>OY979662.1:15206350-15684779 GCA_963855955.1 Luperina nickerlii
AAGTGTGAAGTCCCTCACTGGGCAGGAAGTCCAATTAATGAACACTCGAGTTTGGTTTATAAGCGCCTTTCTTATACTAGCAGTAACTTCAAGAATGAAGTTGCACGTACGACCCTCTCTTTTACCGGACTTGTGACTTAAATTTACAGAGGCCAAAAAAGAGTCACGGGACAAACTCGGCAGCTTCTCGGCTACATTCTGCTCATAGATGCAATCATAAACTTCTTGATCACTTAAAACGGTTGGTACTCCTATAACTACAATTCTTGGTCTTCTCTTAGGGGGCTCGTCCACTTTCAGGCCAGAACTACTTAGCTGGGATGATTTCTTAAGTTTTTCTATGTCGTCTTTGGTCTCCGTGCTGATTATAACGCCTCCATTTCTTGTTTTGCGCAGTCCTCTAACGTGCAATTTCATTTGTTCAGGGCATATAATTTTTTGGACAAGAGATTTAGTATCCTCACTAGATTTTAATTTATCCGCTGGATAAATTGCAATACAACTGGTATTATTGGGGCGCAAGTAATTATTTTTATTGGTTTTTACCATGTCAGCGAACGAAACATTTTCTGCCACCGTTGGTTTAGCGCAGTTTTCTTCAATAGTTTTCTTGATATTTTCTAGGCAATCTGTGTGGTCGCCTTTTTCTTTCAACACTAGTTTAGTGTTTTGTATTTCTTGTGCTTTTATCTTCAAGTCCTGGTAGTAAACCGCCATTTGTGAAACGCCATGTCCAACCTTGCGCGATAGGGAATTGATCCTCAGCTTTTGCTCTGAGTTCAGCTTTCCTTCCTGAGCAATGGTACAGACTTCATTCAGGCATGATTCAATTGAGATCAACCAATTACTAATATCCCTGGTGTCCATTGCTTGAATTTTTCCTTCAGCTGCATGGTCAGGTGTTTGAGATTTGCTGGCAGGGCTACCTTGTGGTGGGTAACTCCGAGGGCTATTTTCACTATTTGACATACTTAAGTCTTAATTGTTTCTCATAATTAAATGTTATTCACTAAAGTAAATCACTAACTTAGCAGTAAAATGCGCGATTCGTTTTCTAGGTCAAATAAAAATTATATTGTACTTCTTTTGTGCATTCATAAAAACATATAGATAGTTTTGCGGCCATCATACGTAAAATAAGCGCTTCTCTGCTAGCTCGTCTTCGTGTCAGTACCAACACTATCTTGAGTTATACACAGATAGATGGGTGGTATAGGTGGGAGTGGCAGTGGGCAGGGCACATTGCTCGCAGAACAGATAGCCGATAGGGCCGAAAGGCTCTGGAGTGGCGACCGCGTACCGGAAGGTGTACGTTACCCCAGCAAGAAAGTGTCTCCTAGAGTTATAGGAGTAGGACGTATAATATGTGCCCTATCTGCTGTAAATGTGCCCCCAAATAAAAAATGTGTGCCCCCTGTCGTTTTGGAAAAAAACGGAAAAAACGATTCCTGCTGGGGTAACGTTTTTCTAGCAGGAAAATTCTAAACGAATGATCGGAGAGAGAAAAATTGTGCATGGCCAGAGAGCTTATAGGTGTGCCTTAATGTGCCCCCAAAAAAAAATCTGTGCCCCTTCAGGTTTTCGAGATATTGCATTTCCTGCTGGAGTAACGTTTTGATGAATCGTATATCTCTACAACCATTGCATGTGCCCCTGTAGAGTAAACATACACGAGTAGCTCTTAATGTGTGCCCCTTAGTGCCCCAATTAGTTTTAAGAAAATATTTATGGTTTTCAAGTTATAGCGGTTTTATGAAAACCCGAAAAAACATCGCAGCGCCTAAATTAGACAAGAAACAAGTTCGCTGAAAACTGTATTCGGTCCTTCTTGACGCTAATAATAACCATACAAAGTTTCAAAACTATTCATGCATGCGTTTTTGCTAAAAGTCAAAACGATGGTGTCCTAACTTTGACGGCAAAATACAAGGAACCGGCTCAATCCGAGATGTGTAGGTGTAAACCAAAATCATGTGCCTTTAGTCAAAAATATATGGTGAAAATATTCAGCTTGGAATGTTTCGCATTAAGTAAATATTAACAAAAAACCAAAATATGTAAGCAACGGCTGGTTATCCGACCAAATTTGAATGACTACTAAAAAGCGACGGATTCATACATATCGATGACCTTCTTTATTGAACGTATTATACCTAAGCTGTTGTCCGTACAGTCGCGTTCAAAAGTTTTGGGGGCTAATTAAAAAATATATTAAATGCACCTTGTGACTATAATAAATGAAACAGCTTGTTGATGTGGAAATTATTATTTTTATTCCCTTAATTTTAATTCTTAAAGTAATTATTGCATCAAATCACAGATCAAAGTTCCTACCTATAAATATTAGAAATTAGTATATAAAGTAATGAAAAAAATCGGTTGTCTGTAAAGTCGGTTTACTGACGATAGTTGAACGTGACAACGTCATAAGAAAATACTGATGGAATAGTTGCATTGCATTTGTTAATATTCGCTTGCACTTTAAGCCGCCATGGAACGCTACAGAGCGAGGCCGCGAGGTAACGCTACATGAGTCATGTTTTTTCGTGAGTGCAGCCAGCTTCATCGATTTATTAGACGTTGTCACGTCAAAAATCCAAGTACTTGATAAGACAAGTATTTTTAAATAGGTAATTCAAAACAATGCCATTAAATACTTACCACCGCAGATCGTGCCATAAAATTCAACACCCCTACAACCACATAATTGTTATAAAATGCTTAATACGCCACTTTCAACCAACTCAAAAAAAAGTAAACAAACAGTATCAGTGCAACTGCGTGACTCAACGTAACCGTGTCCTTGGCGTCATAACATAACTGCAACTGTTTACCAATACCAAGTAATAATCCAAACGCACTTCCTCAATAAACACTTCGTACCTATTATTCATAATAGAGCGACGTTACACGTAACCTGTCTCTGTCACACTAACACCGTACGCGTACTAGCTGTCTCACTTTCTCCAAGCTAGACAAAGCGACTCCTTGCGACACGACGTCAGCGGATGCCGCGGGGCTAGAGATATATGCAGCGGTGTGGGGAGGCGAAAAAAGGGAATCTTCTATTAAGTAAGGTGAATGCTCTAACCAGCCCGCAAAATTCAAATTTTTTCTGTTTTTTTTTGTTCCTATGCCTTTATGAACTTGGAGGGTTGTATTGGTGATTTTGATGATTATGATTCTGTAACTATATACGTCTTACAACCGCGAATAATATTTTAATCAACATACAACCTAGCACTGGCCTGCAAATTGCAAAAAACGCAAGAAATTTTGAATTTCGCGGGCTAGTTGGAGCATTCCCCTTAATGATGAAAAACTTACAATGCGTGCCACGAAAGATGAGTCTTGACACACCACGTGGTTTGACATGCGCAGTACACGATTTTAGGTATCTTTAGCGGTATGAGGTCTGAGTGCGGGACGGGACTGGACGTCATAGGGGCGGCGGAAAGAGCGGGGGAGGCGGGTCAAGTCTCATTTCGTGGCATGCATTGTACTGTTAATTTATCTAACCTACGGCTTATCAATAAATATATATGTACCTAATATAAAAAGACAAATACGGGCTTTTTATTTATATACAAAAAAGAGCTACCTCTTTTTAGTAGTAGGTATGTTTATTAAAGCTAAAAGAATTTACACACTAACTCTATAATAGAAATAAAAATATTTACAAGTATCAAAAAGAGTTACAGGGCGTCGAAAAATTCGTCCACATCGCTGTCAACAGGAAAAGTGCCCAGAAGGCTGGCAGCATTAGTAGGTATTCATCACACATTTCATGAACTATATTTTTTTTTAAACATCGTGACCAAGTCAAAGACCTGGCAAATATCTCGATGTATTTCTTTCGTTCACACATAAATTACTGGATGTATTTTAATGAAATTTAGAATCGAGAAGATAGCTTACCTTGAAATAGCACTTAGGCTACTATTTATAATGTACTTAATCATGTGTAACGTCATAGAAACAGCTAGTAGAATATAATCCAATAACAACTTTATTTAATTACATATTACTTTTGTAAGTCAGTGTACTCAGGCACAACACGTGTGAACCGGTTAGTGAGTAAAGTAAAGAAGGTCATCGATATGTATGAATCCGTCGCTTTTTAGTAGTCATTCAAATTTGGTCGGATAACCAGCCGTTGCTTACATATTTTGGTTTTTTGTTAATATTTACTTAATGCGAAACATTCGAAACTGAATATTTTCACCATATATTTTTGACTAAAGGCACATGATTTTGGTTTACACCTACACATCTCGGATTGAGCCGGTTCCTTGTATTTTGCCGTCAAAGTTAGGACACCATCGTTTTGACTTTTAGCAAAAACGCATGCATGAATAGTTTTGAAAATTTGTATGGTTATTATTAGCGTCAAGAAGGACCGAATACAGTTTTCAGCGAACTTGTTTCTTGTCTAATTTAGGCGCTGCGATGTTTTTTCGGGTTTTCATAAAACCGCTATAACTTGAAAACTATAAATATTTTCTTAAAACTAATTGGGGCACTAAGGGGCACACATAAAGAGCTACTCGTGTATGTTTACTCTACAGGGGCACATGCAATGGTTGTAGAGATATACGATTCATCAAAACGTTACTCCAGCAGGAAATGCAATATCTCGAAAACCTGAAGGGGCACAGATTTTTTTTTTGGGGGCACATTAAGGCACACCTATAAGCTCTCTGGCCATGCACAATTTTTCTCTCTCCGATCATTCGTTTAGAATTTTCCTGCTAGAAAAACGTTACCCCAGCAGGAATCGTTTTTTCCGTTTTTTTCCAAAACGACAGGGGGCACACATTTTTTATTTGGGGGCACATTTACAGCAGATAGGGCACACATTATACGTTCTACTCCTATAACTCTAGGAGACACTTTCTTGCTGGGGTAACGTACACTACCGGAAGACGTAGCGTTGGAAGACCTCCCACAAGGTGGTCCGACGACCTTGTGAGGCCGCAGGAACCCGTTGGATGCGAGAAGCACAGAACCGGTCGAAGTGGAGGTGCTTGGGGTAGGCCTATGTCCAGCAGTGGACGTCTTTCGGCTGAAATGATGATGATGATGAGATGGGAGTCTTTGGATGAAACTCCATACCGAATAAAACTTGTATGTCTACTAACACACTATATGTATGGTATGTAAGACCATTGTTACTAGATCTATGGGCGTAACCTGAAATAAATGATATAAAAAATAAAACAGTGGCACTCCGGGAGTGCCGACAGAAGTGGAAACTTGAACAATTACGTGTGTATTTTGTGAATCGTCTTATAAACAAAACACGCGCGGTACCGGCTACGGCCATCCGTCTTACGAATTATCGATCAGGTCACGTGTCCTGACACGAGTTCAACATTTTTTACCCATTGCAAAAAAAGTGTAAATACTGATAGCGTGTTTGTTTCTAAACTATATTTTATTTAAAAAATATGGCTTTAATGCTGGTTCTGATTGTGGCTTTTAAGTTTCGCTCCTCCTGTACTTACCTATTAAAATGATTATGTCAATCGTCGAAATGTAAAAAATGGTTGCCGTGGCTCAAAAGACTGCCCAACTTAACTGAGCCTGGGCAAGTTTTTTCGTGGCCCAAGTAGCACAGAGCTGGTGCCTAGGGCAAGACTGAGAAAAAAAACGATGGGAAGAACACGAAGGACTTATTACAAACTAATATGAAATGATGTAAAAATGAATGGAGGAAGGGGGTTTTCCTCAGAGGGAAAGAACAGAGCAGAGAAAAAACAACAACTTTATGAAAATACCTATTTCATAATAGTGCGGTTTCGTTTTTAAATCTTGCCATTAATGCTTGTGACTTTACATCAGTGTCAATTCCCGGAATTTTAAGAAAGTTCACGGTCTTATCTCAATCTGTCAAAAATACGTCACATTTCCCTACGTTTTTGACATTGATTGTCGTTCAGTTGAATTAGAACGTTTTTTAAAAATAAAGTTTTCATAAGAATGTTTTAGTTGTGGTCCCAAATTCAAATCACATTAGGTATATATCTCAGGTCATAATGAAATTCAGTACCTACAATATTATTGTTCGGTTAGAGCCTTTTCGTGTTGAAAAGGCTCTAACCGAACAATAATATTGTTGACAATAACTTGCTTGTAAAATGGCTCTTAATGAACCGCTTTTAGGTCCATAATGCAGTGTATTAAAAACGCGTGCTTTTTAGTTTATGTTAAGTCGGAGATGTGTGCTTTTTTTCTAATCTCATCAAAGAGACTTCATGCCAAAAGGAAACCGCGGGCCAAATTTCACTTTTATTTAAATAGTCTGAATTGTTCTTGGTCCCAAAAGGAACTAAAATGTTTTTACGTTAAGGCGAAAGAACCAGCATATCGATTCTGTAAAAATCTCACCGTGAATACTTGCGTGGAGTGAGCTGTCAGTGTCATCCCACTGATGCTAGGGATTGACCATGCAAACATTTACAATCATAAAAGAGATTTTAATAATATTTTTAATGCTAATCCTATTGATATTTTTATATAATTCAAAGCTAGTATTTTAGTGGTCAAAACATTCGCCAGCGCCTAACGCGCTTGCGCGGCGTGAAATATGGCTCATTCCGAATTAAGTCATCATCGCTCACATGAATAATTTGCTTTCCGATTTAGATAAATGACCACTATGGCAGCTGAGAGTCAGTAATATACCTATTCACTTGAATAGTTACTCATGGTTGGATTATAGTATTTATTTGTGTATACACCACGAATTTCCTCTTCTTTGGTAAGGTGGCGACTGTAGCCAGAAGCACAATTTCGAAAATGCCACGTTGGTTTAAAGATCGGTGATAATTATTAATTTAGGGCATGGTCGGTAGTCGGCTTTATCGCAAGATGGCACATGCCATGACTTCATATATGTCGATTCACGGGACATCATTATCGCGTTCACGTTAATTCAGAAAAGGGCCCTAATTGATTATGACCACTTAATGATTCATTACTTCGAAACCACGTCAATTCCTTAATAACCTAATCACTACATCTGCTATTAACGTATTCTCTATGACACAATGACCGAAACCGGCTTGAACTGTCAAAATACCACGCTTGACAACCGTACGGCGTGGTAAGATTATGCGGGGAATAATAGATAAATACCATACAGCAGAATTGGGGTCAAGGTGTAAGCACGCTGTAGTCGATTACAGTGCAATTCGGAATGTACCATATATCACTCCACTCGAATCTCGTAACCATGGCAACACCACCTCGGCGTCAACACCTCCACCAGCCGCGTTTTGATTGGCGAATACCTCGTCTTTTTCTACTTTAGAGTTACACATTTTGAAAATCTCTCAACGAAAACTTTGCTTAATCTGCCCCTTGGCAGACTCTAAGGCAGGGTCGCCATGAAATGTTGGGGGTTCAAGGGTCGTTAGAATTAGACAACCAGCTTGATAGAATGTACTTTAATGAATATCTAGTGAATTTATGTTACAATGCGCATTGATGTGAACTGCTTACTTATATTCTAAAGGAGTGTACTTACTACGTTATGCACTATTAGGGACCATACATACACTTCAGGGTTGACACCAACCACTTCTTCATTTAAGGGTTACTAGAGGTGCAGTGCAAACACGGGCGCGCGATGAGCGATAAAATATTTGCACTTATTTGACGTTGGTATTGCATTTTCCTAATGTTCTTATACATGACGCCTTACAAGTTAAATATGTAAAAACAAATCTCTAATGTGATAATGAGTGACTAACGCGCAAGCGCGGCGTGATCTTATCACTTCACCTTCACTCCACCCGATTCACGACATTAAATGTCGTGAATCGGGTGAAGTGAAGGTGAAGTGATCACGCAATCTGCAATGTGATAATGACAGTGATTAACGCGCAAGCGCGGCGTGATCTTATCACTTCACCTTCACTTCACCCGATTTACGACATTTAGTGTCGTGAATCGGGTGAAGTGATCACGCCACACAAACTACGTGGGATTACATTCTATGGTCCGTCAGCTAGGCATCCGTTAGCACTCGATGACTTGACACACTCGGTTATCTCTTCTAATTCAATAGATTTGAGTTAATAACAACGCTGAACATCGTCGCAGTCTTTACTAGACTCGATCTACAATTGCTCATAATAACCAAACAATGTCGATGCGTATTTTCATCATTCTAGCTGTCATAAACGTGAATGTTTTAATTTTATTTACTGTTCGTGCGTGACGCGCTCGCGCCTCAGTCTATATAAGGACTTACTAGACTAGGGAAAAAATAAAAAAAACAGGATTGAGATTCTGACTGCGCTTCTGTTTTGCTATTTTATTGTAAGTAAAACTCCACAAAATATTAATGTTTTGACCACTAAAATACTAGCTTTGAATTATATAAAAATATCAATAGGATTAGGCTAAAAAAATATTATTAAAATCTCGATTATGTTTGTAAATGTATGCTTGGTCAATTCCTAGTATCTGGTAAGATGACACTGACAGTTCACTCCACGCTCACTTCACCTAAGTTTTCACGGTGAGATGGTTACAGAATCGCACTGCAGGATAGCCCGCGAAATTCAAATTTTCTTACATTTTTTGCTATTTGCTGGTCAGTATTAAGTCGTACGTTGATTAAAATATGATTCGCGACCGTAACAATTGTATTTACAGAATTATAATCATTAAAGTCATCAACACAACTCTAAGATCAAGTAATTCTATTGAATGACTATTTGATGAAATCTTGACATTTTGGATTATACTAACAAGTTGTATTCAAATTATTATAATTCTGTAAATACATATTTGTTAAAATCGCGAATCATTATTTTAATCAACCTACACCCAGACACTGAGCTGCAAATTGCAAAAATTGTAAGAAAATTTGAATTTCTTGGGCTACCTTAGAGCTTCCCCCTTGCGAACGCGCAGTTGTAGCCCGCGAAATTCAATTTTTCTTACGTTTTTTGCAATTTTCAGGTCAGTGTCAGTTTATATCTTGATCAAAATATGGTTCGCGACTATAACAGGTACGTATTTACAGAATTATAATTATTAGAATCATGGGTTCCGTACCCAAAGGCTGAAAACGGGACCCTATTACTAAGACTCCACTGTCCGTTTGTCTGTCTGTCTGTCACCAGGCTGTATCTCAAGAACCGTAATAGCTAGACAGTTGAAATTTTCACAGATGATGTATTTCTGTTACCAATATAACAACAAATATTAAAAACAAAATATTTTAAATATTTAAGGGGGCTCCCATACAACAAACGTGTTTTTTTGCGCACTTGGCCAGTTTTTTTAGATAAGTACATTTTATAAATTCACTGATTATGATAAAATTCTCTGAATTTCTTTTGCGAGGCCTATACATATATTTCGCCACGGGAAACAACTCCCGTTGTGGCGTATGCGACACCTTATGGACAATGTAAAATAAAGCATTTCCTTATTATTTTTCAATGGCAAAACGAAAATAAAAAGAATTTTACATCCGATATCAGTACATCCATGTACTAACTTTTCTGTTAAAAGTAATGTTTGCAATTGACTATACGAGTAATATACGAGGAGAAAATGGGCACGTTGTCCCTAGGGAACTACAGGCCCACCTCAAAACTTAGTTGGCAAACAGTAAATTATTCCAGTGCCCGTGGTCCCTGCGGACGTGAAGAATAACAGAAGAAGGTAGCAAAGTAGAAAGTAATCGATTGAACTCCGGCTGATTTGTTGCTCGCTGATACACACGATAATAAGTACCTTTTTATATGTATACATGAGCTCTACAGTAGCACATCAAGATTAAAAAAAGAAAAAGGTCGTCTAAAGAAAACATTTATAAAAAAAAACTCTGTTTTCCGATTAAGGTCGGAACCATAGAACCGAATTTACCTTTCTATGGTCGGAACCGTTAAAATCCGCCTGGAAAGTAATCGAAGCTGATTTTTTTTTTGAGAAAGCTTTACGTTCCGGTAATTTTATTTAAATTTTGTCGTAACAACTGAAGGTCCATTCTCGTAATTTTAAATGTTCAACATAATTATAGTCGCAGTCTCATATCCGCAACAAGTAAATGTCAAAAACTTGTCAATAATAATAAGGAAATTAGAAGTATTTTTGACAGATTGAGACTGAGATCACTCGCATAAATACATTGCAACTGCAAATGTAAGTTGGTCGACTATTATTCGTAAACAGTTGCGTGTTCAGGTCTCATTATTGTTTCTATTTAGTAACGTATCTATATCTATAGCTATTGTCTGTCCACAGAAAATAAAAACAACACGTTAGGTCAGTTTTGTAAAAAAAAAACTTATTTAAGCTCTTCTTAATCTACACTTTAAACCTGGTTTGAACTTTTTCATATTTCCACTAGATATTGATATTTTATGTGATATAATGCAATTAGTCTGCCTAGTTTTTTTCCAATTACCGAGGTCGGCTTAGCTACGGCTTCCTAAAAAAGCGGTGACCGCCCACGTAGCATCCGCAATTTACCGGTGAATGACGTCTCTGAAAAGTTGTTTATGAAACTATTAGCTGACTGGCGATTTCATGTCCCTATCAAGTCAAGCCACTGCGTCATTGTGTGTCAGAGGTGTTAAAACGAAACAGAAAACGTGACGATTTTTTGAAACGGTAGGGCGTATCTAGCGATTAAAATCTTTACCGCTGCCATCAGTTTCATGACAGCCGTCACTGTGGCCGTTATGTGAAACCGTAGCTTAACCGAATGCAGCTGAATACCAGTATTTTACATGGAGCGACTGCCTATCTGACCTCCACAACCCAGTTACTGGGTAACACGATTCCCCTTGGTAAGACTAACCAGTCTTATCAGACTTTTTAGGCTTTTTCCGAGGCGTGGAGGGGTCTTGATATATACACCCACGTAACAACATAGGCAAGCGTAGCTGAATATTTGAACAACCCGTGCGCCTATTATCATTTAGCCTCGAAACTTTAGGCTGGAAATACTGTTACACCGACGTCGGTCGCGTACGGATTTATATTGACCCGCGCTCGCTGACCGTTGGTGCTACAGTAAAAACGTCCATTTTATCGTCAGCATCTTGATACGCGTGTCCGACGTCAGCGTAAGAGGAATTCAGGTCTTAATGTGATACAACTACAAACGTAAATAAATAAACGTGATAATTATATGAACGTAAAAAGGAGTATGGCAAGGATCCTGGTGGCGCTCTGTAGTTTCTGCCAACTCCAACGGAAAATAGGCGTGAATTAATGTATGTATGTGTGACTAAAAAGGTACAAAGTTTTAGACTTTTCCCAATACAAAAAGTAGTTGTAGGTACAGTCAACAACAAAAGTCGATTAACACTTCAGTATCTATTTTTAATCTTATGGATTGAGTAAAATATTTGCAGAAGTACAAAATTTAGAGTATAGACTCTTTGCTATTATGTGAGAAGCTAAAAAGCAGTTTATTTAAAAAAAAATGTAGTCAATTTAATGACATGTAAAAATTACAGTGTTGATGGAGTTTTGTTGCCGACCGTACAAAAAAGACTTGTACTGTGGGACCTTGATTCTTGCCAACCAAATATGCTGCTAGGTCAACGGGACTTATCGTAACAAACCCGAGACATATTGAAGAGTCGTAACAGTTTTCTCAAGTCGACCATCCCACTAAATGACGGCAGCTCTAGTGCGGCACCACTAAAGCTGAGGCTGCTTAAATATCCCCTTCCAGCTGAGTATGTTGAGCCTGCAGAAAAGCTCCAGCTAGAAATCACTTAATCGAGTAAGAAGCCAGGTGGGTCGCTGCAGGTACAACTTAGTCAGGTGTGGGTAATCCGATGTGCCAAAGTGCGACTGTGGAGCCACATAACAAACGATGCCTCACCTCTTGTCGTGCCCTCTGTGTAAAAACACCTGCACTATGGAGACCAATGCTAACGCTGTTGCTAAATGGCCGAATTCTTGTCGAAGCTTATAGAAAATTAATATTGTAACTACCGTAAACATACAGAGACATTCTACTGATTATGTAGAAGCTTGATTTTTTTCCCCCATCCAAGGGTCTGCAGAACTTAGTATTTGATATTAATTAGGGTTCCGTACCAAAATGGTAAAACGGAACCCTTATGGTGAGACTCAGTCTGTTTGTCTGTCACAGCTGGATATCTCAAGAACTACTAATGCTATCAACTTGAAATTTGGAATAGTTTTAGATGACGTTTGCCCAACTATTTTGCAAATAAGAAATGCTTAATGCCTAAGGCATTAAGTCCGCCTTTGTACCTTTTTGTGCGAAAAGTTTAAATAAATAAAAATATAAGTATGTATATTTTTTGCAACAGGGACTGAAAGGGGTCTGAAAAATACGAAGTGGGGGCTACTAGGGCATGTAGGGTATCATATGAAAGAGCGCAGTTTGCACATTCTCAAAAAAAATTTTTAAGCATAGTTTTCGTCTTTTGATGAAAGATGTATAAAAAAAAACCGTTCCTTATCTCCGAAGTTTGCAAAGAGAAAAATCTGAAATTATTCTATGTAATAGAAGTTTATTTTAAAATTATAGAAAAAATAAAACGAATTTTCTAAATAGCACACTTTTTCAGAAATTATAACAAAAGTTACATTAGTTCCACTATCGGTCAAGAGATGGCGCAGACTTAAAACTGCAATCTTCTACACCGCAGTGCATAGTGTCAAAATTTTCTGACGAATATAGGCCGCGCCGATAATAAATTAAAAACATGGTATGACCTTGGTACCTACCGCTCCCGATTTCTGAGAAAAAGGCTTTTAACAGACACCGACAGTTAATAAAAGTTATCCAATAACGGTTCCGATTTTTCCTTTTGTCGTACAAAACCCTAAAAATGCGCTAGATTGTCAAATAACCCGTGTTAAGATTTGGCATCTACTTGATTCATTGACCTTATTCGTCTAGTAGAGATCGTGAATTTAACACCTTATCGAAATAAAACTTTTTATTTAAGTATTTGGAGCTCATTCTGGCTGTTACTATTTAACTTTAAGAAACAAAAAACACAAAATAAAATAGAAGAAGACATCGAAAAAGACTTTGAAAAAAATAAAAATCAACGTCCGTCAACGTCAATGTTGGAAAATATTTTTTGTACGTGTCGGAAACTTGGGACAGTATTATTGTAGAAATACAGGAACCAATGCAAATAAAAGGAATTTTTAATAAAGGTAACAAAACCTTTTTTATAAAAGTTGTTAACTATACATAAATCTGTACTTTTCTCGTATTCCTAGCTTGGAACTCGGATTCTGTGTTCAAATCTTGGATGTTGCATATATTTGCACCCACATCCGCAATTACGGAGCTTTCGCTTTATTTTGAAAATTTGCATCCGTATCCGCATCGCCAATCATCAATGCGGAAGCAGATGTAGCGCAGGTTGCGACAAAAAAGAAATTGGGAGACTGCGAGTGGCACCTACTGTGGGACCACGTGCCGATTGCCATTGGGCAAGTGGCTCCTAAGTATTGACTTAGGAGCGAAAATTTTGGTGACAATCGACGCGTTTGTTATCCATACTAATATTATAAATTGGGAGACTGCGAGTGGCACCTACTGTGGGACCACGTGCCGATTGCTATTGGGCAAGTGGCTCCTAAGTATTGACTTAGGAGCGAAAATTTCAAGGTGACAATCGACGCGTTTGTTATCCATACTAATATTATAAATTCGAAAGTAACTCTGGCTGTCTGTATGTTACCTTTTCACGTTTGAATCGCTGAACAGATTTTGATAAAATTTGGTAGAGTGATAGATTGCATCCCGAGGAAGGACATAGAAGAGTTTTTATCTCAATCATTTTTATCTCAGTCAATCCCGTGGAAATCCACGGGATCGACACTTATGCGGGTGAAACCGCGGGGCGCTGCTAGTTGTTTATTTTTTGTTTTTTTTTTTTAAACTTTGCCCCACACTAGGAATTACTCCTGTATCGTGGGTGCGTTTACAAACATTTAAATTCACATACACAAACAGCCAGACCGATTATATGTTTATAATTTGTTTATCGTAAATCTGTCATAACGTGTTTAGTTGCGCATATCGTAAGAACATTTCAGATTTTGAATGTAATTGTGAGTATACAGTGAGTATTGTGGGTTAAGGCGCTACCTCGAAAATAAATCGTAGCGATTGTTCTACTAAACGAGCGAAATGATGCAATTAATTTTGAAAAGCAAATGAAGAGAGATGGCTATAATGTGCGTGCGCTCAAAATAAAACGACGTTTGTGTCAAAATGAATTTACTCCTTTTTTAACAAAATAAATAAATTAAATTTAAAACTACTTTGAGTAAACTTTGATATGATAATTCGCTATGTTTTAAATTAAATTCCATTTAATAACTCTTAGGCATTACGCCGTGATGTCGAAAAAAGTAAAAAAATAGATATAACTAAGCATTTTTTTTTGTATTGAGGAAAGATCATTGATAAACTGAGATTTTCTACACCCACACGGATTTTTTTTTTTAATTTTAAGGTGCGCATCCGCATTCGCATCCTACTATTCCTGACAAACTATCTAGACGGTATTTGACAAAGTTTACTTCTTTAGCATTTTTTCTGTTCAGGTTCAAAATGGGGTGTATGTTACGAAGTGACAAGATGTCCAAGTGCAATATGTATTTGCAACCGGAGACTGCTTTCTGTGTCCTTGATCAGCTCGGAGAGTTGGGCTGTGTGCAGTTCATAGACGTATGTGCTTAGTACCACATGAATTTTTATATTGGTTCCAGGGGAATACTTCCAGAGTGTAGCAATTGTTAGCAACAAACTTCATGTAACTTCATTTTCTATCTAATTTTTACCGAAGTTCTCAGTGCCAAATATTATGTTTGTATATGGTAAATGGACATGTCTGACGCATACCGGACAAAGTGTGGGCCCAGATAGCTCAGAATTGGTACCCCTAGACAGTGAGGCGAGGTCGCGGCAGACCTCGCAGGAGATGCGGGACGAGCTGGATAGGTTCCATCAAAACTGAAAGGAGAACGCGTGGGCTCGCGAAAAGTGAAAGGACTGGAGGGAGGCCTTTGTCAGGAGTTGGTCTGTATAGGCTTTAAAAAAGGGAAACGGGGATTCTGATTTTCTTCTTTCTTAATTTCAGATGTATCCCGATTTACAGTTGTTCCTAAGGAATTACGTAATGGAGGTGTGTCGTTTTTCTGAAATGGAACGTAAACTTAACTATATACAAAATGAAATGAGACTGAATGATATAGAACCGCTTGAACAGACACAGCCGTCTAAAGCAAGACCGCTTCATGAATTCACGGAGTTCGAGGTAATTTTCAATTTTTTATTGACGTGTTTTATCTCACTGCTCGGCAAAGGCCTCCCCATATCCTTCCACTGTTTCCTGTGTGCAACTGTCTCTGGCCAATCTTTCATCGGCCTTCAGAGCCGACACCCCTTTTCAGTCTCACAGGTTGACCATGAATGCACTCGAAGAGATGGATAAAGACCCACTGGATGTCTGCGGGAGGACATCGCCGTCGATATAGACCGCGGCGAAAATGGTGTGACGATCTGATCATATTTGCGGGCCGCAAAATATAGGAAAGGAGGCTTTTGCCCAGCAGAGGAACACAACGCAGTCTAAAAACACGAAACTTTCATAATCAAGTTTATCAAATTATTATTATTTATCAATATAAAAAAAAGTTTATCTCATCACAGGTTACGTTAGAAAAATGGAAAGACGATATTCAAGAAATGACCAGAAACGAAGTCGGTCTATTGAAGAGTTTTTTGGAGTTGGTCGAGTTTCACTATGTATTGACGCATATTGGACCCATGCTAGGAGACTCGGAAATAAAAAAAGAAACTTTATACTCATCTAAGTAATTATAAGAATACTTATTTATTAATATTAATAATAAAGTATTAAGTAAACATGTGTGATCTTACACGTGTGTTAAACTGGATGTAGATCTATGTAGATCTGGATGTAGAGTGTTCGAAAAGTTAGAAAGGCAACCAACTGGCGAAATGCAATATGTAGTCACTCACTTCCACTAGACACACATCATTTGAGAGGAGCAGCTGCACTTCAATACCATTTGTAGTTGAATTCAAATTTTGAGATAATTATCAAGATTTAAAACACAAACTCAATGTTATACAAGACAAAGTTAAAATTCCATTGCAACCGAAATGTATATTTTTATTTCATATTCATAACGCTGAAGTTAATAGTGAAGTGGCATATAATAATAATCTCACCTCACGAGGTGATATCTTACCTCTTTTACGTGGACTCTTTGCCCCCATTAATTTACGACTGATGGAGCTACTGAAGGTAACAGCAACGTTTAGTAGCGCCATCAGTTTGGAATTTGGTGTGGACAAATGTGCAGTCAGGTATGAAAAGCGAGGCCCCTACGATTCGTGGAAACCCAACTCACGGATTCCTTACACCTTAGATCCCTCTCCTCAACCGAAACCTCCCAAGTATTTGAGTATGTTGGAAGCATTAGACATCAAAACAATCGTTTGAATAAAGTGTTAAAATATAATCTTTTATCAGGTGCCTTCGGTTGGGTCAAGGGTTTTGATGTACTCTTTCGGCATACTCAAATGGACTTAGACGGAACTTAACGATCTGGATAGGAACGTCCGTACATTGCTGACGGCATATCGGTTGCATCACCCACGGTCATGAGTGATGAGGCTGTACATCCGGGGTCGAGGTTTCTTAAATGTTAAAACCCTCTACATTTATTCCCAGGAATATTTCCTTCAATGGGGCGTAGGGATGCACCGAGATGTGATCGCAGTGGACAAGGGCCTCACCCCACTGAGCTTGGCAAAAGAGAACTGGCGCAAACCTGAAGTACTAGATACTAACGATCATAAGGAAGGCTAAGGCTCTTTGGCCTTGCCGGCAAATCAGAGAGCTTCGCGGGCGCTTTTTTTTGAGACTTGGCGTCGTCGTTTGCTGAAACGCAGCCAGAATGCAGATCTTGACTGTGTTTTAGCGACCTCTTCGGGGAAACCGAAGAATTAGTCTGTGTGATTAAGGATGAAGTTATCATGACGAATAAATTTCGGAAATACATTGTCATGTCAAGTATTGTACGGTTAACGGTCGAGGGCTTGATTCAGAAAGCAGTACTCCTGGATACGGCACGCATATTGACGAGGTTCTTCTCTCTGAGCCATGACCAACGGCAGTTTGGACTCTGTTCCTGACGTCACATTGGTACTTGCCCGGATTTAAACCCACTACATAATTCAAAGGTCATGTATTTAAATTCTTTCAGGCAGACTAAAGCCGATAAAGGAGCCGTTAGGGGTACTGGTCGGCTGATGGTGATAACGGGAGTGGTGCGACGCACCAGGTGTCACGCCTTTGAAATGATGCTGTGGAGGATCTCTCATGGTATCGTCTACTTCAAACAGGCGTCTGAAGATAAGATCCTTATCGATCCTCAGTCTGTATGTTATCGTATGCTTATTAATTGTACAAGTAATTTTTCACTTTTTAGGGTTTGAGCCTTATACTAACTATAAGGTATAGTTACAGAATCTTTATTAGATCACTTTCTTGTCCGCTTGTTACTGTACCTACAGTATTGCGCGTATTTATTAAACTGCGCATTAATTTTTTTATAAAGGTTACTTAATATACTGGACAGGCAAAAGGCAGGTAAGTAAGCTGCACCTATTTCTGGTAAGTTTGTATGTTCCGAAAAAAATAAAACCAGAATTTTAATAATGCCAGGTTATTGTCCGTCAGCCGGAGAGGTATTTTGCAATATAGGAATTTGAATTATGGCATAGTGTTAGGTCTCAACAATGCGCGCTCAGATTGCTAGTGAAAAAATTACCCCCCTTGTCTCCCAGATTTATAACGCAAAAATTTAGATTCAACAGGAGTTATTAGATATTGATCCTTATTTTACAGGAAAATTGTAATCCTAATAATACTATAATAATATAAATGTGAAGGTTTGTATGTTTGATACTCAATCGCGCAAAAACGGCTGTACGAATTTAGATGAAAATATGGCACACAAATAGTTTATAACCTGGATTAATTAGCACAGAGGTTACTTTTTGCTCAATAACTGAGATTAAAAAAAATGAGAAGTGTTAATCTACTTTTGTTGCTGACTACGTCCCCGTGGAATAATTTTTGACATCCACGCGGTCAAGTCCCGGGCAAAACGCAGTATTAAAATAATTTCTCTGTTATTCTCGCACCGTGCCTTCGCAAGGAGAGGCAGGCAAATGTATGAAACTGCCATCACCATCATTCTACTGCCCTTATCCAACAACAACAACAACACGCAACATGTTTTTTCTTCCATACTTCCCTATTAGTCTTCATCTCGATATTCATGCACCTCCTTTCTAACCATATCATCATTCACACAGTCCATCCATTGTTTCTTTGGTCTTCCCTTACTCTTAACGCCATCGACATTTATAGTCAAAACTCTCCTCACGACATTATCCTCATTTCGCCGTATTACATGACAACCGATTTCCACACAACTTTTCAGTTATTATACAGCCTAATAATTATGGCAATCTCCTGTGCACGTCATTTAGATCTCACAAAATGCCAAAACTTAAGTTCCTACATTGCATAGTTCTCGAGCGGTTAATCCGTTTATCCACGCCAATAAATCCACCCTAAGGTGGATACGCGGAAATTCATGTCCAACAATCCACCCCAAGCTTATAAATTCCGTTTATCCAACGAGGCCTAGAGTGGATTCTTGGACATACGTTTCCGCGTATCCACCTTAGGGTGGATAAACGGATTAACTCTTCTCGAGGACATTCCCCCTGTCATTCTGCTTTGTCAGAAATATTTAAACATTCACCCTAATTTTACAGCGCCAAGAAATACGGAAAATTGCCTTTTTAGTGATCTGCCAGGGTGAAGCACTGGCAGGACGTATACAAAAGATTTGTACTGGATTTCAAGTTAACACTTTCCCTATTCCTAACACGTCTGCTAATAGAACAGAGCTGCAGTTTCAACTTCAAGATAGAATCTGTGATTTAGATCAGGTAATAAAAAGAATATTTAATAGACAACGTCCAATGAGACCCTTATAAGCTCAATTACTCATCATTTCTATGGATGAGAAGACCCTACACCTTTAATGAAAAAACCGCCCCCCAGCCACCACCGCACCGCCACTCGTATTAAATTAGTACTTAAATACAAAGAAGGATTTATTCTAAATGCTGACTTACAATTAGTATAAAAGGCCTTTTCGACTGTTGGGGATTATCATTCTAACATGAGTTATGAACATTATGTAAAATGGCTCGATGAAAAGTTGTTGCCAAATTTGCCTGCACCAGCAGTCATTATTTTAGATAATGCTTCCTATCATAACACAAAAGCTGAAAAAAAGCCAACTTTGACATCAAAAAATAAAGTAATAAAAAAAAACAAAAAACCCGACTGCGGTAAAAAACTTAAGTTACAAAAACTGAAAAGATAAAAACAAGCCCATTTAAATTAAATAAAAGTTGGAAGCAGGCGGGACCCATTTGAATTTGAAAATATAATAAAAATGATCAGCTTAGCTGGAATAGTGCCGAGCGGACCACCCGAACATGACCAGTGAGGGCAGATGCCGATCGGCGCGAGGCGAATGACAGCTGCATATTTCAGTAATTGCTTCGGGTCACCTTTGTTGTTCAACAAGTATTGGCTGGTAAAGTAACAAGCACAAAATAAGACAGTGTAAAATAAACCTGGTTTTAGAAAATATTGCTGTTAAAATAAATGGGTTATTCCGTTTACCTACCCCAAAAATATACCCTAAGGTGGATTTCGGATTTCCAACTAGGCCTAGGGTGGATTATCGGACATGCATCAAAACTCAAAGCATTTATTTCAATTAAACCAATTACAGGCACTTATGAATTGTCAAGGGGTCGGTCAGTTGCCCATTCAATATAGGTACCTATGGAGAAAAACGGGCACGAAACTCCATGGACACTCTTTTAAATCAATATAATATGGTTACAAAGTCTTGTTTACATCATTCATGTTAAAAATTATGCATGTGAGAACGATGTAGAACGTTAAAAACGTCCATAATGAAACGACGATAAAAAATATATTAAATTAAATTAAAATAAGCCATGGCAGCAAAGAGATGACCAATCCCTACGGATGGCGCCCGTTCACGAACATGACGCATGTATTAGCACCATTCGCGCTCCGCGTTTCCGCGTATCCACCTTATTGTGGATTTTTTGGGGTGGATAAACTTAATAACCGAAAAAAAAAACTAGGTAGGTATTTTACAAATTATATTATTTTTAGGTGTTAGCAAAGACAAAATACCTCCGCTGCAAATGTCTACGTGAGGTGTCTAAAAATTTTCGATTTTTGATGGGTAATGTTAAAAAATCGAAGGCAATATATCACACTATGAATATGTTTCGCATCGTTGATCGGAATCTAATTTGCGACTGTTGGATACCCGACGATGACTTGGACCAAGTCAACGATGTATTAGAAGAATGTTCCGTATGTTTAATTCAATACTTTTTTAGTTTTCTTGTAATGTTTTCTTGTCAAACAAATCTGAAGTAGGTTTACGTGCATATTCACGTGTTGCATGATGTGACACCGCGCTATAAGACTCGAGTATTTGTTTGTTTGTTATTTGAACCCGCTAAAAAAATCTTCTTGCATTTAATAGCACAATTCTTGAGGAAGGCTATAGGCTATTTTTTACATCACGCCTTGACTCTTCGGACTCTTAGGAGTCAAGATAAAACAAAAAACGTCTGAAAGAACGCTCAGCGAAAACGAAGTAATAGCGCGGGCAGGCGATGCGATGCGACGGGGTGAGCCGAGGGAACAAGAAATTACACTCGGACGAAGTTGCGTGCAGAAGTGATAAAAATGTGAACGCGCGATGACCCTGTTTTCGCGTAAACAAAGTTTTTGGTTAAGACGCGGGGTATGGCTTCGGGGTACGGATCACCTACTTTCGTAAACCACTTGAATATGTTTCATTATTTTGGTTACTACGCGGAGGACAGATGACAATTGTTCTTTTGTAGAAAAAGGCTTAACACAAACGCATATTTATGCTATATTCTCCGATAGTTTGACCAAGTTCTCCTACAAGCAAAATTACATGAATACGGTTTTCTTGAATTTATTCATTGAAAACTGGTAATTGAAATCAAAATACTATGACTTCATTTCTGTATATTTTTGGCGTTTTAGGGTAATGGGAATATCTCCATTACCTTAAAATGCCAATAAATAATAGTCACGTGAGCGATGCGGCGACGCCGCGGGTACTGTAGTAAAAAAAATGGCTAACCGGCATCGTTTTTGATGGCACCTATCATAATGGTACCTACCCTTATTGCGTGAGTCAGACTTGCACTTTGCCGTATTTTTATTAAATTTTCTATATTTTGCGATTCTTCTAGAAAAATTCACAATCTAACGTACCCTCGTTCGCATCATCGATTCCAACAAACGATGTGCCCCCTACTTTTCATCGAGTAAACAACTTCACGAGAGGATTTCAGAATCTTATTAATGCTTACGGTGACTCCACATATAGGGAACTGAATCCAGGTAAACAACTAAATACTGTATTTTCACGTGCGAGCGCTCTTCAAATAGAGTAATAAATAAGAAGTGATACTAGAAATTAAATGATTGCCTTCGGCTGCCTTGCATGGTCGTCTTCTGAAACGGCAATTAATCAGCCGCATCATCAGCCTACAGCAGTCCATTGCTGGGCATAGGCCTTTCTAATTGCACGTCATTAAACTCGGTTCTCGGCTACTCTTAACCAGCTGCTACCAGCCACTCTGCGAAGATCATCGTTCCTCTGCAAACCTATCCTGAGAGCGTCTTATAAGGGGTGATAAACGTACGAGCAAGTACGCGTACTTATGGCTCGACTAAATTTTTCGCTTGTTTGTCACCGAAAGTACGCGTACTTTAAAACCGCCGCGCAAAATTGTCTGCGATCCAACCGGTTTGAAATCTTGCTCGTAGCTCGTCTTGGCTCGCACGTGTGGCAGCACTGCGAGCCGCGAGCCGCCATTTTGTTTCGCCAGTCCGTGGAATCGTGGATGCACAACGGTTTTGATGATAGAAAATTCTCAAAATGAGTGATTTCCGAACTTATTCGCATGTACTGCTAACAGAATTTATAGAAGGTTTCCGAAATAACCCTTTAGAAAATAAGCAGTAATGATTACAAAAACAAAAATATGATGTTTCAAGCATACAATAATTCATAGAAATTATACGTAAGGTGGAAAGAGATGCTACTATTGATACTCGTAACGTCAAGAAAAAAATAATTCATTAGGGTCTGGGTACAATTCCTAAATAACACAAAGCTTCTTCTGTCGACGACATCGCGATACAGTGTGAGCAAGCTTTAACGTTTGTCATCGACGTCGAGCCGAGTAAGTACGCGTATTTTAAAACCGCCTACTTTCAAGTTCGTACGTCTATCAACCACTATACCTACATATTGAAAAAAATAGTATTTTTACCAAAATGCCCAAATATGCGACCAATTGTCAATTGAAAGATCTTATCGTCGATAGCAACTTCTTATTTCTGTACAATTTTTATCATCAGGGCTTTACACACTCATCACTTTCCCGTTTCTGTTTGCGATGATGTTCGGAGACCTCGGACACGGATTCATTTTAGTGTTATGTGGTGCTTGGATGTGGAAGTACGAGAAGCAATTCTTGGCTCAGAGGTCAACTAATGAAATCTGGACCATATTTTTCGGTGGTATGACTTTTATAATGATTTCTATCAAGTGCGCACTTGGAAAAATTATATTCAGCAGTCATCACGCTCACGCCGCATTCACCCAGCCTAAGTGGTCCAGTACCCGGGGCATTAATTTATTTCATCTCGAACCCGGCAAAATGAATCAGATTATGGAGTTTTTATTTTTTTAAATAAATTATTTGTTAATAAAAAAATAGTTATTAATGGCAACAACGCCGGTCGCAACGTGTCACAATGCGACGTCGTGTCACGAGGCAATGACAGAAATGTACGACGTGTGTCGTAAAAATTCACGAGACGACGTCACAGCGTGGTCTGATGCAAGGCACGACTTTTTTGATACGATGACACACACGCGGCGCAGCGCGTCGCAATAGCTGTAGCCAAATGGATCCGACCGAACGCTAGCGGTAGCTGAACGTAGCCATACGCGTACGCGTGGAGTCGACGGGCTACCGCGGTATACCCGCGGGTTCAACCTGTTCCAAATTGTGTAAATTCTATGCAAATATGACATTTTAACTACTTCTTCTAAATGCTTCAATTTCCTTTAACACATTGTAAAATGCGCTACAATGCGGTCCGACGCGCGCCGCGCCGGACCGCATACGATTTCGTACATGGTCTAAAGCTTGCAGAACCGTTATGCTTTATCGACTTAATTAATTTTTCATCATTGTGGTTTCAACAGTACTCAACTGTTTATAGTATAAACTCATATGATATAACTCATATTCAAGGTCGCTACGTGGTGCTAATGATGGGATTGTTTAGCGTTTTCACTGGATTTTGTTATAACGACATGTTTTCAAGAGCTTTCTCTCTTTACCCATCATACTGGCTTAACATCCATCCTATCGCAAGTTTGGCTGAAGATGACAATGTGGACTTGAATCCATCCCTTGAAACAAGAACGGCTTACTTGTTCGGTGAAGATCCTGTGTGGAGGGTAAATATTATGTAGCTTTAGGCTCGTGACTGCACTAGTATCATAATTATGGTCATATAATATCAGATTGTCTATTGCGATACTGTATTGTTTAATTTTTGTTACAGCTGGCGAAAAATAAAATAATGTTTGAGAATTCATTTAAAATGAAAATTTCTATAGTTATTGGAATAATTCATATGATGTTCGGCATAATACTCAGTTTTTTCAATTACAAGTAAGTAGACTAGTCTGGATAGGTTGTATCAGCAGTATACCTACGTTTCGCTTGACTACTGTATCTCCATTAGAGCATAAATATTATTGTCTTGACTGAACGAGTTTGGCAAATAACGCACCATGAAACCATGGCGAAATTTCATAGGTACCACTAAAAATATGGAGCCGAGTAGCGAAAATCTCTTGACACTTGCTGTACGTTTGTGTTGTCATGAATAAATGTTTTGTTCTCAATTTCTCGACGACGTTACGGACCGCTTACTTTCGGTCATGTGCATTCGTCCTTACAGCCTGCGCTAACTCGACTCACCTGCCGCTGACGATCCAACTGAGTGATGCATAAAAGTAACAATACGTCTTTGTCTCTTGGGCAGGAATCCCGTCAGCCGCTTAAACGCTTTGGGCTTTCCTACTTAAGGTAGGGGAGCCCAATTAACCTTTAGAGCCCAATCACACATACCTCAACCACACCACAACCATAGTGACAACGATCTATCTGTCTGTCTGCAAACACTAACTACGACGTAACCACAGGGTCTAAAGTTCACTCATCCGCCATAGACAAGGGAGGATTCTACGACCAAGGGGCCTAAAAAGGCCACTTTGGCAGAATCATAAAAGGATAATATTATGAATCAATAATGGACAGTTAACTAACTTAATCGTATTAAATCCCATTGGTGAAGGATTTTCAGTTTTTTTTTTATCTGTGCTATAATACCAATCAATCCAATCCCAATCTCTTTGATTAGACCTACGTAGTGCAGCGAAAAAGAAAAACATGGACTGTCTTCGCCATACCTATTATGATTCATAATATTATCCTTTTATGATTCAGCCAGTGGCCTTTTAAAACCCCCAGATGGGTATCGTGTCTGGTTGGCAACTGCCCGACGATTTTTGTCGGGACGTTGTATATATGCTAGTCGCGTGGTAAACTCTTCTTGCAAGATGCAGAATTTAGCGATCTCATGTGACGCTGTAGATACAACTACTAGCGATAACGCAACTGCAAGCATAACCACTGCTTGTCCACATTTTGTCGCTACAATGTGGTGTGTTTGTGGTACGTGTAAATGAACCCTTAGATTTCATCATCGCGCGTTCGTATTTCCGATTGATCCATTTAGTTATTTTACCTCTGATTTTGCATCACAGTAATCTTTATATTCCATGTAATAAGGTTGCTGTTAGGTTGCTGCTACTGACAAGTCTGTCAAAATCACAATGAACTGTATTCTCGTTAATATAAGGTTGATATTGGGCTGATACTGTCAGAAGTCTGCTACTGGCATTGAACAGAAAGTTCCTACATTGCCAGGTTAAACAATATTTTTCAGGTACTTCAAACGCTACTACTCAATTTTTTTACAATTTCTTCCTGAATTACTGTTTCTAACATTAATGTTCTTCTGGCTGGTAATCTTGTGTTTCTTAAAATGGTTCATGTACTCGCCTAAGTCAAGTAAGTAAAAATTATTATTATTAAAATTATTTAGGTCTATTAGTTATTCTGTGGTAGTTGTTCAATGTCGTGTCTTAGATACTTATTTAAGTTATATTAGTTAAACCATTCTGTATCTTTATCTTGTTTTCATAACTTAAATTAGAAGACCACGACCCGTACCATGACTCATTGATTCTTTAGTAGCTTATAACATATTTTCAACTACAAAGTTAAGTTTGTTGTTGGGACAAATTCACCCGAACTAACGTACTCGTAACTAAGTTTTTTTCTGTTTTGGCCATTTACGTTGATCGTTATATTGTCTTATTCAACACGAGAGGGCCCACCACGCGGGCCCAGTGCGTGTTGGTAGATGTCACATGTCTTCGTGTTTTTGGTTCTTAGGATATACCGGTTTTCTCACGATGTTTTCCTTCACCGTTTTTGAGAGCAGTGTTGGTGAAATACACAAAGTAGACCGCCTAACTGGGTTCGAAACCACGACCTTACTATTTGTAAGTCGAGGTCGTTACCACTGGGTCTTGCTCTCCACCTTGGGCCATATCCTACGAATATTTATTTGTTTTTGTCTTTGAGTATAATCTGTTTCTGTAGGGTAAGTACATACCTATAATGTAACATAAAAATATATTTTTCTTTTAGTGTGTCCTAACTTTTTGCAGTTGATCCGGATTATAACACGGCCTGTGCTCCTCAGATCCTTATATTATTTATTGACATGGTACTCATGTCCGAAACCAAGCCGGCAAATGATGGGTGCACAAGGGCATACATTTTCGATGGCCAGAGAAAAGTCCAAATGATTCTGGTGTTTACCGCTGTAGCATGTGTGCCTATTATGCTCTTAGGACCACCACTTTACTTGATAAGAAAGAATAAAAAAAACAGAATCAAAGCCGAGGCACGTATCTGATTCCTGTTCTGTAGTATTTTTGGCTTCTTCTATACAACTTTCACGAAATTACTGATTTTCAACCTTTAGATCTTATTTTCAACACAGTAGTAAAATGAATAGTATCCTAAATAGCCTAACAACAGTTATTGAGACTTTCGGATATTATTGAACCACACAAGCACATTGGCTACCTCGTAGATAGTGACATTTGCACGATTATTATGAAGTCCTTACCCTTGCCATCGCCTTGTTACCCTAGGTTAGGAGCAAAGGTAACAATGGTAATGTTATTGCGTCATAGTTCACCCAATAATAAAAATAACATTAATTACTTGTAGGATGCTCTGAGAAAACATAAAAGCAGTGGACATTCGGATACAGTTACTACAGAAAAATTAAAAGCGGATATACAAAAATACTCAGTCCCGAGTGGAGAGCTGCTGTTGCACCAAGGAGTTCATACCATTGAGTTTGTGCTCAGTACTATATCACATACAGCTTCATATCTTCGGCTGTGGGCTCTGTCACTTGCACATTCACGTAAGTAATTGAGCACAGATAAAGGTCGCACACGTATCAAACCGGAAAGGGATTGACGTCCCCGCAGGACTCTGAGCGCGAGCCAATTTAGACCTATTTACCTACTATTACTATCTTTGTTTAAAAAAATCTATTAACAAAAAAATCCAACGGTTAAATTCCCATATTATTCTGTGCTGTAATTAGGAATTGAAACGGAAAATGGTTTTGAAATCAATCG
Organism: Luperina nickerlii; assembly: GCA_963855955.1. Taxonomy (NCBI): domain Eukaryota; kingdom Metazoa; phylum Arthropoda; class Insecta; order Lepidoptera; family Noctuidae; genus Luperina; species Luperina nickerlii. The sequence continues at coordinate 15,233,435 of OY979662.1, forward strand.
TGTTTCGGATTTTTTTTCATCGAGCAAATTACAATGTATTGTGTTTTGAAGCGTTAATTTCCCTCAAACAAAGATGTATCTATGACATATTTTTTTAGAATCTAAATACACTAACTTGACCATTTAAAATTGATCCTTAAACAGGCAAATTCGGATAACCCCCCGATGCCGTTTTCACAATCATTTAGAGCTGTTTATATAATACATTAATATTTAACTCGGATCTAACAAAGAAATCTCAAGCGACAGCGATGCGGGGGAATTTTTCGACTCATATGTTAATTTGTTAATAGTTTTAATTAGGTTCGGATATTGTATTTTAATTTTTCAGTTTGGTTATTATTAAAACTTTATCCAGTCAGTGTGTATATTTTCATCCTTATAAATAAAAATTTAAATATAAATGTTTTGACATGTCACCATAGCATAAATGCAAAGCAGGGTCGGGGGTCGCTAGAAATAGTAGTGACCTCTCAAGCTCCGCTAATGAGACACAATAGATTTTTTATTGTATCGTATTACCTACATAGGATACGCGCGGTGCTTGACGGGTTAAGTCCACATTGATATTTTTGCAGAACTCTCCGAGATGTTATGGGCTATGATTCTGTCAAAACTCGCCCTACACATTCGCAGCATAGAAGGTGCAATTAGACTGATTCCGATTTTCGCACTATGGGCCGTATTTACTGTCTCCATCCTGGTGGTAATGGAAGGGTTATCTGCTTTTCTTCATTGCCTTAGATTACACTGGTAAGTTGTTTATTTAATCATTAAGGCCGTCCGTTCCCAAAATATTATATTTTCGAAATATAATATTTTCACAATATGCTATTTTTAAGATATGCTATTTGCAAAATATGATATTCCCAAAATATAGTAGGTATTCCAAAAATGAATATTATATGAGTGTATGTAGGTAGGTACATGGTAATTTTATTTGGTTAATCTACGGTTTCTTAGACGGCCGAGGGCCGCAATTAGCTGTTATTTTCACCAGTGTTTGACGAAAAATGTTCTTTATTTTAGCAACCGGTATTGTGTGACCGTTCACCGCTTTCTTAGGACAGCGACGTAATGGTTTCGGTATCTAATAGCTGCAGTTGAAGATTTATGTTTACTGTGAACGTGTTCCTCTTCATGTAGTAATAATCCCTTCCAAAAACTTAAGGGGCCGGCGGAGCATGCGTAGTTCATACAAACGTAATACCAAAATAATTTGTAAATCATACATATTCTTGAGTTTGTATTTATTCCGATTGGATTACAGAATATCTAGGCTCACGAATTTAAAAAAAATTGCTAAGCGCCTAGAGCCTAGTGACTTCATCTGTTTGATACACGCTAGGCGACTAGCAAATGTGGCGAACGCGCAGTGCGACCGTTTGTGAAAATTATAGAATGTATGTACATTTCACTTCGCTACTTGCAAGGTAACTCGCTCGTCTCTAGGCGCTAAGCAAGCCACCTCTCAGTGCGTACGTAGCCTACTAAATTTGTTCAAAAATTTCTAGTATTAGTCACCATCCCTCGTACACTCTTGTAATAGGTTTTTTGTTGTTGTTTCAGGGTGGAATTCATGAGCAAGTTTTACTCTGGCGGTGGCTGGCCGTTTCGTCCATATTCCTTCGAAGTTATACTGGAAGGGGATCACGCTGAGCCAGACGCTCGATGTAAGAAGTTTACTCCTGCAGGACTAAGAGGCTGATGTTAATACATGGCACTAACGTCGTGACACACATGCTCATCACTAACACGAAGGCATCCGATTATTGAGCAATTGGTATTTACTTAGTAGCATTGTGTACATTTCTATGGAGTTGTTAGCATGCTGTGTACACAAAATAAGCTATTGGACGTAGAGTTGTGGACACCAGGCGCCGTATTACGAAATATTAATGCCTTCATGATTCCAGTGCGAAAAAGGGATGGTGCTATCGGTCATGTTTAGCTCCGTCTCTTTCTTACACTGGAATCATGATAGCATTAAACCGCCTTAGTACGGCACCAGTACAATAGGTAGCATGGTATTTTGAACTAGAAATGAGCATGCAGATTCAAGCACGCCAACTCTTCTTATGAGCATTTGTGTCATATTGATTCTGAACTGACTCATGTGATGAACTTGGAGATTGGAGAGTACATAAACGTCCTCGTGGCTAAGATATTATAGTCTTAATTATTTTTATTTTTTTCACTTTTAACATGCTAAATATTACGTCGCCTTAAATGTTTTAAAATAATGATTACGTTATAGTTATTTAATATATTTTTGCTTGATGTTGGGATTGTTAATTTACTAATAAATATTGTTCTCCATTTGTGGTGTTATTTACTTCTACACAAATAAGGAAATAAGAACATTGCTCAAATCGTCCTATGAATCGACGCGTATGAAATCTCTACGAGAATAATTCCTGTTTCAAACAATGAGTAGGCACAAAAAATAAAAACTGCGTTTTAAATTTACTAACGTACATTTGCACATAACAAGTAGTAACGACCATGCTCCGTGGTCGTTGTCTGGGCCTTAGAAATCTCTTTTTACTATTCGTTATACAAGACAATACCAGACAACGACCACGGAGCATCAAAGGGGATTTTTCTGCGGTACTGAAGAGCGTGCAGGAAGATACCGCGACGGGATGCGACGACATGTGGCAAGACACGACAGCATGCGGCATGAGGTAACGGCACCTTGCGACGGCATGCTGCGGGATGTGAAGGCATGCGACGATATAAGCCGGAACAGCATGCGATCGTATGCCAGCTGATTCCGGCACTCACTACACTCACACTCTGCAATATCCGCTGCCACTGCACTCACACTCTGCAATATTCGCTTCCACTGCACTCACACTCCGCACTGCCTCTCGACAATGCAAGCGAAGAGGTACTCTCGTGGCAAACCGTGGGTTGCCGGCATGCCGCAGCATCCAGTAGTGCGATGGCGGCCACTGGCGGCATTGTAAATCATCAGTATGCGCTCCTCGATGGCTCGATGCCGCCCACCGTCCGCTGGTGTACGCTGGCCTTTAGGCGGGCCCTAAACTGGGACTGTGACGTATATTGGTGTGTGTTATTGATGTATAGAAGGGGGAGAACATATTTTTCGACTTCAATGTTAATTTGTTTTTAACAATGAAATTCATCCCAACTACGTAACCCTTCACGGGTGACCTTGGCCGGGTTTTTTTCATTGCACACTACCCGTGAAAAGTATTTCACAAAAATTTACGCTTTTAAATCTTTTACAAGAACTCGTGCAAAAAAAATTGCACCCCAGTAAAAACTCTGTCAACTAATATTTGCATGACGTCTATGTAGCGGGTTGTACCCTCAACCCTAGGACTTGTCAAACCAACTGATGGTGCTCATTTTGTGCTTTCTAAATAAGTTGGGTTTTGATCATGTGTAGAATAAAATAAAATGCTAAATATGCTAAATCTTCCTCGACTTGACGACGATAAGAGTAGACAAAATTAATATGACGAATAACCGGGTAAAGGCTCGTACACACAGGCGCGACGCGACACGCGACACAAAGGCACCGCAAGTCGCGCAATGAGCGGTGTCTTTGTGTCGCGCGCGATTCGCGTCGCGCGTCGCGCCTGTTTGCAGGAGGCTTAAAAGTATTATAAAGGTCATAGCACACATATCAAACTGGAAAGGGATCGGCACCGTATCAACTTGAGCCGTTCGCCGTTCGTTCTTTGTATTAAACTCCCTACTGCAACGCACGCTAATCGGAATCTTAACGTAATCGCCTCGTCTCGGGACAAGCTCACGAACCGCGATGCGGTGCGTTACGGTTCGTCGTCCCCGCGCTTACTTCTCGTCGTACCCGAGCTTACGTCTCTCTTCGTCCACCCTTGCCCCTCTCACCCCTCCGGCCTGCCTGCTGCACCATCAACCAGCGGTCAGCGAACCGTAAGCGCGGCGTCGCCTAGCCGCAGCCGAGTCTACGTATCGGAGCTGCTGATCTGTTTTGGTTACGTGCTTAAGTTAGGTTGACGTCTGTTTGACGGCGAGGCGAAATGCGATACGGTGCCGATCCTTTTCCGATTTGATACGTGTGCTATGAAAAGTGAAAGCAATATACAGTAAAAATTGTTCTTTGAAGCACAAATCAAAACCTCATTTATTTTGAAGGTCAAAATGAGCACTAAACAATAATTAGTTAGCCTACCTTAGTTGGGTCGAGGGTCCCGCTAGGCGTAAGTCATGAGTGATAAAATAAAAAAAACAAAATGTAGTTGAATATTTTTGTATTTTGTAAGTATAAATACGAACAGTAGAAAATTTTGTTTCTGGCAAACGCAAAAGTATGGTATGTGGTATTCATCATGAGGTAGGTATTTGCTTTCTTAAGAGTGGGTCGCATCAAGAGCTTCGTTCTAGTTTCCGTCAAAATTAATTTTAACAGTAACATTAACAATGACCACTCTTCTTCTTCTCTTCGTTTAATGGCTTTTGCGGTAACAATGACCATATAATCTAACTATCTGCGATTGCACCGTCATGTAAAATAAAATGTTAAAGTTAAAAGGGTGACAAGTGACCAGACTTCTTATTTTCCCAAAATGTACGTGGGCAATTTTTTGACAAGGGCAACACTTCAAGCTTGGTGTCATCACGCCTTCTTTTTTGAAACGCACACAGGAAGAAACTTCAAGAAAATAATCAGTAATCAGAAAATAATAGTTTAAGTTGGTAACATTCCTGTATGTAATTGAAGGATTGTATTATTGGAAGGTGCATTACAGCATTTACTCCAGAAGGAAAAGGATGTTGTGTAAATTGTTCAGTAAGATTTCAACGCAATGTTCGAAGAAATTGCCCGAGACTGCTACGGATGTGCAATTACTTGTAAACGCAAGGATTCACGAAGCAAGTCAAAACATCTATAATGCAGTTTAACGAAAGTGCTTAGAAACGAAAGTATTGAAACTGTCATTATGGAAAGTTGGATACAGGAATAATTTACATTCTATGTCGATTTTTGCCTGATAACTGCGGGAAAAAACATTATTTTGCAGTGGATTTCAGCACACCAAAAAGAATATTGATAATATTAGTGAGAATATGCTTATTTTATAACACAAATCTTCTATTTCTTTTCAGGTGAATTATTTAGGTATAGGTATCTACCTACCAATAAAAATACTTAAATTTGATCACGATGTTCTTGATCTTTTTTAGATGAAATATTACCTACTTTTAAGTCGTCTGACGTTGAAATTAATATAAGTACTTACAGTAATAAAAATGCTTTGTTATCTACAGACGCCAGCACATCAAGCTACCCGAAACTGTCAAATTTTCCCAATCAGCTTTGAAACAACAACACAGTTACCTAACAACACTTTCGAAATGTCTTGTTAATAATAATTCTTAAAAAGATAAATGGAAATCTCCGTTTTTATGGAAAATTTAAAATCGGTCTAATTTGGCTGTAACACTATTTTTAACTTTTTAGACCTTTGTATCCTGCTTATGCGTATGAAGTTTCATTAAAATCGGTTCATGTATGTCGAAAAATAAGGGCTTGAAAGTTTGTATGAAATGCCGTACGTCGTAAACGCTCTTAAGCGGAGATTTGACGGCTATCAAGATATTGGTCATCGTTATAATTAGTTGATGCAACTCACTCTTAAGTCAAGCGGTGTAGACAAATTGAAAACAATTGATGCATCGAATTCTCTTGATATTTAATACTTGGTAACAAAATCCATTGCGTTCATATCCGTGTCAGATCAGCAGTACTATTAAACTCGCCTGTTTCTGACATCTTCTGCTGCTTTCTGTTTTAATTATCGACTGTACTTTTGTTAGTAGTCGTCTTATTGCTTTGATTAGACCGGGTTTCCGTTTTGTCATCGTTTTCTGTTTTGGAAGTTTCTGAAATACAGTCTGGAGTCGTAGTTACATTTTTCTTGTAATCTTCTTCTTCTCCGCGCGGCAGGTAGATGCCGAAGCGGTCCTAAAAGGAAAAAGTTAATAAATAGTACATTTATGATGTATGGCATTCGAGGTTGGATTGCAGTTTGTTTCAAGTGAAACGTTTTCTTGTCTAATATAAATTTTCAGTCTGTATTTATTTAGCAATCAATTGCCAACATAAAAAAATCTCCTCCCAACCTAATCCTGGGTGGTCTTGGCTTTAGTCGAATATACATACTTAGTCGTAATCACAGTGGGTATTGGGAATAAAAGCAGCCATGCACCACACTGGGTAGTTCAGAACGGGCGATGTAATCGATCAACCGCAATCTAGTTGCATCTTAAGATACCTTTGTATGTCAACCTACGGGGTTTACGTAATACACATACAATAGCAATCGATGGAAATAAAAAACTAAAATTAATTAACTAAAATATTAATTTTGACAGTTTAGCCACGTTCAATGCGTTATTTAAGTTGTTGAGCGACGAATTTTCCGAACCTGTTAAGCAATGGATTATGAATTTCCTTCAAAATCCTTGGATTTTGAATAAAAGTGTGTTACGCAAGTAGGTTGCTGGACTTTCTGAATAGGTATTTTTGTTATGGGTTCACCTTTCCATATCGATTGTAGTTGGCCAATGATTGACACTCGCAAGGCCGCGGGGGAGGCCTCTTATAGCTCTCGTGGGATGAAATTTCACTCTTAGGAGTAGGTGGCGTTTCATATCCTGTTAATTACAAGTTTTGTTAATTCAATGACGTTTAGGAGCGACCCGCGGCAAAGGCAACTGCAGCTGTCGAGACCCGGCGACGGCCGCTGTCGACAAGTGCCGCTCATTGCCGCTCGATGCCGCTCGTGTATTTGAGTACGTGCTCAAATACACGAGTTGCATGTTGTCGGCGGCATTTGCCTCTGCCGTTGACGTCTGTCGCTCGTGTGTAGTTTAAACAAGCTCGAGCTTAGTTTAAACAAAAACTTTATTTACAAAAAAAAAAACAACCGCCTTCCTAAAAAGACACTGCAAAGTGAAAAATGACTCATTTCAGAAGTCGGTGTCGTTGGGTTCGTATTTTAGTTGTTTGCCACCGACTTCCGAAATTAAAGTTATTTTTCACCTTACAGCCTTTTTTGGGAGTCAGATGTTTTTTTTGTATTAAAGTTTTTATTTTTCACTTTTAAGTTGTAATTACCGTACAAATTTGTATACTCGTAACACTACTTGCTATGTAAATATCAGTGACAGGAAGTTATTATAACATCATCAATATTATATTAAACTAAGTGGCAAAAATTCTTATTATTCTTGCTAACTCTAAAACTATCCAAGCAAAGTTAATATATTCAATCGAATTGATAACCACGTTTTTTTGAAGTCGGTTAAAATTAAAAAGTGGATTTTCTGTAGGATTTCTGTATTTATTGGGACAAGACGTCTGTCGGGCCGCGGTCTCGGCGGGTAGCAAGTAAATAATAATAATACCAGCCTATTAACCGATAAGACCATGCTGCTCAAGGTCGTTGCCACCGAATGCGAGATTCTTCCAATGCAAATGTTTGTAAGCACCCGACAGGACAGGACAACGTCTGTCGCGTCAGCTAGTAAATAGTGTTAATACCAGCCTATTAACCGATAAGACCCTGCTGTTCAAGGTCGTCGCCACCGAATTCGAGATTCTTCCAATGCAAATGTTTGTAAGCACCCGACAGGACAGGACAACGTCTGTCAGGTCAGCTAGTAAATAATAATAATACCAGCCTATTAACCGATAAGACCACGCTGGTCAAGATCGTCGCCACCCAATGCGGGACTCTTCCAACGCATTTATTTGTAAACACCCGACAGGACAAGACAGCGTTTGTCGGGTCAGCTAGCCATAAATAATCCTCGGCAAAAATGAAAGAATTGAGACAGAATGTCGTTATAAGACTAGCACTTATGAATTACCACAGTGCCTACATTGACCAATTTATACAAATGGACACTTATTTTGTTAATTTTACGTAGTTATTTCATCGAAGTACATAACTTTATTAAAATTAATAAAGAGTGTTGCAGCAAAATAACGATCCAAGCCAAGATATTATGAAGACCGTGAGAACTGTGATGACCTATGCTTTAAAATGAAAACTTACATCGTAGCTTACCAGGCAGTTTCTTCGAACTTATGTTTCAAATAAAGCTATATTCCGAATACTGACTCGATTATAGTAGTTAGGCACCGATATTGTTTTTGATAATTTTTACAATCATCGCAATTTTGTATAAAGAAGATAAATAGTATTTGACATAAGCTGTCAGATAACCATGGGTTTTTCACAAGCTGTGCTAAAACGTCAGGATCAAAAAAGGTTAGGAAACAAATATAAAACCTTTAAAGTTATTTTGTCGCCTCAGCGTCTTCTTTAACTTCTTCCTCATTCGTCTCTGCCATGCTATCTCGGCGGCTGGAAGCAGACAATAAATAAAAACTATTGTTATTCCATTTCACAAAATATACGGAACACATAAAGGCACTATTGCGTAAAAGCCTTGTCAATGGACGTATTACGGGTAGCTGATGAATCCCTGCACATTAACGAATATGAACGGTGGGAAAATTGTTCAGCATACTGACTCAAAATAATATATTCTCCCGTTAATCAACGGATTTATGAAGATTAATCATAAATATATGGGTACCATTTAATATTACTAGGTAATAAAACCGGTCAAGTGCGAGTTGAACTGGCGTGGAGAGGGTTCCGTATGATGAATATTTTATTTAACAAGTTTTTTTTTAATCTGACCCTTTGTTTGTGGTGACAAAAAAAAACTTATCATTGTAATAGAAAAACATGTTCTCCCGTACATTCCAACTGAGAATTTAAGCTTCTATAATAGCTTACAGGAAATCCTATAAGAAGTCTGTGGTTTTAAAACAACATGGTAAATCTTATAGGTATAGACCTATTTTCTGTATTTTTTTCAAAATTTTAGGCTCAGTAGTTTCGGAGATAAGGAATGGTCAATTTTCATCTATTTTCTTAAATGACTAATACAATTTACTTTAAAATTATGAAAATATATAATTGAAATCCTCACAGTAAGCCCTTTCTTACAGTAACCCTTTCTTTTGATATGTCACACGGTACATATTGCGAAACTTTTTTTATAATTTTCTATTTGCGGGGGGCAAATAGAAAATTAAAAAAAAACAAATGACCCCGATATTCAAAATTCATTTATTTACGTGAAACGTCTGTGTTTGGGTCACAGAGATTCATATGTGTACCAAATTTCAACTTAATCGGTCCATTAGATTTGAAGCAAAACTCGCCGCCGTGGTTGAGGCTGGCCGGCCAGCCTCAGCCGCAGCGGCGAGTCTTAAAACCATCTGCGACGATAAGCTCGCGTGGGACCACCGCCGGAGCCCCGCAGCGCCGGAGCCGTGACAGAAACCATGCCTGCTGCATGTTGTATGCTCGCTTGCATGCTGCAAGTTTGCTGCGTAAGGGTAGACCCGTTTTTGCCTAATATTAGACTAATAGGTTTTATGTCTCTTGAGTGGTATATCACACAATTTTATATTCATTGTTTGTTATGCTTATAGAAATTAGTTATTTTTTATTTATTAAAATTATGTCAATCGTTTATTATATTTTCTGATCATTATATCAAATAAAATTATAGATCCAGTTGTTTTATATTGTAAATATTAGAGATTTTGTAATTACATAATATATCATATATTACTTACACATAAATACGTAATATGAAAATGAGAAACTACTAAAGGCGTATGATAACTTAATTGTACGTAGTGTTGGTCAATACAAGAAAAGGTAAACCATCGCTTTTAATTTAAGTTTTGTCCTGTTTTTTTATTTTAATTGTTAGTTCTTATGATTTATGTAGATATTTTTCTTTACTTTAAACATTAAAATTACACTGTCAAAGTCGACGATATGGTGACACATACTAAGGGAAATAAATCAATCGGTTATCAAAAAAATGGGTAAGAACACCATCTGGACACACAGATCTTCCAAAACGTTCTAAATCATGAAAAAGTGTCCTGAAAAATTTAACCAGGCTAAACGCCAGCTAGTAAAAAATAAACTCCAGGAATTACCGAATGCCTCTTTTTCCATGATGTTAACTTCGAACATGTGGTAAGCATCACTAAAGAGATTGGCTATATCAATTCGTATGTCTATGACAGGGATCTCCATGGCTTGTTCGACTGCCTTCATCAGTTCCACATAGGCAGTGTCATATAGGATGGCAGCTTCATCCACTTGGACATAGATCACTTTATCCACAGTATTGGAGATTAACTTGTAGAATATCTGTGATATGGTTGGTTCCGGAGTCGGGATAGGCTCTGAAAGTTTTTTCAGTCACTTATAAATATTTCAAAGAGTATTATTATAAATTTACCCAAAGATCAAATTTCCACATGTTTATTTCATTCAGCCCGCGGCAGGAAGACGTCCACTGCTGTATACAGGCGGAGGCCTGTATACAGCAGTGGACGTCTTCTTAATGGCGGTGCTTGGGGGAGCCCAAGCACCGCCATTCCGACCAGTTCTGTGCTTCCCGCATCCAGAAGATTATTGTGGGCTTTACAAGGTCATCGGTTCACCTTGTGGGAGGCCTTCCAACGCTACGTCTTCCTGTACACGAGATTTCACGTGTATGTATATAACAAATACGAATGGGACCGTTAATATAGGGCATCTACTTTTAGAAAAACTTCAGCTTTGTATAGTGTTGTTTCTGACACTCATTCTGTTAAGAGGGCCGCTGTATAACATGTGACGTGCTATAATACTATTGGGTACTACAACTACAGGCACCCAATATACCTATACATTTACCTGGAGTTGGCAGAGTATTTTCTGATGTTTGTACTGAAATGAACGAAGAAGACGGAGTAATGGGAATGCTAGGCGGAGGAGAATGGAAGACCCAAGGTTCTAGTGGATAATGCGCCAAAATGATTTCATTTATATCTTTTATGAAATCTAAGTCATCAAATTCGTAAAACTTTCTATCATCCTGCAAAAAAAATGTTGTTGTAAAGGAAATGCCATTACAAAAAGCGTTTCATAATTTACTACTAGAAGAAGTACATATTATTACCAAATTAACGTAAGGTCCTTCCTCTGGCGATTCCAGAAAGGTTCTGATTTCTGCGTCCAGTTCTTCGATAGGTCTTGTGAAATGGAGAGCAGCTTCCATCATCGAATCCTTTCGGATCCCTCTTTTTGTCAATTTAGCAATAAATATTTTGAGCATTGCTAAGATCTGAAAACAGAATCAGTTTCTGAGTTTTCAAAGTCGTCAGTTTTAGAGATTTAGGGAAAGCCCACAATAAAACTTCATCAGATTAATTATGGGTTAGGCCACCTACGATTATTATGTAATGTCTGTATTGGTAAATAATTAGCAATTAGCTCTTACAGTTGCCATTTCAAAGCTTCCACGATAGATTCTGCCCCTCATAGTTTGGGACTAAATACTAACTGGGGAAATCTGCGGGTGTTGGTTCTGTCTTCCCCAATGTAGAAGACAGGCTTGATCTGACATTTAATATTTATTTATATATACTTTATTGTACAACAGAAAATATATAACAAAAAATAATACATTAGGCTCGTACACACAGGCGCGACGCGACACGCGACACAAAGGCACCGCAAGTCGCGCAACGAGCGGTGCCTTTGTGTCGCGTGCGATTCGGGTCGCGCGTCGCTCCTGTTTGCAGGAGCCTTTACACTACAAAACCTACAATGGGCGGCCTTATCGCTTTCTACGATCTCTTCCAGGTAACCTTGGGATGGACAGTAATTGCGTGGACAGAAAAATGGGTTGTTATTGGTGCAAGATATCTATATAATAATAATAAAGCTGAAGAATTTGTTTGTTTTTTTTGAACGCGCTAATCTCTGAAAAAAATATTCGTGTTTGAAAATAAAAAAAAATCTATTTGATAGCCTAATTCCTAAGGAAGACTATTTTACATCACGTTAGGAGCCGAGCAAAAAGAAAAAAAGTCAGAAAAATCGTTAAGCGAATACAAAGTAAAAACGCGAGCAGGCGATGCGATGCGACAGGGCGGACCTGGTCCACTCCGAGGACAGGAAATGTTACGAGGATGAAGTCGTGGGCAGAAGCTACTTATAAATACAATACACTTTATTAGACACATTGCCAATGTTACGTGTATGTTTTGTATTTGTTTATGTATTTGTCGATATTTATTTCATACAAATTTCGGGAGAGTATTACTCCTTTGACATTGTGCATCCAAAGTTACAACATGATATCGTTTTGACTTGTTATTAATTTAGTCTGTGCGGAAACAAAATTGTAAAATAATAAAAAGCCATTAAAAATTATGGGTCAACAAAGATTCGTTTTTCTTGCTATTTTTAACGTAAGTTTGGGTGTAAATAAGTAATTAAAGAACTGTAAAATCTTCAAAACCAAGTCCGTATCGACAAAGCTCAGTTATCGAAGAGTTCAATAAACTTTACCTGTTTTTCGAAGCCCTATCGAATTTTTTTGCATGCCTATCTGTTCGGAACGGTGTTTCTGTGCGTGAGAACTAGACGTTGTTCGTGTAGACTAGCGTCTAACTGCTCATCACTGATACTAGCTCTATTGGACACGAAGCCAGGTGAGACAACGTGCTTTTTGGCCATGACCACCAGTGAGTTCGAGCTCGCGACTAGTTTAGTCTTAAAAGGGGACTACATGACCTTTAGGTCAGGTGCTTTAGCACGGTCACTGTCGGACTGCATAGAAAATAAAGAGAAGCGCGATGACACAACGCTAGTAATTTATTGCAAAATAAGAAATTATCTATTTACAAAAAATCTATTGTTTGGACAAAAAAAAAAATAAAACACTAGTACTTTAGTTGTTGCTTGTAATAATCTGACAAAAAATCAGAATGATTGTATGTATAACTATTAGTATGGTTTGTAATGTAAAAAGGAAGTTTTTAGAGGTAACTTCATGATTTTTTTCTATCGTATTAAAGTTGTATTATTTTTTCAACAACTATCTATTTAGCATAATATATCCTGAAGGATATCTTATATTTTTTTGATTTTGTTTACTGTAGTCGATCTTATACTTTTAGGCATTATAAAACTTGCGTTTTTTGCTTTTCAGCGTTTAGGTCCCGTAGTCCCCATAAGGTACTTTTATTCGAACATTATCAAACGTTACCTCGGGGTGTCTATGTATGTAATCTTCCTGCTCTCGTTGTACTTCTAAACCAAATCGTGTGGTGATTGCTCGTTGGCATGGGGTTACAGCGTGCCAGTCTTGGTACATGAGCCCTTCCGCTGAGAATAGATCCTGGGGTAACCCCTTCATAAGGCGGATAACAGGCTTTACAGGCATGGTGGCGAATTAGCAACACTAGTAATATGAATAAACTACAACACTACTTTTATGAAGATTTGTTAAATTATAAGTAAAATAATATCAATGTTTGTGAAGTTATTTGACGTTTATTTTAGTGTTCAAATGATTTTTTTGTCAGAGGGGTCATGGGTCGGTCATGGCATCACAAATCAATATAAACAGCCAGGTTGTTTGCAATTTAGTAAAGGAGTTGGGTTCCAAGGCTACCATAATTCACATGGTCTATCATAATATTCCCGTGGCCCGTGCCGTATTTTTTCATTAAATTAAAACTAAAAATAGTATATTTCATTACAAGTGCGGAAAGGTTGTCATTGCAAAGAGTTCCGACAAATGTCTACCCGAGCCGAGGCGCAGCCGAAGGCGAGGGTTGACAGTCGGAACAAGTTGCAATGACGGTTTCGCACGTGTACTGAACGACTATTTTTAATACAGTTGCGAAAAAATGAAGCAATTTAACAAAATAATAAAAACACAATAAACTTAACTAACCAATGGCGCCAACCGTAGAATATAAATAAGCAGAGATTCTTTTTTCTTCACCCATTCTGGTAGGCAAAGGGAACTATGCCCATACAGCCAAGTCTTCAGTAGAATTTTTTTATTGATATGAAATGAAATTTAATGAGATGAAATGAAATGAAACCTAACCTAACTCATTCAATCAAATCATTAAATCTGATATTGAAACAAATTAGTAGCTTCTTTTTAGAAATATACGTATTTGCATGAATCATAAAAACTTCTATGATTTCTTTTAGTAAAAACTTCATGGTTGGTTTTTCTTTTTAATAGACATTATTTTGACAGTTGGGAAAGAGAACGCACGAGTTCGGGAAAGGTAAAAAAAAAGCACGAGTATGTAATAGCCCACATCCCGAACGCTATACGTCCCTGCAATACGCCACTTTTTGAGCAACTGTATTAAAAAATACTTTTATGACAAAGGTCATTCGATTCAACTAAAATCGAACGCATCGCTGTTTTGTCACCTTATTTGTTGCCGTGATGTGCTATTATATAAAAATTTGCTTCTCACCACGCCTTAAGATTTTATAAGTATGCGTTTTTCAGTTAAATCCAAACAAAAAAAACCTCGCTAATTACTTACTAAAACGAATAATAATCAATATGTGACGTAACGTTTCAGGTTCGATTAGGTACTGATTAATTAACTGGAGTGGAATTTGTGGTTTAACTACATTAAATGCAGTACTTACTGGTAGCAACCTACCTAGGTGAATCTGGTTATGGGACCTTTGATCTAGACTGGCTACCCACATAACATTTTGATATTATGTAGGCTTACATGGGCCTTTCTAAACACTAATAGAAATAGTTGAATGAATGGTTTATGTAATAAAATTACAAATAACTACCCATAATCGGTACCACTGTTCTATGTTTGCAGTGTGTTCATCACTTTAACCAGGGGGCCAAAAAAGGCCACTTGGACAGAATCATAAAAGGATAACATTATGAATCATAATGGACAGTTAACTGTTAAGTTGATCGTATCAAATTCCATTGGTGAAAGATTTTTCAGTATTTTTTTTCTGTGCTAAAATACCAATCAATCCAATCCAAAACCAATCCCAATCTCTTTGATTAAACCTACGTAGTGCAGCGAAAAAAGGAAAAACACGGACTGTCTTCGCCATATTATGATTCATAATGTTATCCTTTTATGATTCTGCCAAAGTGGCCTTTTTAGGCCCCCAGGTACCTACTTACTACTGAAGCCTAGCTAGAGAAAATTATAAATTTAAAAACAACACGTAAACCAAAAATTCAAAGACATGTGACATCTGCCAACCCGCGCTGATTGTGCTTACGTAAATCTTAAGAGATTGGATATGAGGCTATCCATTTCGCCATTGCAACTGCAACGTTCTTCTATCTAAAACAAAACAAAGTCTATTAACAGGTTTAAAGTACTTAGACGAAACCAAAATAATGATTATTTCCATCAAAATAATTCCAAGCATATTCTGTGAAGAGCTTATTCAGTGAAATTTACTTTAAAAATTTCAAACGTTTCGACAGCCTCTGCACTAAGGTTTCAGGTGTGAAATTGTTGAGTGAGTGTAAGCTGTCTGATATTAATTTATAAAGACTTATGTGGGAATAATAATAATGCGCTTCAAGCCTGCTAAGTACTACTGCTGATTGATACACTTTAGTGTTTCGGGCATATTCTCTCGGTAAGAACTAAAGCATTTGGAGGATGTATTTCTGAAATGCTACCTTGTGTTCTAACCACAGATAATATTATACTCACTAATAAGCTTATGGCATTAATAATTGCAGTACCTTGTAACAGATTATAATATACCGCGTGGGCGTCAGTAATGAATCAATATGAGAAATATAAGAGAAAGTGTACATTTAGAACGGTTGTACTAACTGACTTGGTTCGAACCCAGACAAGCACTTTACTTTCTGTAAAGTATTTCATCACCACTGCTCCTCAAAACGGTGAAGGAAAACATCGTGAGGAAACCGGCATGTCCTAGAACCAAAAAATCGAAGACATCGGCCCACTCCCTCTCACCGAGCAGGCCTGTGTCCCAGCAGTGGGAACATTATAGGCGAGTTATTGATTACATTAAAACCTAGGGAGCAAAAGCACTTTTAATATGCGAGTTAGACCGCCTAAGTAAAAAGTCTTAGCAAAAAGAAAGTACCAAATCAAGCATTAATAAATACTAAAAGAAAGTGTTTTATTCAACCTTTTAGGCAACAATAAAAGTATTCGTCACATTACCTACCTAATAGATTTAAACAAAAATTAAAAAGTTGCCATGTCTCCCCTAACTGCGTCCCCTTCTGAACCATTATGAATAATTAAGAATAGTAATAATAGAACGCTAAATAAAGCAGACCTTTAATAATGTTGTGCATATTTCACCAACTAATTATTATTTGGGCCGTCGCTCGTGTTGATCCAATTATGTGAGTATTGCCTTCCCCATTCCCCATGCTGACTTTGGTATTCACCCCATTGCTAATTATAACAATTTTAGTGATGTTTCTAATTCTACTTGCATAAAAGTATGCAAGTAGCTTTCGTGCTGTTTTTCCATAACAATGTATGATTGGTGATTGTCGCAACTTCGTGCTTTGTTGGTTCCGGCTGTTATTCGTAGATCTTTGACAGTTGTTACGTGTATTGAGAAGCACAGAAGTCTGACAACCAGTTTTATAATAGAGTATCGTGTTACCCAGTAACTGGATTGAGGAGGTAAGATAAGCGATTGCTTCACGTAAAATACTGGTACTCAGCTGCATCCGTTTAGACTGGAAGCCGACCCCGATATAGTTGGGCTAGGCAGATTCATTGATTATCACAATGGCATTCAAGTAACTTGTATCTATAGGAACTTCTGTCAATTTACTGGCAGGTTTATTTTTGGCTTTAAACCTGGTTATAGTTGATATTGCACTGATACGCTACGCTGCATCAAAGCGACAAAATTCCGAACATACTCGTACGTTGAAATACTTAGATACGAGATAAATATACCGCCGGATATAGGCAGTCGCCTATCTGACCTGAACAAACCAGTTACTGGGTAATACGACACCCCTTGGTAAGACTGATTGTCAGACTTTCGGGCTACTAACGACCGCTAACGAAGACTTTCTTTCTACATCTAAATATGTACTGAATAATACTCGAAAAGTCGTAACCCACTTCAACATTAAAACAAACTTCACATAAATCTTCAATACACCTCTTTCAAAAATAATGTTTGATGATGAGAATATTTTATTATAGATACATCTGTATTACATACTACGAAGAATTAAAATTGAAGTGTCTGTTTATAACATTATAAACAGACACTTCAATTTTAATTCTTGCATGCATAAAATGCATTTAGTAAAAAGCAGTTGTTTTGACATGAAAACAACTGCTTTTTACTAAATGCATTTTAAGAAAATATTGCGATACTTATACATATATTAAAAAAATGCCTGTCACTATGTGTTTCCGAAATAGCTGGACTGATTTAGACGGGACTTTCACTGGCAGATAGCTGATATTATAAGGAGTAACTTAGGCTATAGGCATTAGAGTCCGCGCAAAAAAAAAAAACCTTAAAAGAAAAAAAAAACCTATCCTTTTCAATGGAAGAGCGGTACTTACATCTTCTCTAAGCGACACATATTGGTGATACCCGACATCCACGCGAATGAAGTCGCGGGCACAGCTAGTAATATTATAAACTTTGACTGGTGTACAAACAAGTGCAGGAGTTTAATTTCCTGTCGCAGGCTAATGGATTCATACTCTCAGATCGTTTCATTCTATAGACTATTGAAATATATTTCAGTTTGTTAATTATTTTACATTAGCACTGCTTTAGTGTAAATAATCGAAGAAAGAAGAAAAAAACGAAGCACTCGTGTTGAAATGATAGAAAATTTTCACTGCCGGGATTGCATGATTGTGATTTTATTGTTCGTGCTGCTTACACCAATACCAGTACCATTTTTGAACATTAAACTTGCCCGTATCGTGCAACAATTGTACGTGTTGTTTAGACAGTGCCAGTCTATTGTTGTTTCATTTGATGGTATGTCAGGCAACCTTGCACTGTGTGAACAGGGCTAGAAGTGCGAAAAGTGAGACAATACATGTCATAATAATTATAAGCTAATCATTTGTCAAGACTCAGAACCGCGAGGTAATTGCGTAATGGAATATCAGTAGGAATGGCTTTCATTTTGAAAGTTCAACAACATTCATTGCGTTATTTACGTGCTTGAGCTGGCATTTTTTTAAACATATGAAGCAATGGGTTAGTAATATCGTTTAAAATTATTCTGTTTGTTATTGATAGTGTGTTACGCAATGAGCGTTTTCTGAAATGACGTTCGCCAGTTGGCAGCACTGACACGTCAGGTCCAGACATCTGTCGAGCCTATATTTTCTTTAGTCATGACTGAATGATGAACGAATGAATGAATCGAATGATGAACGTCATCATATATTTTATATTGGAAGATCTCTTGTCACAGTGGTGCCAACTGGTGTCGTAAATTTTCACGAAAACCCTCATTAGGGTATTTCCAAACATGGTGTTAAATGAGTAACAAAAAAACCTTCCGAATGCATAACCTCCTCCTTTTATCGTCGGTAAAAACGTACTCTTTGGACTTGTCACATATACCTACCTACTTAACAAGAAGTAGCTACATAATATAAAAGATCATCATTCTCTTGTCTTTATTCCAATATTTATAACACAGAACTTTTTCTTTTAGTTAAATCTGCGCTTTACATATTGTCTCACAAAAACACAGAAAATGTCCTTTGCCATAATGAAAATTTATGAAACAAACCGTAGCAGTGGCGAAGGTTCCATATCCACTCGATTCCTACCGGCTTCCCTTTGAAAAATGCCATAGTCAATATTCTATAGAAAAATAATATAATCATATTAAAGATATATACTCCGGCTTACCTTTTAAAAAGAATTGACACTTCGCTACAGCCGGTCGATTCTGTAAAAATCTCACCGTGAAAACTTAGGTGAAGTGAGTTTGTTTTTGCTAGGAATTGACACTACTGACAGCTCACTCCACGCTCACTTCACCTAAGTTTTCACGGTGAGATTTTTACAGAATAGCACTACTGAATCGTAGTGCACATATTTTTACGTAAAAGAACAGAAGACATCAGTTCCAATTAAACAAATAAAACTGCCAAGTAGAATAAAAGTATCTTCGCGAACTCGTAAATATGTCGAAGCACAGTTAATTTCAAGGAAAGCAAGGCGGCAAAGTTTAATCAAAAATTATTCTATGCTTCATTCTAGTTTCAATTAAAGTTTTGGTAGAGAAGTGCAACTGTTGGGAGTGGCAATCATGACATAAATAATTAATACTTTCCATAATAAAGGAAATAATACATCCCAACCTCGTAAAAGCCGTGAAAGGTAAACAAATCCAGTCTCTTGATTTGGCTCGCGAGTTTTCGGCATGTGGAATGTGGACTCAGCGATAATTTTGCCGATACTCGTAACAGTCAATGGTTTAATAGCCAACAGCCTCGACCAAAACCGGAGGAGGTTCTCACTGGGCAGCTGAATTAAGAGCTTGATTAAGAAAACGGTGGTTCTGGACACGGCTCGCATTGTAGGAGGTTCCTCTCTGGAGCCCTGCCCGCCGGTAGCTTGGACCCTGTTCCCGATACCAGTAAGCTATTATTTTTTATTTTTTTATATACCTACTAATATTTTAAAATATAATGTATGTTTTTAATAAAGGAAATAATAATAATAATTTTTTTCGGCGATTTTTGGCTTTTGTTACGGAACCCTTCGTGTTCAAATCCGACTCCCACTTGGCCGCTTTTTCTTTATTTCCTTGTCCATTTCCCGGCAACACGTACGTTTTTCCAAATGTCTTGAATCGTCACAAGTCTTCGATGTACCTGAAGCTTGCTCTGAACTAATGGTTGACATTATGATTGTCCAATACTTATTTTTAGAAGTGCTAAGTTTGATTTCATCAGTATAAACAGTTTTCTCATAATAATTCGCTAAAATGTTGAACTTTTTGAATAAAGGCTCTTACAAATCGCGCGCGACACAAAGGCACCGCAAGTCGCGCAACGAGCGATGCCTTTGTGTCGCGCGCGATTATATCGCGTGTCGCGCCTGTTTGAAAGAAAGAAAGAAAATACATTTATTTGAAGGGGCCTTAAAAGTTTATTTTTCACCATCTCAGTATTAAAAGTCCTCAAGCAGCACTATGACAACATTGTCACTTTACAAAATGTTGTTCCAATCACATGATTGGAACAACATTTTGTAAAGTTTATTTATTCAGTTAGCTATTGCGGTTCTCTTAGCCCCTGGACAGTGTCTGTGTCGCCACTCATCCAGGTAGGTACCACTTCAGGTACAACTAATATTCCCATAATCAGCCTATAATGTTCCCACTACTGGGGTACAGGCCTCTTCTCGAAGAGAGGGAGCGGGCTGTAATCTACCACGCGGGCCCAATGCGGATTGGTAGATGTCAAATCCCCTCGAACTTTTGGCTCCACGACATGCCGGTTTCATCACGATCTTTTCCTTCACCGTTTTGAGAGCAGTGGTGATGAAATTATTTACACAAAATAAACCGCACTGGGTTCGAACCCACGACCTACAACTCTTGTAAGTCGGGTCCATTACCACTGGGACAACCAACGGTCCCTTATTATTATTGGTAAATGCGAAAATAAAGCCTGTCTGTTGTTACCTTTCACGCCTTAACAGTGGAATGATGTTTGACACACAGGTAGACCATGATATTTTTATTTATTTATTTGGTTCACCAACAATTGTTTGCACTAACATCTTGATACAAAATTAAATAACGTCTTAAAAACTTTGAACAGTGTAACAATTACTTAAAGGTAAACACCACATGAACTAAAATTATGTTAATTTGTAAGCCTAGGTACATGTACAGTTCACAAGCCAACTTAAAACTAAAGAAAAAAAATATGTAGCCTATGTATAAATAAATAAAGATTTCGTTTTGAATGTGATTGCTAAAGTTATATAAGTAGGTAACAAAATAATGAATGCTTTACAACACCTCTGATAAATAACTCAAGATTTTAGATTTCTGCTTAGTCAGAGAATCAAAGTGGAAATCGATTAAGTGGCTGTAACTATTCAAAACCCTACAGAACCTAGCGCACGGAGAGTTAGATCCCAACACCGTTCTTCTCTGTGGAGGACGAAGTGGAGTTATGGCTTTACGTGGAATTCTTGAGGGAGCACTAAAGTTTATAAGTGCGAGCAGCGGCGGTGAGTCAATATCACCTTTCAAGATTTTACAGGCAAACATTGCATCGTTTTAACGCCTTCGCTCTTCTAAGGTGTGAATGTTGAAGATTTTTAATCTGCCTTGATGATATGGCTTAGTACACAGGATATTTTTTATCCCAGTAGTACGCTCCCTTCGGACAATTTCTGACCTCCACGAGGGCGAAACAGCGGACAGAAGCTAGTAATTTATATTCTCAATAATTATAAAAATAAATCAAACTATGTATATTGGTAAACAGTTGACTTTGCCTACATATTATGCCTTTTAAATACAGGTGTGCCTTTTAAATTATTCAAGTTCCAGTAGTTTATTTTATTGCTTGACTTTATTCAAACGTAAAATACTAAGAAAGAGATACTGAGTTGCAGTCTCACAGCGAGTTCTCTGTAGAATTTACCGGGGTAGTCTCAAGTACTGAAAATATGTTATTCTACCTACTTTTAAATAATGTTACTTGTTGCCCACCCTCGAGGTTTGCTAGAGAGCTATGGAACGGAGTAGGTATTCTGAATATTAAAGTTGTCGACGGGGTTAAGAATACAACATTCCGTTCCACCAAAATTACGATCCAGTGGGTGATGCTTAATGGCAAACGACATCGCGGCAAGCCCAGACGGAAAAAAAAGCCCAGACGGAGATGTCTGGATGAGCTGGACTTCCTTTAATAAAGATTGGTCCTTGGCAGAACCGAATGATGGTCATTAATGGCTAATAATAATTACTACACGTTCGTTAGTGGTGACAGAACTAGTAATTAAGCTGACCTCTTCTTTTATTAAAGCCCTACTATTACGCTAGGCCATCTCAAGGTATTTTTTTTCCACCGAGACGTTCGGTAGTACCTATCTAACACCCGCCATCATCGTCATCTGCCTTGCCTTTTCCCAACTTCCTTGGGGTCGGCTTCCCGTCTAACTGGATGCAGACGGTCCAATTTCCAAATTGGGTCAATTATTATCTACTAGCTGCGCCTCGCGGTTTCGCCCGCATAAGTTTCGATTCCGTGGGAATATCGGGATAAAAAGTCTATATATTAATCCAGGGTGTCAGCTACCTCCATACCAAATTTTATCAAAATTGGTCTAGCCGTTTGAGCGTGAAGAAGTAACAAACATATAAACTCACACACACACACACACACAAACTTTCGCCTTTATAATATTAGTGTGATCGACTCCTTCTAACGCCTTTCAATACAGGCTAGTTAGAAGGAGTCAATAGATAATAATATGATGGGACAATTCCCACTGCTAGGCAAAGGCCTCCCTCTCCCTTTTCCACACAATTCTGTCTGTTCCGAGTCCCGGCCAGTACTTACGATAGGAGTCAAGCTCTAGGCAGCGACCTCTCGTTGCCGGCTGTGGTCGAGTCGATGGTCGGCAGCGAAGAATCCTGGGACGCGGTGGTTTCCTTCTACGAAACGGTCGTCTCGCAGAAGGAGGCTGCGGAAAGGGAGAGGAAGATCTCGTCCACTCATCCGGCCCGCAGCAGGCGCACCGGGCGTCGGCGGAGGACGGACAACGCTCTCTTCCAGCCCCCCTAAATAGGTCCAGGGGCGACGGACTCGGGGACGTCTGTCGCTCCCGAGACCCGAGGTGGCGGCGCGTAGTGTTCCACGCGCGCTCCACTTAGACGTCACGGGGGGTCAAACACCTCACTCCCCCCCCTGACCAGACGAGGCCCGCAGAGGCGGGCCGGTACCAGTCGGGGGTTGCGGAAGGATCGTATGTTCCCGCGACCCCCGGCGTAGGTGTGAGATGGAACACCGGTGTGGTTTTTAGTCAGTAAGAGTATGACAGACCCCGCCACCCGCCCCAGGGCGGCGGACATCCATGAGGAATTTCTACACAGGAAACAAAAAAAAAAAGAAGGAGTCAAGCTCGTCCCGCCATTTTCGCCCTGACCTGCCGCGATGGCATCGTGCGTTTGACTCTTTGCTTCAGAGACCTTCAGAATATGCTGACGTAAGTTAAAAATGAAAAATGATGGTGAGCGTTAGGTCTCCGGTGACCAAGCAAGGCTCGCATCCCAGGCCCTGAACATTTTAAAGGTAATAGTCGCCGTCGACAACGTGCCGCACCGTAATCGGCATGTTGTCGACGGCAACTGCCGTCGCGTCGACGGCGGCCGTCGACACTCGTCGGCGGTTGCAGTTGCTTCTGCTGTTGACGCGTGCTATCCGTGTGTATGAAACTAAGCAGACGTAAATCATTACTTAACTTTATTAAAGTCGACTGCACGTTAACTTATCGACAAGAAATGACCGCGTTTGTTGTTATTTCTATACAAATATTTTTGTTAATAGGATGATAGCTTTGTTTAATTTAAACACACGACATTATGTAAGTACCGACGCGTAACGCGTGTTGATACAAACATTATGAGTTCATTATGGCTCCTGCAAACAGGCGCGACGCGCGACGCGAATCGCGCGCGACACAAAGGCACCGCTCTTCGCGCGACTTGCGGTGCCTTTGTGTCGCGTGTCGCGTCGCGCCTGTGTGTACGAGCCTTTACTCTAAAGTGAGCAGTGGTAATGGCCCCGATTATATAATATAGCTGTGCCCCGCGATTTTAACTGCGTTAATTTGAGGAAAAAACCTACTAAAATTATATTCCATTACTTTAAGAGTATCACTTAAGATTATTACTTATACACTCATGACCAGCCGCTTTGCGGAGTTATTTTAAAACCATGAATGATATCTCCTGAGATATTTATTGAAATCAAATGTCACGGGCAATTTTGTTCAAAATTAAATACTTGTAGTGAATAACGTATTTATTTGGATAAGAATTAATATCATGTTTATAAAAACACCTTCGCAAATAATGATTTCTTTTAGAACTTTGATTACAATAGAAAAGGTTATAGTGAGTCAACCTTGAAAGGTAGACATAATGCTTTCGTGGACTTTTTTAAAAACTTTTAAAGGGGAACTATTCCGTCATACATGGTTTTTGCGTAACTTTAACCATTTACGCAGCGTACTCCTCTCCTATTGGTTGTAGCGAAATGTTATATAGTCTATACTTCTATAGCCTTCCTCGATAAATGGACTATCCAACATAAAAATATTTTTTCAATTCGAAGCAGTAGTTCCTGAGATTAGCGCGTTCAAACAAACAAACTATTCAGATAAATATACAATTATATTATATTTATACTTGTATAAATATAAAATTCACACTCCTGATTGACTGATATAGGTATCAACGCACAGCCTAAACCGCTGGTCTTTTTTTTTTTTTTTTGTTGTCGGGGGGAAACCTTCAAAAGGCACCCGACCTCCGGGGAGGGAGGTCGGGGAGTGTGGGATTTTTACCTCACTAAAACCGCCCCGGTGATCACCTTCAGCACATAGGGGTGGTCCCGGTTCCTCTTAAAAGACCAATTCCGGAACCCCCCCGTGCAACGCCTGTAAGGCACATCCCTGGGGAGACTGTAAAGGGGCCTCCCCTGAGCCTCGCTATGCACGGCAGCACGTGATCACTGTGCCACCGTCTTCCCTGGGGTCACTTGGTGGGCGGACGGAGTCCCCACTCTGTGCGCCCGCGACCCCAAAGGTCCACCTACCTTATTGGTAAGCGGGTTCGGCGTATTAGGCGCCGAGGCGGTTGCCACCCCGACGCCTCCTTCTCCGAGCAGGATCAGCCTTCTCCCGATCCCGCTCGGCAGCCTCCTTCTTGACCATCACGGTCTCACAGAAGGAGGCTACTACCGTCCAATTCTCTGTCTCTGCCAGCATAGCACTCACTACTGCCGGCAGAGACAGGTCTCGCCCGATCCTGGCAACCAGGACCCGCCGCTCGGAGGCCCACGCAGGGCACTCCTCGAGCGTGTGTTGTGCGGAATCCAGGCTGCCTCCGCAGTGGTGGCAATTTGCCGTGGCCTCTCGCCCAATTCTGTTCAGGTACTCACCGAAGCAACCATGTCCGGTGAGCACCTGGGTGAGCCTGAAGGAGATGCGCTCCCCTCTTTTCAGCCAGGCTTCGAAGTGCGGCAGAACGGCTTCGACAACGCGCTTACGCGAATATTGCGGCTGCTGTAGCCGCTCGCGCCACCGCTCGAGCGCGTGTCGCCGTTCCCGCCGCCTCAGCCTTACGAATACGCTTCCTGGCACACTATTCCCGCTTTGGCGGATATCGCGAATCTGGTCGTAGACCTTCGCGTCCATATCCGCCAGGATGTCCAGCGGCGGAAAGCGCGCCAGGAGAGTTGCCGCCTCAAAGGATATCGTTCGGTATCCTCGTGCGATACGAATGGCCATTTTCCGCTGCAGTCTATTAACTTTAGTCCTGCAGCGTCGGACGCCTGACAGTCTACCTGACCAAACAGGCGCCCCGTAAAGGACCATCGATCGCACGACACCCGCATAGAGGCGGCGAACATCCTCCCGAGGTCCCCCGAGATTGGGCAGCAGTCTATGCAAAGCACCCACTGCCTTCTCGATCCGGGGAACTAGGCGTTCGAAGTGCTCTTCGAAGCCCCACCGACCGTCCAGGGTGAGGCCAAGATACTTTATGTATCGCCCCACCTGGACTTGCGCATCTCCGACATAGACCAACGAGCTGGGTGGCTCTCTGCTCCTCGGCAGTTTATGGAACCATAACGCCTCAGTTTTCTGAGGCGCTATCTCAAGACCCAGCCCGTGGATTACCGCCACGACTTTTGCCACCCCGAGCTCGGCAAGCTGGATGGTCTCCCCGAAGGTGTCCCCGCCGGCCAACACAAGAGTATCGTCTGCGTAGCAAACGATATTAACGCCGACGGGGAGATCGACACGCAGGACCGCGTCGTATGCTAGGTTCCACAAGAGAGGACCTAGAACCGACCCCTGCGGAACCCCACACGTAATCTCCCTCCGCTGAACGCTACCGTCCCGGCCCACATAGCGAATGTGCCGATCGCGTAGGTATGCCCCGACAATGCCTTGCAGGTAGGGAGGCACTTCATGATGTACCAGTGCCTCTCTAATTGCACCCCAGGGTAAAGAATTGAAGGCGTTGACGATATCCAAACTTATCGCCAACGCCACCCCACCCCGGGACACTACCTGGTCCGACAGCGCGCGGACGCGTAGAATCGCATCTATGGTAGAACGCCGCTGCCGGAAGCCATACTGGCTATCAGCAAGGTCGGGACCAACCCGCGACAGGTGCTCGACGAGCCTTTCAGCAACCACTCTTTCAAAGAGCTTGGAAGACTCGTCAAGCAGGCATATGGGACGTTATGCAGAGGGAGACTCTGCGGCCCTGCCTTCCTTCTTCAGTAAAACCAATCCAGCTTCCTTCCAACCGGAGGGGAACACGCCTGCACGGAGACAGCTATTAAATAACCGTCTCAGACGGTCACCCAGAGCAGCCAGAGTTAGAACCCACGCCCGGCCAGGGATACCATCTGGACCTGGCGCGGTGTTGCGAGCCGCCAAGCGCTTCACGGCTCGGTCGAGCTCCCCTTCCGTCACCCCTGACTCGTCAGACCAGTCTGACAATGACAGGGGCGGCAAGGGACTGTCCCTGGCTACTGGAAAGAGTGTGTCAACGACTCTCTCCAGCAGACCCGGATCCATGGTCTCCGTGAGGGGGGGGACCCATGGGCGTAATTTTCCCATGACCATCCTATACGGTT
Source organism: Luperina nickerlii (assembly GCA_963855955.1). Classification (NCBI taxonomy): domain Eukaryota; kingdom Metazoa; phylum Arthropoda; class Insecta; order Lepidoptera; family Noctuidae; genus Luperina; species Luperina nickerlii. The sequence continues at coordinate 15,260,277 of OY979662.1, forward strand.
TCCCCCACGGATCCCTGTCCAGCCCGTTGAGAAGCTCGCTCCAGGACCGAGACCTGGCATCCGCGATAGCGTGTTGAAGCGCCATAGTCGCCACTCGGTAAGCTCTATAAACTCTGGCTATCTCCTCCTCCGTAGCTCTCTGCTGTCTTCTGCGCCGGGTGCGCTGAAACTGGCGCCGGGTTCTAAGACAGACAGTCCACAACTGCGCGATGTCTTCCGACCACCAGTAAACCGCACCAGGGCTCTGGGCGCACCTGACCCGGGGCATGGCAGCGTCGCAAATGGACGTCATTGTATCCCGGAACCAGGTCGCCTCCTCTTCTGGATCGGGCGAGATCCCCTGGGATCCACCATTATCTGGCCACGCCGCGACGTTGGCAGCTGCGATGAGCAAATCTCGATTGAGCTGTTTGAGGGCCCAACGACGCGCCGGTGGACTTGGGCCTGGACGACTCGGGCCGCCGGAAGAACGGAGTGCCACATAAAAAACGATGTGGCGATGGTCAGAGAGAGTGACCATCTCCTCCGCTACTCTCCAATCTGACACCATGCGGGCTACAGAAGGAGTCGCCCATGAGAGATCCACGATTGACTCCCCCTGCCATCGAACGCATGTGGCAACGGACCCTCGATTCAATAGTCGAAGGTCAAGCGAAGCCGCCCAGTCCTGCACTACGTGTCCCCTCGGCCTATCCCGGATGTTACCCCATGCTCTGGAGTGAGCATTGAAGTCACCCAGGACAAGCACTGGACGGGGTGAGCATTTGCTTCGAATGCAGTTCGCAACCCCATCCAGGTATCCCTCAAATTGGGCCAGGGAAATGTTGGGAGACACGTAGCAGCCCACTACGGCCAGAAGTCCCCATTCGACTGCGACATAACCCTGCCCCCTATCGAGCAGGGAGCAGTGAGACCCACTGCCTCCACCAGCCCAGTAAACAGCAACAGAGTCCAAGGTGTCCCGGAACCAGCGAGGATGATCCCGGAGACCGTAGGGCTCTGCTACCACCGCTAAGGCAACCGACCACTCCGCAACAGTCTGCAGAAAAAGATTTTGCGCATTGCGGCAGTGGTTAAGGTTGCACTGAAGGACTTTCAGGGCTGGGAAGATGAGGTATCCATTTCCTCCAGTAGATCCGCACCCAGTGGTGCCGGCGCCGATCTCTGCAATGGGGCCGGGACAAGCGAGGCCCGCTTCTTGCGCGGAGCGCATTTCTTGCCTCCCAGCCTGTGGTCAGCTGGACGACCTTGGTCCGCACACAGTGGACATCGCAAAGTCGGCGACGTGCACTCCCTCGCTTTGTGGGGTCCTCCGCAAGAGTAACACTGAGTGCTCCGGTCAACCACACTAGTACACCGCCGACGGACGTGCCCGGGTTCGAGACAACGGAAGCACATCATACGACGTGCCTCCAACACCTCGACCCTTACCGACGTCCATCCTATCCGCATGCGTTTGCTGGACGCCAGCTTCTTTACCGCCGCCAATGGACCACGAACCCAGGCGTGCCCCAGAGAAGTAGGCGGGCGTCGGATTTCACCAACCTTTACGTCCCCGAAAGAACAACCACCCGCCTCGGCAATAGCTTTCGCCACGTCTGCTGGCGTGACAGCGTCGTCGAGGTCCATGATCCTCGCCTCAGCCATTTTCATCGGACGTGCAATATGCACGTCATACTCGGCAAGGACCTCTCTCATACGACTTGCGAGGCTGTCAGCCTTTGTGGAACAGTCTGCACCAACGATGGAAAGAACCATTCCGCCATCCGCAGCCCTCTTTTGGCCAACAGTATCGATGCCGAGATCGGCCAACCGAATCTGCTGCCTCGCTACCGACAGAACTTCTGCGAGAGTGGCGGATGATCCTTCGCTTACCGTGATGGTAATCGCTGCCGAAGCGGGAACACGAGGCAGTTTGACTGGCTGCTTTTTCCCCTTTGCAGGGGTAGACGACGCAGGTAGAGCGGCTGGGGCACCAGCTGTGGCTTTGGACTGGGGAGTCTTTGCCTTTTTTGCCACAGTGGACCAAGCCTCTGCCTCAACCGTTGACGCGGGCTGTAAGACCTGTGCGGTTGCTGCAGGTACAGCTGGCAGCTCCACCACCGGAGCCACCGACTTCTCCTTCCCATTTTTGGCACTTTTCTTTCCTTTTCCTTTTTTCCTGTTGGAATTAGGTATCTCGCTGGGACCCTGCGCAACTGGGACTATAGCCACAGCCCTCTTTGCGTCGGATGCAAGTGGCGGACGTAGTGGCTTTTCAGGAGGCAGCCTGCTCATAATGGCAGCCAACTTAGCGTCCATCATACCCCCAATTTCTATAGCAATAGAACGCCGAAGCTGGGCCTCTGCTTCCGGTGCTAGTCCTGTCACCGCTATTGTTTTATCAACGCTGGGGCCCACCTGCCCCTTACAGATGAGACTGAGTTGCTCCGCCATTTGTGCCACTGTTGCTGTGAGGCTAGCGAGTTGCGAACGCAGGTCCGCGTTCTCTCTCTCCAGCCTCTCAACTATGGCCCCACCCGAAACAAGCAGACCACTCTCCCCTGACGCCGCTTGCTTCGTTTCTGCCGCCTTCCGCGTTCGCTTGCTTCTTGACGACGCCTTGGAGGCGAGCGACATTTGCGAGCAGTCAGAATCACCGCTGTCGCTTACCATCCCATGCATTGGTGTAGCCGGCCGCTTGAAGCGAGACCGGGTCACCCTCCCCTCTGACACTGGAAGTGCCTCTGCGACGCCCTGCGTTCGCTGTTTTGGTCCCTGAGATGCGGACGTGTTGGATACGTCCAACGACTCCGCACCTCGGGGACGTGAGCCACCCTGGCTCTCTGCGTCGACTGACGGTTGATGGCGGTTGTTGCCCCCCCCAGAATACGAGGGGCTGACCGAACTAGGTTCGGTGAGGGATTCTCCGGCTGCGGAGCAACCGGTACCCTCCTGGGGTAGTCTATTTTTACAATTCGCCTTCATTTATGTATTTTTTTTTTTTTTAAGAGGTGGAGTCCTCTATCTTAAACTAGGCTGGTCCTAGAGACATGAAATTTGGAGAGTGTGTCAAACTCAAACTCAAAGTATTTATTTCAATTAAACCATTCACAGGCACTTTAGAATTGTCAAGAAGTCAGTCAGTCAGAAAATATGAAGCTAGTTGTTGTGTTGTTTGTGAAGAGTAGGCATCCACTAAGAATGGGTTTTTCGAAATTTCACCCCTAAGAGGGTGAATGGGGGAGGGTGAAATTTCACGCGGACAAAGTCGCGGGCAGCAGCTAGTAATATTATAGTATAGATACATTCATTTATTCACAGACAACGTACAGCCTAAACGTTGCGTTGCGTCTAGAAAGATGCAATTTCAATTTCGCACAAGAGGTCCATCCGTAACGAAACACTAAGGATGGGTTTTAAAAATTCATCCTCATCATCATCCATAGACCGGCTTCACCCACTGAGCATACACCTCTAATATCATGTCCACGATCCCCACGTTCTTATGCCAGCCTCATTCAAGTTCTACCCGCGGTGGTAACAATGTCGTCCGCCCAAACCACCGCCGGACGACCGACATTTCGTCTCCCAGTCCACTGACGCTACTCCGGCACTGCCTTACTCTACATGTCATCACTGTGCCTTGCCAGAGGGGCAAATTTCGTAATTTTATGAAAGTTTACACTTTGATCTCAGTCTCAATCTTTCGAAAATACCTACCTCTAATTTCCCTACATTTCTGTTAAGTTTTTGACATTGCTTGTCGCTGAGATGTGATTGCAACTAGATTTTGAAAGTTTTTAATTACGGGATATTTATTTATTTATATACTAAACTTTATGCACAAGTAAAAAACTGTACAAAGGCGGACTTAATGCCTTGGGCATTTTCTACCAGTCTATCTTAGGGTGATGCAGAAACAACATTCAGTAGGTGCAATACCAAAAAAAAACAAATAGAAAAAACATATATATATATATATATATATATAATATATATATAATATATATATATATATAATATATATATAATATATATATAATATATATATATGGATATTGCCTGCCCAATTCCTTTTGCTTTTGAGTTCCGTAACTCGTTTTCCGATATCAGAAACCTTCGTATTTCTGCAGATCATGACATTTGGGTGTCTAAATTCATCCTCTAAAGAGGTTAAATAGAGGATGGTTTGTATGGAATTTCGGCATTTTTTTCCGATGAAAAGTCCCTTCGGCTTCGAGCACGTCGTCGCCACACGTCGTGTATTTTATAAACACACTCTATTGATATAACTGTTACTTAACCTTATATCAACACCGGAAAGACATTGTGACATATTATTTAAAAAAAAAATTCTTCCAGCGCGTCCGGCCATTCACTATTTATCTAACATAACATTTGTATTCAGTAGTAGGTACCTAGCTACATCTTCAGTTATAATTTATGATTTAAAAACCTAAAGAAAATCTCTTGTTTCAGAAGGCCGTAATTAAACACGAATACGCTGATCTGGAAATTATTTAAATTATATATACAGGGTTAAATTAAATTAACTAGCGAAACTCTGCAGAAATTATGGGTATCGTTATTTAAACATGATTTGATGTTTTTCTTGGGGGTCAACGACCGATGGTATTGTTGTATAAATAATTATAAAGATTTATTATTTTATATAATTATATATAAAATAATAAATCTTTATAATTATTTCATCACCACTGCTCTCAAAACAGTGAAGGAATACATCGTGAGGAAACCGGCCTGTCCTAAAACAAAAAAAATCAAAGACTTGTGACCAACCCGCACTGGGCCCGCGTGGTGGAATTTAGCCCACTCCCTCTCGCCTGTCTCCCAGCAGTTCCCGAACATTATAAGCTGATTATGTTGGTACTTAGGTACAAACTAGTACAGTAGGCTGCACTTCAGTGACAACACTTTGATCTCGGCCTGGCCTCGCATATTAAGGCTCCTTACGCGATAAAATCGCGCGCGACACAAAGGCACCGCAAGTCGCGCAACGAGCGGTGCCTTTGTGTCGCGCGCGATTATATCGCGTGTCGCGCCTTTAAGGAGTTTCAATAGATTAAGAGAAAATAGAAATTGAAAATATTTTATTATCCAGGTAATACAGTAAGCAGGTGCGCAGGTTAACAGCAAGATGAGTGACATGAGTAGCTTAAAATACTACCTACAGCTAGGTTACAATATAATTATTATTTGCCAGTGAGCCCCAAGTTAATCGGTAACTTGGGGTCGGGGAATGAATTTCAGAGTAGAGACTAGGGTGATTTCAGGTATGGTATGGTACGTGTTTATGTGTAATTTTTGTATGGTGTGTGGATTCAGGGTCGACCGCAGTCAGTGCAGTCATTTGAAATATCAGGAAATCGTTTTTGTGTAAACTTCATAGACGTGATTTGTATGATTTGTTTCTTAGGGCTGATTTTTCAATCAACCGATAATTTTTATTCGTGGAATAAAATTGACGTCTGACAGTTTTTGTGTGGAAGTACTGTCAAAAATTCAAAATTATTCCTCCAATAAAGTTATCTGGCGTTGGAAAATTCAGCCTTTAATTGGTTAAAAACGCAAAACAATTATCATGTTTTGATTTCCAAACCATATTATTGTTGTGTCAGGTAAGAACCACGAAAACCATTATTTCGTCGACCTTTGTAATAACATAAATATTACCAACTCAGACTTTCAACAGAGACCAAATAAGGGTAAAATATACGTTAACGCTAATTAAATAATATTCTCAAAGACCGCTTTAATTAAATCCAAACACCGCTGTATGTTGCTTATTTTCATTATGTAGGTACGTATAGGGGGTGTTTAATTTCAATACACAAACGACATGTACCTATTAGGCTTTGACGCCCTCGTTAATACAATATTAATTTATGCCCGTAAATCCGTAAATGGACAAAAGCAAGCGACACGATTGTATAAACTATTTCAATGTGTGAAAACGGCTTTTGAATGTTACGTGAAACATAATTGGAGTGAACTTAATTGGCTCTAAACTCCTTCTCACGAGTTGTACAGAGTGGGGTAATTACCCCTCTCTGTGAAAGCCATTGAATGGCTTTCATTTTGACAGTTCAACAACATTCATTGCGTTATTAACGTTGTTGAGCAGACAAAAATTTTGAACATATGAAGCAATGGATTAGCAAGCCTTTAAAATGATTCAGATTGGGATTGATCATTTTCAGGCACTACTCTCAGAACTCTACATTTTATCAAACCAATTTGTATCCCAATAACCGTGCTTCAATCCCGAAATCACGAACATGCCAGCTTTGATATGTTCCGGGCAGGGAATACCTGAAACGAAACAAGGCTTCATTTACATCAGTGTGGTCAATCGTAACATTTGACGTCGAGAGCTTGCCAATAACAAATGAATAGCCGATTATTGGAACGAAGGTAACGAAGCTTGCGATAGAAGTATACTGGGAGAAATCGTCACGCTCCATGGGATGTTTTATTACATGTAATAGAGAGAGTCATAGAGACAGATAGTATTCATGGTTTTCAAGAGTGCTGAAGCCCAGTCGGGGGTGCGGCGAATGAACAAGTATCTCCCGGGCCCCCGACTCATGTTACTAGAAGGAACATTGTGAATTTAGTCGGTAGGAATCCTACATAACCCTCCGTTCTTCCCAGACGGATAGAACACATGAGGATTTCCCCACGAAAAAAAGGTGCTGAAGCCGACAGTGAGTGAATTTTTCGTCATGGGTACTTATCGTTTTTATGATTTTCGAGGCTGCTGAAGCCGATAGTGAGAAAATCCAAAATGAAAGTCCGAGATGGCGGCTACGAATATTTTAAAATTTTCTCAGCCGCCATCGTGGATTTTCATTCTGAACTTCGTCCCTGCCAGGGGTCTCCCGATCGCACCACGTTTTTTTTTTTTATTTTTGAGAGAGCGAATAACACGAGTGCAGCGTCAAAGATCATCTGCCTAATTGCGTCAGTGACAATGACTAATTAACACACATCTTACAATGAAAGGCATTACCTACCTTCCATTTTGACAATTCGACAAAATTCATTGCGGGATTATAGTTGTCCAGCAAATTAATTTTTTGAACTTATACAGCAATGGAGCATGAATTTTCTTCAATATCCTTCGGATTAGGATAGCAAGTGTGTTAAGGCTCCTACAAACAGGCGCGACACGCGATATAATCGCGCGCGACACAAAGGCACCGCACGTTGCGCGATTTGCGGTGCCTTTGTGTCCCACGCGATTTTATCGCGTGTCCCGTCTGTTTGAAGGAGCCTTTACGCAATCGGGGTGCACTTTCAAGACTATATTATGAATTTCAGGTGTTACTCTATATTTCAGATTATAGATTCAGTAGTAGGTATACAATCTATTAGAAAATCATCCATATATGTGTATAGATACTTATATAATAAAACTGTAACGGAGTCAAAACCGTACAAATACAAATAAATAAATAATAAATTTTAAATTTTCCGCATTTATTTGTCTTGATTATGTTCCGGCTTGGCGCTACTGCGAAAACTGCTGAACAGATTTGGATGAAAATTAGCACACTGATAGTTTATAACCTGGATTAACAAAGAGTACTTTTAAGCTCGGTATGTTCCCGTGGGATAATTTTCGACATACTCGCGTCCAAAGCCGCGGGTAAGTAGATAATATGAGCACTGGCGTAATGTTATTATAAAATAGTGTTTGTTTGTTTTAGTACACGTTTCTGTACAAATTAGATCACTCTGTTCGTCTCTGTGTCTGTCGCTACTAAAAACATGGTATCTTTACAACATTAAATTATATTCAATTTTTTTTGCTTGGTTACTGTTGCCAGTCATGTAACGCACATATGTAGTCAAATGAGTAAAAGATAAACAATAGAAATCTATACACTTCATAGTCAAAGCATAGCCATTGTCTAAAAGTTATAACTTATCAATCCATACTATCCATAGGTACTAATATTATAAATTCGGAATTAACTCTGTCTGTCTGTATGTTACCTTTTCGATTCGATAAAATTTGGCAGAGAGATATATTGCATCCTGGGGAAGGATGCAATCTATAGTTTTTATCGACATACCTCGCGAGCGAAGCCGCGAGCGGAAGCTAGTAATCTATATAAATAAAACAAATTGGATTAATTATACCATTTCTAACTCAAGAACGTCTGGACCGATTTTTATTATGATTTTTAGTTTATTTTATTTGTCTTCGCCCCGAATAACAGAATAACTACTCGTATAAGAACGTAGGAAAAATTCACGAAAAAAGAAATAATGAAAATAATTCATTTTCTCATACATTCGTTCTTATTGATTCAGATCAGACGGATCTGAAGTTAGACCTGCGGGGTAATTGCGGAACACACTGTCAGTAACAATGGGGGGTTCATTTTGACAGTTCGACAACATTCATTGCGTAATTTACGTTGTTGAGCAGACACATTTTCGAACATTTGAAGCAATGGATTACCCTTCAAAATAATTCAGATTGAGTTGGATACAGTGTTACGCAATTAGGATGTGACATTCATTGTTACGACATTCTTTAGGAATAACACATAACATGATAACACATCTGTGTTCCCCGAAGAGTGGGCACAGGTGCACATATAGTACACCAGCATTTCGCCAGTTATGTGTTTAAGTTCCATGTAATAGAGGGTGAGCTTATTGCCATTAACCGTCCACAAATCCAGAATTCGGTCCGTTACTGAGAAATTCCAGATGGAAAAACCCAATAACACTTTGCCTGACCCTGCGCTTGCGACCATTAGACCAACTAGGAAAGGATGGCAACTAGGCAATGATATAATAATATATAATAATGGCATTATCATTAATATTTACTTACAAAAGCACTGAACTAGCTACTCATCAGACACGTAGTACACAGAGGGACAAAATACATTCCACAAAGTTGTCTTATTCAACTTTTTTTCTTTTCCCTTCGGAGTCTTTACGAGTCGTCAGAAGCCCGAAAGTCTGACAACCAGTCCAAGACCAAGGGGTTTCGTATTACCCAGTAACTGGTTTGTAGAGGTCAAATATGCAGTCGCTCCATGTAAAATACTGGTACTCCGCTGCATCCGATTACACTGGAAGCCGATCCCAATATAGTTGGGAAAAGACAAGGCAGATGATGAAAGTTGTTATTTTCTGTAAAACAATGTTTGCACAAAACTCGTTGTTCAATAAAATACTTGCACTATAAATAAAAGCCCACATGTCGGACAGTAATGGTCGTGTAAAAACCTAGAGTCCACTCAGTATGTCCACAAGTCAAACAATATACCAGTGGGTGAGTGCGGGTGAAATTGAGCCCCGAATCATTTATAAATGGGGGAGGTTACGCGGGGTGCCCCAAATAGGAGGGGAAAGGTGTGCCACTGCATTTTGCATGAGTTCAGTGTTGGTTGCTCGATCTGCCTCATTCCACTCTCCTTGCTTGCACATCTATACAAACATCGTTGTGCTTTTTATTGCCGATTATACTCTTTCGGGTACCAATATTTGTGATTGGGAAGCATTCAATAATTTGGCAAGTGCAAAAATAATGTAAAGGAGGTTTAAGGATTTTAACTTTTAAGTATTTTTTATCACCATTTTAATCATCATTTAGCAGAATGAGTTCGTCTGTTGTATGTATTAGGCCTATCACAAGCGTCGCCACATCTACTGGTCCTGTGCTTTTCGCATCCAGCAGATGCTAGGTTGTACACACGACAACCTATATATATGTACATTTCCAATATTAGATGACCTTTCATATAGGCTTTTCGTACAATGAGAGATCAGCTCAATACGTCGTCGTGCGTACCATAAAATTAAAAAAAAATGGCACTTTGATAGCAGTGACAACGCAATCAATTTAGTTAAGTTTTAGATAAATTTATCAGTGTTAAAATGCAAACTTATAGCTACCTAATTCGCTAATGCTGTCTTCACAGAACTTATGAAATTGCTTATGAATGTTACTTACCGTCAACACAGCATCCATGCGGGCTATTTCATTACATTAGTTGAATTTAAGATAGTTTTGGCTTATTATTTAGTTGCTTCGGGAGTTCGGGGCCCACTGTGTGATTTTAATTAATTTATATAGTACTAGTATAATAAAAGAGCGACTAGTTTGTGTCTGCATACCGATTAATATTAAGAAACCTACGATCTTAAGTTTGTTTCGGTAATTGAATAATTAACAACTATCTACTTAAGTGTATTATTATATAAGTCAAAATAATTAGCGAGCCTCATCTTTTATTCAAGGAAATATCGCAAGAATAACAATCGAGACGCGTTAACAAGTAAATGTGGTAATAACAAAGTGAAATAATCCCCAAGATATAGGGTTAGTGGCGATTCCGAATAGTTTGAGACGTAAGGTCTCTGAACGCTCTGGGCCCAGAATTAGGGTGAATTTTTTATAAAGACGCAGGTAGAGAGGGAGGAGGGGTGAAAGTCGGGGTGCCGGAGTCGCCGGCGCGGTCTGCATATTGCATTAGATTTAAATTGTTTACGTCGTTAAGAAAGAAAGTTCTCTCGAACTGGGCGAGAGGCGAAGTTCCGCGCTGATGTTGGTATATTTAATTTTTCCGCATAATTGTATGAGATCCTTTTAACCTGCTTCTAAGGTTTACAGTTATATTTCATTTAGAGTACTACAAGCAGCAGTTATATTCCAAAAGACTCTCAGTTTGACCCAAATTGTAAAATACTGATTTTTTATATTTATATAACATAATTATTACTAGATAATTATTTATATTTGAATACTTTGTATGTGACATAATATTATATCAAAAGAACCGTAATTTAATACAGATTTAAATTGTTTATTTAATTAAAAGGGATGCTAGTTAAAAAATAAAATACCATTATGAAAATCTAAAATGGTACCTTGAAAAGAAAAAAAAAAACTTTTTGGTACATAAAAAAAAACTAACGTCCAGATGACATTAAATAAAACAAAATATTCAAATTTTTTATAATCTGTTGGACCTCCCGTCTCGGCTCGACTCAACATCGGCCGGCGTATTGCTCCATACTTTGGAAAGATGTGCAAAAAGCTCTTCTTCCTTCTTCAAATTTAAGGGAAGGTCATTGAACGCTCTTCATCCGAGCAAATCCCACGCATGCTCTATGGGATTAAGATCAGCGGACTGAGCAAGCCACTCTAATAGCGTGATATTTTTCTCGCAGAGTACATTCATCACCTGTCTGGCTGTGTGTACACGCACATCATCTCGCATGAACTTGAAATCTTGGCCATACTGCTATCGGTAAGGGATGACCTTAGGTTGCACAATCTCTTCACAGTATTGTTCCGCATTTAAATTGCTTCGTATCAAAACGAGGTTCGCTCTTCCATTCAGGCGAATTTTAGCCCACACCATAATCGTGCTGCCCTGGTGCGGATGAATTTCCTGAGGACTCTGGACTCAACTCTGGCGACCAGGAATTCACCACACATGCATGTTTGGTCGTCTGTTCTTGAATCGGGATGAAATCCAAAGCGCGGCTCATCAGAAAAAAAAATAACACGAGCCCATTGAGTATCGGTCCAGTGCAAACGTGTGTCAGCCCACAATAATCGACACCCTCGATTTCCGTGTCCAAGAGCTGGAGCTATAACAGTCTGCGAGGATGAAGATTAACTTCATGCAATCTTCTCCTGGCGGTTTGATCACTGATGATCACTTGGTGCTGAGACTAGATTATTCCTACCAGCTGGCGAGCCGTAATTTCTCGCAACATTTTGCAGAAAGCCGCCTATTCTCTGAGTAGTGACCATGTATCTTCCTCGGTAACGTTCAGCATCATCTCCTGTAGCCCTGTAATGCGCCCATAATCATAAATTACGCTTGGCTGCGTGTGGATAGCGTCTGCAGTTTCACGTTGACCGCGCCCTGCTTTTAGCGTACCTACAGCCTTCAGCATCTCTTCCCGCATTAAATGACGACATGAGATAACGCTCCAGAGTCACAAAAGTTACAAGAAAGCAGCGAAAATTATTTTCACATAAAAAAACTAATATGGATACATATATATCTAAAGTCACTAAAGTCTATTATATATATTATATCTAAACTTATGTTTCTAATCCATATTATTTCAAGTTAAACAAATATCAACTTTATTGGTATTTAAGTGGATTTCAGAGTGACTAGCACTATTGAAATGTTATAAAAATGTTTGAAGTTGTAGCGTAAACTGAACTTTATTGTGTAGGATTTAAAGTTATTTTTCCATAAACTCATATTTGCTTACATTTTTGGCAAATAAAATCGTGAATGCAGATTACGTTTCAAATTGCCATACCCTACGCTGCGACCAAGTGACGTTTTCCCTCCTTATTCTAAAAAAACTTTGTTTTAAAGATTTGTTTTTTAAATTTCGAACATTATTTAATGCGGGTTCAAAAAACATTTACATTTCTTGTGGCCAGTACTTTTTCTAAAGAGTTTTCTTAAAGTTGATAATTATACGAGTATTCAGCTTGTTTCGAAGACTTTGTTGAGTAGTGTATTTGGTTTAAACTGAAGACGAGCTTTAACATTTTCTAAGGAACCTTTGTACTTAAACTTAGTTACCTACTAACCAAAATTATAATGTCACAACTTCCTTGAGCAAGCAATTCTTAAATTCGTATGTTATAAATAATAATCGATTGAACGATACTAATATAATCAATGAGTCATTGAAACTGTTTTATAATATGAGCACTACACCCATTGTTCTATTTTGTAAATATATCGAAGGAGTATCTATCTTTGATTGTAATACTCACCTACGTAATGATATAGTCAGTCAAGCCAGTGGTATTCTTTAGGACGCATGTGTGATCATGAAGATTGTAATAATTACTCTAGTAATATTACTATGTTTCAATCAAAAAGTGATGTGTGATCCGTTTTTTGACTATATAACAGATCATTTTAACAATATAGCTACTTCTATGACAGCCACTTTCAACAATATAAAATACCATGTTACAAAAATTTTCTCACCACCCGGCCAGGAACATATACCAATACCTGCACACCTATATGGGGATCCCAACTTCAAAAGGACTTTCAATGACTTCGTCGAAAAAACAGCAGCTGAGAACGAAACGGAAATTCCCGAATATATCAATCTCAAGTCCGAGCCGACTGCTCTCATGTCCACCCCGCAGCTGGCCACCTTACACGGAAGGAGAATAGAGTCGCACGTCGTTCACACCAGTGACGGTTATATGCTCACTTTACATAGAATATCACCGCGGGTAGACCAGACAATAAAAAACCAAACTGTGATACTTCATCATGGACTACTTGGCAGTTCCGCGGATTGGATTTTATTGGGACCTACAAAATCTCTTCCTTATATCCTGGCTGATATCGGCTACGACGTTTGGATGGCGAATGCGAGAGGAAATTACTATTCACGTGGTCATATTAAGCTGGCGGTAGATTCTGAAGAATTCTGGAGGTTCTCTTTTCAAGAAATGGGAGAATTCGACTTGGCCGCTGCTATAGATTACATTCGTTCTATAAAAAAATGTGACGATCCCATTGATTTCATTGGACACTCGATGGGTGCCACGGCACTTCTGGTATTGCTTTCGACGACACCTCGCTACAATCAGTACCTAAGAATTGGTATCCTGATAGCACCTTTAGCTTTCATGAGCAATGTTGAAGGGCCATTCAAAGTTCTGACAGCAATGGCATCGAGCCCGCCCGACCAGCTACTCAAACTTATTGGTAGCAAAGAGTTTGTGCCTTCACGGAAAATACCTAAATGGCTTGCCTTGAAGTACTGTAAAGGCCCGTTAGTGTTTTGCCGTAATCCAGTATATTTTATCAGTGGTGGTATACCGCAAGATAGTCATGCTTGGAACCTTAGTTTTCTGGCAAGATTGTTGTACCACGTTCCAGCTGGCGGTTCAACGAATACAATGCTGCACTACGCACAAGTGGTCAAAAGCGGCAAGTTTCATCGGTTTAATAATATCAATGATGAATTTAGCCTTAACCAAGTCACATTGCCGATTGTGCTGTTTAGTTCCAGTGATGACTGGTTGGCCACCATCCCCGACATGCTAAGATTGTACTTCAGCATCGCAAACCCAATAGATCACTACATCATACGAGGTAGGAATATGAGTCACACGGAGTTCGTGTGGGGTGCAAAAGCAGATGAATTAGTGTTTAACAAAATTTTAGACTTTTTGAACCATGGTTTAAACATTTATAGAGGTTCCAAAAGCAATGAAGTTCAAAGTGATATAAATACGCTACCCGACCGTATTTAGCGCGTAAGTGCTCGCGCGCTCTACATTTATGTAGAACAATTTCAATTGTAGTTTAATTTAGGAAATTTTAATGAATTGAAAAATTATTTTTATCGTTTTAAATTATACTTTATTAAGAATTTTTAACAAACTAAACAGTACTTTCCTTTTGCTCACAACAGTTAGGGCATTGAAGAACCTGATGGTCATCTACTTCTGGCACGAAGAACATTTTTTTCTGGTAGATTTATTGCGCGCTCTACTACAGAAGAAACATTTTCCAACTGGACCAGTTTTTGGAGGTTGTCGAGGCAGCTCAGGTGGATTTTGTAGACCTAAAAGCATGTTTCCTTTCATTTTCAAAGATTTCGGTAGACTTTCAATCGCAATTCTACGTTTTATAATATATGGAACTACCAAGTTAAAACCAATCTCATATACTTGTAAATATATTCTTTACTATTTTTGTTAGTGCACTCCTTGTTTATTGTATGCACAACATAACTGTATTATACCTATATTCAACATTTTCTTATTACATTTGCTTATTAGTCTTATAGGCTAGATTGTAATTAATTATTAAGAACCTGGTTCTTTTTAATAAAGGATAAAAAAACCTATATTCAACAAATAAAAAAAAATTCTAAGTGGCCAAAGCCTAGAGTTTCTGCAGACACCATAAGCACCACAAATTTTATCTACTATATCCACACCATATTTGGTATTATTGTAGAATGTTATTATCAATAGTTTTAAAAACAATATTATTTGTAATAATATAAAATAACTCGTATCAAATACAAATAATGAAAATATTAACCGCAAGTAGATACAAAAACAAAACTTTGACAAAATACTCACGCGAATGCTCGCGCGTTCTACTCTTGTAGAAATCTAGTTTTGCAGCCCGATTTCTCACACATGGGCTTGCGTCGGGAACCGCACAGTCAGTAGTTGTGTTCACCAGTTAGCAATGGAAGAATACTATGAATTTGTTCGTTGACTACCCTCAATTTACGTTGAAATCATCGAAAATGCATGTGTGTTTTACAATAGTAGAATAGTAATAATAGAACGCCCTGGTGTTCAGATAGATTTTAAATTATAATCGATGAAGCAATACATGGGTTAAACATAATTATATTCTATTGTTATACTGCCATACTTAAATTATATTTATGTAAAACAGTATTTTACTGTTCTATTCAAATGATGACATGCAATTAAATGAATATATTACTATACAATATCATTTAAGTTGATTCATTGGGCAAATCTCGTTATTCATTACCCTGTGTAGGTACCTGTTTTTAACTATTTTAAATTAAGTGTAATACACACTCGTAGCACAGAACCGGTCGAAATGGATGTGCTTGGGGGAGGCCTATGTCCAGCAGTGGACATCTTTCGGCCGAAATAATGATGATGATGAAGTACACATATTTAGTTTCATTCTAACACTATACCTTTACTATTGAATCATCTATGTATAACTTTATTATCATGTCCTATAAACACTTTAGAAACTAATATGGTTTGATACTTGGTGGTATGGTTTGGTGCTTAAAAGTGTATGGGAAAATTAGGAAAAAGTTTGATGAGTATACTCATCAAACTTTTTCCTAATTTTCCCATACAAAGCTAGTTAAACTCAGATTGGATCGTGACATGTTAAAGCGTTTGCAAACTGCATGTTAACGACGTGTCTCTGTGCCACTCTATGTATGGCAATATGCAAGTTTTATAACTACGACGGACGGACTTCTAACGCCAGAACCATTATGACATTTAAAAAATGTCATAATCTATCTGTACATAAGTCTGAAGCATTAAAATCCATCCTATTGGATTTCAGTGTATATAAAATTGTAAATGCAAGTTTCGGTCATACGTATTATAGCTTATATTATTGTCTATCTTACTGAATAAGGAAATGTGTCCTCATAAGACTATGTTCATTATTTCCTTCATAATAACACCAAATTCCTATGTACATATTCGTAAGTCCATCTCATCGAACAAAAAGCAATACAGTAAATATGTGAGTCACAATGTTGTTTCCTTTAACAGACTTTGTTTAACAGTGTCTTATATCATAACAAATAATGTTGTCATTCATGTCGCAATTCGTCCCAGTAGACACAAGGTCTGTGGTTTTATCATAAAGCACGATGTCTACTGACTTATTAATTTCGATTCTGTCAGTTTTCGAAGTCGCTACTGGATCTCCACACAGAAAACGCGGTGCACGGCGCAGTCAGGCGACACCCCGCGTCAAATTGCCGTATTTCTTATAACTATCAACGAATGGCAGCTGTGACTTGAATATACGAACAATTTAGTCAGTATGCGTAGTAACAGACCGCGAAATTCAAATTTTCTTACGTTTTTTGCAATTTAGGTTAGTGTCAGGTTGTATCTTGATCAAAATATGATTCACGACTGTAATAGATATGTATTTACAGAATTATAGTCATTAGAATCATTAATATAAATCTCTATAAGTTAGATTTGTTCCATAAGCATTTTTCCATTAGAAAGATGTATTAATGATTCTAATGATTGATCTTGCGAATCATACCTATAGACTTACGTTTTTTCTCTTTGATTTCATAGATATGCTCTCGCTGCTCTGGCTAAGTAAGCGGAGCAGCAGGACAGCTAGTTTTATTTAACTCACAGATGGATACATAACTAGTACCTACCTGAGGAGGACACTATTTCCCATCCTCCTGTCAACCTTATCTTAGCTAGAAGACACTCGAAGTCACCCTGAACTACGGTAACTGGCAACAGAGTTCTAACGTTCCTTATGTAGTGTGTCTGTCGCCGCCAACCAGCTTAATTAGCCTTTCAGCTAACAGCCTTTACATAACGGCACCGTTAAACTAGCGGCCTGAATAATTATTAAGCCATTCATACAGCTAGCCAAATATCTTGAATCGATAACGTTGCTTAGCCCAGATATTTTCCGGAAGCTGTTTGTGAAGTTTTGGAAAATGAAATATAAATGACTAAGTATGAGTATGGGTAATGAAATAAATATTTAGCAGGTACATAAACACACACACATACGAACGTCCCGTCACAAAGTCCCAAGCCGCGTCCCAGCCTACAAATACAAACCCAGCCCGCGGTTTCCGTGGCCCCACCCGCTCGGCGAAACAGACGTAGCTCGGAGGCTGCTATCGATTGCTGCGTGCGGGCAATTAACAAATCGGAAATAGTCGATGAGAAATCTAACTTGGAAGTAGCGCTCGTTCGGGTTTCGCGCGTTTGGTCACAGTTCTAACCTAACCTAACCCATTTAATCAGGGTGGCCTGGCTTAGTTACTGTGACCAATTCGGCGCGCGCGTGTTTGGACACAGTTCCAACCTAACCCATGAACTGCCGAATTATTTATCTAACTGCCCATTCCAACATTTTTACTGACATTGTAGGATGAAATAACCGACCAATTTTCTTTTTATTACTGTCCATGTCTTACTGTCAGTCACACTAATTTAGCAACAATAAAAAAATAAATTGAGTGGCCATTATTTTTTTCAACTGATCATACTAACATCCTTAATGTTTAAATGACAGTTGTTAAAATGATTAACTATTTAAATTTTGTTCCATTTTTTATTTACAATGGTAATCATGTGACGATGGTTACCATATTGTATAAACGGCCTAGGCATCAGCCGGCCAGTTCACTAAATGTTGTATTATATTAGACGCATCGGCTGAATATCATTCAGGCTGCTAGTTGAACGGCGCCGTTTAGTAAAAAGGCTAGGCTGCTAATTAAGGGACTTACAGGACCTAAACACAAAAAACACAAGTTTTAGAAATAATAAAAGTATATGATAAACTACAGTAAACAAAATCAGAAAAATATATGATATTCTTCAGGATATATGCTAGGTAGATAGTGTATTGAAAACATAATACAACTAATTTGACACGATAGAAAAAAATCATGAAGATACCTCTAAAAACTTTCTTTTTACAATAAAACCATACTAATATACATACAATCATTCTGATTTTATGTCAGATTATTCTACAAACAACATACTAAAATACTAGTGTTTTAATTTTTTAGTCCTAACAATAGGTGTTTTTAAATTAAATAATTGCTTCATATTTTGCAATAAATTAGCAGCGTTGTGTGCACTTCTCTTTCTTTTCTGTGCAGTCCGACAGTGACCGCGCTTTAGGTCATGTAAGCCCCATAAGCTAGTTGTCGGCGACAGACACACTGCATAACGAATGTTAGAACTCTGTTGCCTGTTACCGTAGTACAGGGTGATTTCGAGTGTCTTCTAGATAGGATAAGGTTAACAAGGGGATGGGAAATAGTGTCCTCCTTAGGTAGGACACTATTTCCCATCAAATTTCCAATCCTTCTGTGAGTTAAATAAAACTAGCTGTCTTAGTACTCCACTCACTTGGCTAGAGTAGGGAGAGCATATCTATGAAATCAAAGAAATATAAGTCTATAGGTATGATTCGCAAGACGGGATGGTTTTATGAGACTGGGCGAAAAAAAAAAGTATAAGTAAAAAAAGTAAAGTAAAAGTAAACTGATCGAACCGTTTTACCAAAAGCTAAGGACAGTCTCCTAAGAGCGTTTTCCTATACTTAGCTACATGGCATCTCAAATTTCCATTTCTATAGACCGGCTTTATAAGAGTTCTAGCTGACAGAAAGAAGGACATAAGGGTTACTAACAATGCGTTTTCAAAGAGTTGCATGTTCAAAAATCGTAAGACGAAAATGTATAGTAACTACTTTTACCTAGTACTTACTATATATACAATTTCGTCTTCTCATGTTTCATAGTGTTACGAAAATAAATACTAAAAACGAACTAAATTCTTATTTATGAGCTAAAAAAGTTGATTATTTATACAAAGATACATTTTTTTAAAGAACTAATTGTTTGTTGATCTTGTTTTCACGCTATAAGATCAAGGATGTTTATAGTCATGTAAATATTGTTTTAAAGCTACTCGTTTCTCTTTAGTCATCTCGTCAATTAGAGAGTTTATTTAGATACAAGAAATATTAGGCGCACTGAGAGTGGGCGTTATGCAGCTTTCGATATCCGTGCGCAACTTAAGTACTGTTTTCCTGTGGTTTTTCCATACAATGAGTTTTCGTTCTCACCGAACTGACAAATACTTACGTTGTTACGCTCTCCGTAGTATATACTCTCTTGGTGGCCGATTATTATTTCTACTCAGTCACTACACGCCGCGGCTCGTGGATAAATAATAATTGCCACATGGGTCGATATAAGATTAAATTGCGCTTGCAGAGGTTAGTCTATGGATGGGTGACCATCTATTACATATCGAGACCCTCCGTGCCCCGGAAAGCAAGTTAAGCACATTTTATTAAGAAAACAATTAGATATTTAATTAATTCGTTGAATAAGACTTACAGATAGACTTTTTGAAGTATACATTGACAAATGTTGATAAAAATAAGAATATTGGAATCCAACAAGAAAATTAAACGAATTTATTAAATGTATCTGAGTAACTGTAACAACACTTTGGAATAAATGGCACATTGGTTATGTCCTCCAGTATGAAAGTTTATAGGATTGCTAAACACGCAACCTTTCTCTTCAAAAACAGTTTTGAACTAGCCAAATAATGTGGGATTACCATCTGTCCGCCACGACCTAGGTAAGTACCTAATTACGAGTACCTCTTTTGCGTAACCGATTTTTTGGTTGCTAGAAATAGGCTATTACATTGCTCGTGAAGTCGTGACTTGAATTTCCAGGATATAACTTGGTCTTTGAAGGACAGGAAGGTTCGTGATATTGAAATGAGTACATACGGAAGGGGTGTCAATAGTACCTAACTCATTCACAGACTGACTATAGAAAGTTCAGTTTCACCTCGGAGATCGATCTCTGCGAGAAACTAGCCTCCACCATAGTTTGCCATAAATTACTCATAAATGTATCATCATCATTTCAGTCGAAAGACGTCCACTGCTGGACATAGGCCTCCCCCAAGCACCTCCATTTCGACCGATTTTGTGCTTCTCGCATCCAACGATCCATAAATGTATATTAATAATAATTTACGTTGTTCGAAGCATTTATCGACATCTTCTTCAATATTCTAAGTATTTACCTTATTGCAGAAGTGAGCCAAACAAATATCAATTTTTTTCCGATAAAAGAAATGGAACCAACGACCAATGGTAGGTATACGAAACAATGAAGAAGTTAGAAAAAACGAGAAGTAATTTGCAAAACAGATTTGCATTAATCCCATTCGGAAAACATTAGCCGGGTGCGTTGTTTAACTGGAAATCCTATATTTTAATTTGCTGTCCGAAAGATGTTACTGATGCAAATACAAACCAGAAATTATCAGGTTCATTTTTAAACAGAAATCTCTTTAAGAACCTTAATATTTTTGAATGAAAATAAGTATGTAGGCGTTAAGGAATATTTTTTAAAGCATTAAAAGAAAAGGTAACTGCGCTTATGTTGCATGCCTCCGTGCTTATGTTTCTAGGTTTGTATCATAAATTCCAACAGCCTGACATTCACTGCAGGACATAATAGTCTTCTACATAAATTACTGAAAAGAATGGTAGTTGTAGAATAATTAAGTAGGTCACTGTACTAACGAGTAGGTACCACAAATAGTGAATGTTTATTTTTTAAATTACCTAAAGATCAAACATTCTTTCATCGTCTTGCATTCTTCAAACTATGTTTAGGGTGACTTCAGTCTCCCTCTGGTCGTGTCGGATTGCCGTTGCATCGGATAATGAGAACGATGGAACAGATACTGCACCTGTGTCTGTGCACACACTTGTGCTCTATAATATCTCCCGCGCCTAAGGCTGGTCTCCGCTGAGGTTTGTTGCCATAGCCGAAATTCGGTCTGGAGGACTATTTGAGGTCGACTTCCAGTCTAACCGGATGCAGCTGAATACCAGATTTTTAACAGGGAACGTGCGCGTTTCGAGCCTCGAGTTTCGCTTAATTGGGTTGCAGACTACACAGTTACTCGTAATGTTATCATTCAATGAAACATGTGAGGCGCCTGGTGCTTTTAATTGCCACATTTGCCACCGCAGGGAAATTTGAAACTATTTTATTTGTATTTAGTAAGACTATCTTAGAATAGTTTTCTACTTAATAAAAATCTTAAATTCATTATTAACCGACAGACAACGTACAGAGTAAAGTTCCTTTTATAACGAAAATGAGCACTTAGGAATTATTTTCGAAAATTCATCCCCTTAATGGGTTAAATAGGGATGCAAGTTTTACAATAGTACTTAATGTTTGTCGATGGGAAATCCCATGGGGCTCACGGCTTGTAGGTATTTCATAAATAAAAACAAATTGTTTATCTTTTATTAAATGTTTTACTTCATTTATCTATTGTTCTGACAACCAGTCTTACCAAGAGGTATCGTATTGCCCAGTAACTGGGTTGTGGAGGTCAGCTATGCAAACGCTCCATGTAAAATGCTGGTATTCAACTGCATCCTGCTAGACTGGAAGCCGACCCTAAAATAGTTGGGAAAAGGCTAGGCAGTCGATGATGATTTATCTATTGTTTGTTTAAGTGACCATGGCCATACCATGCTACAGGAATTCTTGTAGTGTACTTAGTGTGTCGTCACAACAACGATAGAAAAAAACAAAAAACTACAATCAGCAAAGGAGACTGGACAAAGTATGGGAAAGTGGTCAATGGACTAATAGCGATAAGGTTTTGATATTTGTGTAGGGATACCCTCATCTATACCTTTGTACAAAGGAGCATCAATTCTAATAAAAAAAATCAAAATTAAAAAAAGAAAAATAAAATTTATGAAAGTATACGTCATATATTTCTCAAAATCTTATAGTTTTGAGAAATATATGACGTATACTTTTAGAATTTGTAGGATTTACAAGAGCAGGCACCTTAACCGTTTAAGCCACAAAAAAAAAGTTCTTAGGAGACTATAAAAAAAAAAAAACCAACTGAGTTTGTAGTAGGTACTCGAAGAGCCCCAAGACAAGTTCTTGTTTGTGTGGGTATTTTCAAGTTTACATCATGTTCATCAAGAATATGTTTTCTGTAAGGAAAAGTCCTAGCCACCTCAAACGTTTATTTTTGTGCGAAGCGTTATTTTCAGATTTTGGAGTTTTTTAGAACTTTTATAGGAATAAGTACAACATATTTTTTTATGGAGGTTGTATAAGTACTGCATAACACTGATTAGATAACTGGCCGCTATACACTGTTTTACTATTTATTTACAGTACTTTTATAGTTATTTTACCTCTGACAGCAGTAACCCAACAACAACCTTATATAACGAGGTAAAGATTACTGTGATTTTGAGAGGCTTGTGAGTGGCAGCAATCCAACCGCGACCTTATTTCAACGAAAATAAAAATCACTTTGGTTGATCTTCATCTTGGTCTTCACAAACTTTCACATTTATAATATTAGTAGGATTGTCGGTACCGCGCGACAAGGACAGAAAATATAATCCCCTCTATGAACGTTTAAAGCGTGTAGCTAATCCATATTTCCATCGGTTTTACAGATTATTTCGATTATCAAATTTTTCTTTGAAACTACATTATTTGCTCTAATATTTCTAATATTAGTCATTATCCCTGATAAAAAATAGTGTAAATAAAATCTTGGAAATAGAAATTGTGAGGTTCTCTGGGATGATGAAATTTAACTAAGAGCTATTAGGATTGGACAATCGCGGCCGGCCCTTATCTGTAAAATATCATTGATGATTGGTAACTACGAAATATATTTGAAAATCTTTTTGCGAGTTGTGAAATTTCTAAAAATCGAAACACGGTTGGTCCTACAGAGTTTTTCCATGAGAACTGAAGGCAATTACCCGTAATTAAAAACGCTCAAATTCTAGTTGCAATCTCATCTCAGCGATAATCAATGTCAAAAACATGTCAAAAATGTAGGTAAATTAGAGGTATTTTTGACAGATTGAGACAGATCAGACTTCTTATAATCTTTAGGATTTTAAAATTACGAGAGTTCACCCTCAGGATTGATTGGTATCAAAAATCTTTTTGTGTAGATTACCTACCAATACACTTATTGACTGTACATATTTTTCTAAAACTGTGAATGCCAGACAACATTTTAATAAGTTAAGGACGACCGACCTTAACGTTTCTTAATTTTTTTTATGGGACTTCCTAAGTACATATTCCTGTAGTTACAGCGGTTAAGTTTTACCCTAATGTACTTTTACTTGGCATGTCCAAATATACACCCTGAGGGTATATACCCAAAGCAATGTTTCTCAAAATTATCGGCCCGATTTTGAAGCCCCTTATCACAAGCAAATAGATGACGTATCATCCCTAACACATATCAAAACCGTGTCGCTATGAGTTTTTAGAATACTCCTGTCCAGTTCCCGCCAGCAGAAACTTTTCGCCCGGCGTAAATTTAGGTATTTAAATTTGACTGGAGGGGAAAAAGCTTCCACGATCAGCGAACGATGCTTTAAATAAACCAGTGCAGTCTGTCAATCTTACTCTCAACTTGTTGAGTGGCTAATTTTTTAATTCACTCGAACTATTTTCGCACAGTGCCAGAAAGAGTAAAGCCCAGACAAATTAACCTAAAAATCTTTTCTTGGAACCATTACAAAGTTTTTTAAAATTCACATAAAAAATAAATTAGGATCCAACTTTAGATTCGAATTTCCGATCAGAAAATGAATAAAGTCCTATCTTAGTTATTTTACCTTTGATTTGCTTGACAGTTAAAATCACAGTGACCTCAAGAGGAAATGCGGTCGGTGAGACTTTTGAAAAAGCCTAAGTAAATGTCATAATTCGTTTTTGGCTCTCGCCTATTTCCTCCTCCAATATTGGACAGTTTAAAAGTTAAATATCTTTTAAATTGTCCCATTAACTGAATAAAAAGGATATATACTGTGTACATATGTTTTTCTTTTTTCATTAATAGTTGTCAAATTTGTACACTAGGCCTCTGTTGACAGCGGTTTAGATCGGTTTAAATTTTTGAGGGTTCTTGTGCTTATAAAAATAATGTGTCATCAAAAAGGAAAACATAGGGACATACAAGTAGTTAATATTTATTATTCTGTAAAAATCATTGCTATGGTCATTAACCAGAAAGAAAACAGGTGAGAGCGTTTCTATGGAGATAAGACCACCCGCATTTCCTCTTACATTGTTGTAAGGTGGTTTTTGGATTTCAAACATTTTATCTCATTCCAAAACCAATGCTAAGAATACAGACATTAGATTCTATTCATTTGAACGTTGCATCTTAGGCTTTAGAAAAAACTAATTATCCAGGTAGGTACAAAAAATAGCTAAATGTATTATGTTATTGTTTTTTAGTTTGTCTAATATTCGTTGTTATGGTTCGATTATGACCTCAAAATCTGATACTTTTTTTAAATATATCTATTCTGCAGCTAGTCCGCTATAAAAATAAGATCTTATAGGAGTTTACTAATGATCGACAATACAACACATAATTTTCCGATGCTCTTGGTTCCAGGGCGAATAATGTATGGACGCAGAGCAATGTGTTGTACTTATATTAATTAAGTCTCATTAGAGAACACCCACCTATGTGAGTGTCGTTTTACTTTCTTGAAAATAGAGCTAAAAAAACTAACAGTAAGTACTGAAAGTTATCAGAAATCTCAGTGTAATCTGTACTAATATTATAAAGCTGAAGAGTTTGTTTGTTTGGTTGAACGCGCTAATCTCAGGAACTACTGCTTCGAATTAAGAAAATATTTTTGCGTTGGATAGTGCATTTATCGAGGAAGGCTATATAACATCACGCTACGACCAATAAGAGCGGAGCATCAATGAAAAATTTTGCAAAGTCAGGAAAAACTATTATAAAAAAAAGGTTAAAGTTACTCATAAATCATATATGACGGAATTGTTACTTACCCTTTAAATAAAAGTTCTAAAAAAAGTCCACGACAGCATATTATGTGTATCTTTTAAGTTAACTCACTACAACCTTTTTTATGGTAAGAAATCAAAATTCTAAAATAATGCATTATTTGCGACGGTGTTTTTAAGACATGATATCAATCCTTATCTAAATAAATACGTTATTCATCACAAGTATTTCATTTTGAACAACATTGCCCTTGACATCATTTGATTTCAATGAATATCTTAGGAGATAACATACTTTTGAAATAACTCCGCAAGGCGGCCGGTCATGAGTGGGGAGGGCGCTGCCGCTATCCGGCCGCCCCGGTAGTTCAGTTCGAGGTAGGATGCCGCGCGGCTCAGGCACAATGGTCGGCTCCCTACGGAACGGTTGTACTCAGCGAACTGCTTTTTTAACCGACTTCAAAAGAGGAGGAGGTTCTCAATTCGGATGTTTATATGTATATTTTATTTATGTATGTTTGGGCATAACTCCGTCATATATTTATATATATTACAAAATTATTTTTTTGTTCGAAAGAGGTTTATTCCGAAATGGTCCCATTTAAATTTCATAAAGATCTGATGATGAGTTTCAGAGTCAGACAACGGAACTCTTCAATAAATGCCAGCAAATCAACCGCGATTGCTGCTATCGCATAATATATTTGCATTGTTTACGCAATCACACAACATAACATCACGCCTGTACCCTTTAAAGGGGTAGGCAGATGTGTTCAATAGCTTGATAGCACTGATATTTACATAGCAAGTATAGCATTGTGTGGGGTAGGTAGGTACATACAACTAAAAACTTTTTTCCAAAAAAAAATAACCGACTTCCAAAAAAATACACTACAAAGTGAAAAATAAAGGAAGGAACATGGGTGGGTTTTGGTCAGTAAGAGTCTGACACTCCCTTCCGCTCCACCCAAAGTGGGAGGGGGCGTCATTTGATGATTTCCCATGCGTAAAAAAAAATAATTTCGAAAGTCGGTGTCAAAAAACGAAAATGCAGAACTAACGACACCGAGTTTCGAATTTAAGTTTATTTTTCACTTTGTAGTGTTTTTATGGAAGTTTTATTGTTTTGAAAGTCGCTTGTTTTTTTTTATGTATTAATTTCTATAAATTTTTTAAATTATTTCTTAACTAAGGAAATAGGTACCTACTTACTTAAATTACTATTCAACATAAGTACTTACATATCTAAGTACATAATTTGATTTTGTAGTAATTATCTATTGGGTATTGTTTCGCTAATTCTTAAAAGAATTAGCGAAACAATACCGTTTGAATTTTTTTCATCGCCATTTTTAAATTGCCTAATATATTTTAATAAAAAAAGTAATTTACCTTACATACGTTAATAAAATGCCTTGAAATAAAACTCAGCTTTCTCGGCAGTCTGCTACAGCAAAATGGCTGCGGCTTTTGCGCAGCAATGAAACATTGAATGAAAATATGAATACGTTGGCTACTCAACGTGTACCTAATTAATGATTAAAACCGTGCTAGGGAATCAAGCGTTGAACGTTCTCAGCGTTTGTCCTTACAAAATTCCCGAACTTTGGCGAACCGCGAACGGGAATCAAGCGCTAAACGTTCTCACCGTTTGGCCTCAAAGAATTCTCGAACTTTGGCGAACCGTGAACGGGAATCAAGCAAATTAAAGCAGGTTAAACCACGAGGCACAGCTAGTCACTAGATATAATAATATGTATAATTCCACATCCTATAGTGCATCCTATACCTTGTCCACTAATACACTGCAGCTAACAATGTCTTCGGTAGACTAATAGACTTTTGTAACTACACTGCATAGTGGGTGTGCGGAGCTTACATGACCTAAAGCGCGGTCTCTGTCGGACTGCATAGAAAAGAAAGAGAAGCGACGATGACACAACCCTGGTAATTTATTTCAAAATAAGAAGCAATTATTTAATAAAAAAAACTATTGTTTGGACAAAAAAATTAAAACACTAGTGTTTTAATATGTTGCTTGTAGAATAATCTGATAAAAAATCAGTATGATTGTATGTATATTGATATGGTTTTTATTGTAAAAACAAAGTTTTTAGAGGTATCTTCTTGATTTTTTTCTATCGTATTATATTAGTTGTATTATGTTATCAACACACTATCTACCTAGCATATATTCTGAAGAATACCATATATTTTTCTGATTTTATTTACTGTAGTCGATCATATACTTTTATTGTCGTTTAGGTCCTGTAAACCTCTTTAATTTTTTTTTGAGGACGGAAAAAAGTAAAAGCCCCTTTAATCGTTTTAGCATTTTTTATTATAATAGGTACACCTATATCTTCTATACTAGGTAATACAGGCAGGTGTCTGCAACTCCACGAAAAAACGCGTATTTTGCCTAATAATAATGCTGGAGAGTTCGTTTGTTTGAACGCGCTAATATCTAAAACTACCAGTCAGATTTGTAAAAGTATTTTTGCATTTGATAGCCCAATGCTTGAAAAGAAAAAGAGTCAAAAAGAACACTTAGCAAACACCAAGTAATAGCGCGGGCAGGCGATGCGATGCGACGGGGTGGGTCGGGGGAACAAGATATTTTATTGTTGTAGGAGGACAGGCGAAATGGGGCTAAGTTCGTGATGCAATGAGATAGGTAATTATGTCGGATCATGGGTGGCCGAGATGCACAACAGTCTTCTTCATAGATTAGGTACGAGTAGGTATGGAGGGTAATCGATCGAAGAGATAATTCGAATTTCGGTCTTAAAATAACACGAATGCAACAACCACGTGCGTTGGTATTGGTACTGAGTGTTTGGCCAAAACTATTCGAGCTCGACTGTCGACTGTAGACTGTCGTGACTGACTGTCCCAACACTCGGTCTCCACAAGTCCTCAAGTCCGCAAGTCTCCACCAACGATCGTGTCCAAGCGGTAGAGCTCGGTTGCGTCTCCGGTCACATGATTATTCGTTTACGAATCAAATTATTGGATGCCGCTGTCCACTGTACTGTGGGTGCCATCTACCCACGACAAAATTATGTTGTAAATTTTCTAAAAAATAGTAGATTTTCTAAAATATTTATTTTTTTAATATTTTATATGCAGGTATATCTATTCATTTTTTATTTATAAAAATAAAAAATATTTATTGATTGATTAATAATAACATGCATAGTACCTATTTACAATTAATTGAGAAATTAGAACAATTTGTGAAAAAAGTTAAATTTTTGTTTGGAATATTTACGCTGTTTGATAGTTATGGCAAATTTGGCTGTGCTGGATGTCTGTAAAAGTAGGAGACTCTGATATTTGATTAGACGGTGGAATCTATGGCAGAGACTCCCTTGAAGTAGGTGGTTGAGGCGAATTAGGGCGTATATTTTAGTCTCATTTAATTTGCTTGAAATTTTAGTTTCATTTTGGACAGAATCCTCATTGGAGCCTTCCGCGACTGTGCTGGATTTCCATCCTCGATGTCTTTTTAACATCGTCAAGTTCGCCACAGAATGGGCTAATAGTGTCGCTGACGTTCTTCTATAACAATACCCGGTATACTGCTAACAGTTTGGTAAATTCAAATATGTTGCTATCTGCTTCGGCATACCTAAGATTTTATTTTTACCGATCACTTATTTGTAGCATTTTCTCTTTTGGTAGTTGAGAAAAAAGCAAGCCGTTTTTATGTCATTAGGTCTGATTATTGGGTATTTTTTTACTATTTGTATAAACTCTTCTCGTACAACAAACGTCCGCTCTTTTGTTTTAGTCAATTTTACGAGTAATAACTGGCCTTGATTTTCAACGTCGTTATTTGTTAGATTTGTGAGCTCACTGCTTGTCCAGGCGCTTATACCGAGTATCAATACCACCCGTGAAAAACATATAATTTTGTCAGATAAAACCAAGTTTTTTAATTTCTGTACAGCTTACAGAGTTATTTAATATCCCGCCAAATAATAACATAGCCTTTTTTAAATTTTAAATATGAAATACACCGCGTCACCGCCATGGGCCGTCCCGCTTAATAGGTTTTTTTTTCACACTGGCTGTTTATACACTCACAATACCGCAGCATTTTTCTTAATTATGTAAAAAATTTCGTAGCTGACTACCAAACCTTAGTTCTATTTTTAAAATTCATTCCCACCCTAGAAAACCCTGGGAAGCAGCATTTTCCACCCTTTATTCGGATCAAACAAACACTACTTTCAGAGTATGAGATATGAAAATAAATTTTGCGTAGGTATTTTGATACTTGTGTCATACTTATATTTTACAAAAGTCTTATAAATGTATTTACTTGCTTTTGATATGAAAAGCCTTCAATGAGCTTACGTGGGCAATAAATCTGGTACACAGACGAGTTTCAGTGAATTTCAAATCTAATGGCAAATGGTAAGCCTGTAGGCAACCATATAAATGCAAAAGACTTAAGGTTCGTACACACAGGCGCGACGCGACACGCGACACAAAGGCACCGCAAGTCGCGCAACGAGCGGTGCCTTTGGGTCGCGCGCGATTCGCGTCGCGCCTGTTTGCAGGAGCCTTTAAGTCGTTAGATTTACCCTAGTGCGTCATAAGATGGTCGCGATTCTGCTTCGTTTTGACACCTCTGACACACATAATTACGCAAAGACTTGACTTGATTAACTTGAAAATTTCAGTATTATTGAGTGAGCTCACTGCTCTAAGTGAACTCTTTTTTGAGGTAAGGGCAACCCTAAGGGTTTAAATCTTTGTAGAAATAA
Organism: Luperina nickerlii; assembly: GCA_963855955.1. NCBI lineage: Eukaryota > Metazoa > Arthropoda > Insecta > Lepidoptera > Noctuidae > Luperina > Luperina nickerlii. The sequence continues at coordinate 15,290,255 of OY979662.1, forward strand.
AAATCAAATCAATTATAATATTACTTGTAGGTGGTGAACCCATTCTGGTGAGGAGAAAAGAAAAGTATCCTTGGAAGTACAGACTATGTACATGGTTTCACAGTAACATACATAGCAGTAAAGAACTTTCGCAACAACGAACGTCGTCGCGACTCGCGATAGTAAACTTTCGCGGTAACGTACATCGCGGTAATGAACTTAGCAACTATGATTTTCACTCGGTCATGATACGTCCTTGTAACAACAAAATACAGTAATTTTATGACCATTGTGGTTGTGACCATAAACCATGTGATTTCTTCGTCCTTTACAGGAACGTATATGTACGATAGGATGCCAATTTTCAGGTAAATACGATGGATAAAATATTCACACATTATTGAGAAATAAGTGAGTTATGATATTTCGTTAATCAAAATCCAAGTGGTCACTTTTTTATTACAGGCATAATGTTCCCACTCTTGGGACACGGATCTCCTCTTTGTGAGAGGGAGCGGGCCACAATCCGCCGCGAAAGCCCAGTGCGGGTTATCAGATATCAAATGTATTCGAATATTTTGATTCTAGGAATTCACGATATGTTTTCCTTCACCGTTTTGAGAGCAGTGGTGATGAAATAATTTACACAAAGTAAAGCGCCTGTCAGGGTTCGAACCTACGATCTGTAACTAGTAGGTAAGTTGCGGCGGTTACCAATGAGCCACTAATGCTCTATTTGCTTATTTGCTGCTTGCTGAATTATTCTAACAAGGTAACATATGAATCTTTTAAAGACTAGTTGTGTTTTGTAAAAACAATATTTTGTCTCATTCTAATCCGTTTGCAAAAAGTGATAGGTAAATATGTATAAATATCATAATAAAACAATATTTCTAAAGTCATTTTATTCAAATTTGCACGCCGACATTAAAGGCATACCTAATAATACATCAACGTAATTATCTTTAGAAGTTTTTGTAAGTACCATAATTATGGAAATAAATTAATGATTTTATATTCAATTAATTTTGGTTCAAAAAGACGAGTGTGACTTAAAATATAGTTAATTATTTTCTATTTATGTTTTCACACAGCACCGTATAAATGGAAAATAACAACTTGTTAATGATTCTAATATTATTTGAATTTATAAAATAAATATACTAGCGACCCGCTCTAGCTTCTCACAGATTTTACGACTTTTTGAGATTATTATAATTTATACACATAAATCTATTGGAATTCTCCAACTTAGGGTGAAAACTGCATCAAAATCCATGTTGTTTAGAATAATCAAACGGTCACACAGACAGATACGAAAAGTGACTTAATTTTATACTATGTACGTATATTTTGTTATATAAATTAGGTACTTACTCGTAAATGTACTCGTTAGGCACATACAAAGTGAAATGTTACCTCATTTTACAAAAAACGTCGTATGGTCGAAGCAGATGCTTTCTGAGAAAATATAATAAGTGTATCCTATATTTTTTTACCGATGGAACCAAACCCTTTTTAAGCACACGCTTTTAATAACTAAAAAGTACTTAATAAAACTTACGAAGCGTGACCGTTGCACTTAGAATAAGCCTCATGCTTTTAAGAAAATATTAAAGTTTTCTGTTATTCTATATCAACCTTCCGGATCCATCATGAGGCCCTGGTCTACACCTTGGGCTGTAGTACTTGTCAAGACAAATCTATTGAAACCAAATACAGCAAGACTATCTTGTTCAGTTGAAGAGTTCCTATGGCCACCCTCCAGCTCTATCATCAGCCCTTGGACAGCCCCTAGTGTAATAGCACTTGTCAAGACAAATCTATTGAAACTAAACACAACGGGGCTATCTGGTTTACTTGAGGAGTGCCTGTGACCACCTTCCGGCAATCATCAGACCCTGAACACTGCCTAATGAAATAGCACTGGTCAAAATACATCCAATGAGTCCAAACACGACGGTGATATATTGTTTGATTGAGGGTTACTATGGCCACCTTCGGGCTCCATCATCAGATCAGCTACATCATATTTTTGCACTATCACCGAAGTATGGCCAAGTTTCAGCTTCATTTTGCAAGCAATCAGGGGACCTAAAAAGGACACTTTGGCAAAATCATGAAAGGATAACATTATGAATGCCTGGTACCCGAATTCTTGAAAAATGGATGACAAAGAGAATGACCGGAAAAACATACGATCGAAGCAAACAAAAAATACAAAACAACGCTTATGAAAAAAAAGGTTTTTAATACTAAGGCACAACAATACAATATGACACAACTTTAGGGAAACGCGCAAACGTAGCCCGCGATATTCAAAACTTAAATTTCATGTCAATGGTGCCGATTCTGTTGTTCACAAACTAAACTAAATCTAAGGTCAGTGCATCTTTTTTTTTCTATTTCATTAAGAAAAGGACAAAACATAAATATTTAGTTTAGTCCTGCCAAATTAATCAACGCCTGATATAAATTGACGTAATTTTAGTAGATAAGTTTTTATCACGTCTGAACTTGTATGGAGTAGTGTCAGGCGGTGATTAATTTGACAGGACTAAACTAAAATTTATCTTCTGTCCTTTTCTTAATGAAATAGAAAGACAAAGATGTGCTGAGTTTAGTTTGTGAACTAGGGAATCGGCACCAGTATCAGGTTGTATGTTGATTTAAATATGATTTGCGGCTGTAACTAGCTGCGCCCCACGGTTTTATCCGCGTAAATAAAGCGTGAAGAAGTAACAAACATAATATAAACACACACAAACACACAAACTTTCGCCTTTATAATATTGGTGTGATTGATTTTCGCGGGCTACCCTGACCCGATTCGCGTAGCCAAGTCAAATGACATAAACTAGTCAGAGCAATCACTCATGGAGAGAAACGATTGCTATTACTAATTTTGACTGGGTAGATGTCGCAATTCATGAAATGTTCTGTATTAGGCGCTCCGCAGCTGGCGATCACTTTGACCGCGAATAACCAAGCATCGCCGGCGCAATCCTTTTGTCCTTCGTGTGCATCATTCCACGATCCACCATCCATCATGCTTTTCCACGATCGGAAAGTATGCACATCTATGCAGATGTGCATACTTTCCGATCGTGGAAAGGCAAAAAAGAAGTTGAATATACCTAATAATAATATTTTATGTAGAAAATACGTAGAACAGACCGCGCAACATAATCATCAACTGTTGCGCAGATCATCTTTATCATTTTTAACTGACTTCCAAAAAGGAGAAGGTTATTAACCGACTTCCAAAAAGGAGGAGGTTATAATGTTCGACTTTATATATTGTTTTTATGTATATTCACCGATTTCTCCGGCAACTGTGGATCGATTTTGGAAATTATTTTTAGTTTGAAAGGGTATAACTCTCAAGGTGGTCTGTTTGAATCTAATGAGAGGATGCGACAGAAATCGAGGGAAACCCTCAAATTTTATAGGCACACCTATAGGGATTTGGGTATTTTTTTAAAGTAACTTGTGTATTTGCTCTCAGAAATCATCATTTGGGAAAGTGGAATTGATGATGAAGACCACAGATGGCCATCAGAACTACTCAGTGATAAATATTTCACGGCTTGTAATTCATTTACTTTAAATATGGTTGCTAAGCAATTTATGCTTGTCACAATGCGTATGGTGAAGTGGAAGCTCATGGTGATAAATGATAAATGATTTTATTTTGTAACCAGGTTTGCACAAACACTTTTACACGTCAATCTTATATTTTTTTTAAACTAGATGATGTCGGCGTTTCCTATCTGACTACTCTGAGAAGAAAGGGCGAAACAAACTCAGAGGTCATAGTCTCTTTTAAAGTCCAGACATAATCTTGTTCAGGTTATATGAAGACCATGTCGATCGATGTGACTTCAACATCAGCTTTAGTTCACCTGGTTCTTACCAGAAGAACTCCTCAACAATTAACGTCCCAGCATCGGGAAAAACAATATTTTGTAACAGGTGACGAGCAGTTGACATTAGGGTTTGAAAGGATACGCTCTCGGGATGGTCTTATTGTCACCAAGTCAAAATTTGATGAATCCCATGAAAATCGAGGAAAATTCTCAAATTTTGTAGGCTTGTACAGTGTGTTAGTTGAACGCTCTGAAATCAAATGAAATCTATTGATGATTCAGGTGTTTGAGTCTGAGAGTCATCACTTAATGCTACCGAACTGACGATGGTAGCCACAGCAATCCTTAACTGTTAGGAGTTAGGATATACGGCATTATTTCGACAAAAACTACTTAGCATTTCTTGGATAGACGTGGACTTCATCTTTCCATTTCTCGTAATGATGTAAGGGGACGAGCAGCTCCCGCATCTGATGATGGTAAGGGCTTGTAATTGTCGAAAGAGCTTGCAATAGGCCTAATGGAATAAAAATATTTGGCTTTGACTTATCATCAGCTCAACAGCATTCATCCATTAGATTCATTCATCCATCAGATTCATCCATTAGATTCCGAGAAAACTGGCTGAGACAGACGGACAGACAAACACACAAGTGATACAGAACCCTAAAATGTGAAAAATAAAAACTTTATGACCAAAAAAACAACCGACTTTAAAAAAAAACACTACAAAGTGAAAAATAACTTTAATTTCAGAAGTCGGTGTCAAAAAACGAAGATGCAGGACTAACGACACCGACTTCTGAAATTATAGTTATTTTTCACTTCTCATGCTCTAAAAGTTCGCCTTTATGTTGTGTGTCGCACAAAGTCGCTTTTTATTCTCTAGTGCATAAAGTATTTTTTTTTCTAAGACTAAGATAATCAGGCCCAATAGCCCCGCACACGCATAATAAAACGTCGCAGATTACAGTCGTTATTTTATTACATTCGCTTTATTTATATAATTTACGTGTTTTCTTTTCTTTTCTTTTGCCGAATGGGCCCGCTCTTGACCTCGATCACGCCTGATGGAAAGCGATGGATAAGGTATATGATGGAACGAGCATGCTCAGAAGATGCTTAAGGCACCACCCATCGACGAAACACAGCAAGCTGCTTGACGCCGGACTCCGGTGGGAGGGTGGTCGCAAACCAGGCGGGCGTTAGCCCTACCACCGCAAGGGAAGAATTGGCCAGTCAAATAAGGTGTTGGGTGAGACTGTCCAGAATGCGCTGAGCGCTTTGGTTGAGTAACTGGCGGAACAAACTCCACTACACGAGGAGGCTTCGTCATGCATCCCAAAAATAGGTAGGTACACTTATTTGTATAATTTTTTCATTATTTCAAGAAGTATGTACTTAATTGATAGATCGCACAGGGTTTCGTCAGTAAACATTGATCTTGGGTTTAATCAAGTTGGCCACCCCTGATATCATTTCATACTCTCATCTTTGTTATCGTGCGTTACTAACTTAAGTGATTACATCATATATTATGTTAGCTGATTGAGCAGATGAATCAATGCGTGTGATTTTATAAACATCTTCGTGATTTTTAACAGCTGCCTTTCAATTGATCAATAGCTATGTTTATCTAGACAAGTGCGTTTCCTCTGAACAGACCTGGATTGTTTTCTTAAAATAAGACTGATTGTTTCAAGACATTACGTCTACGACACCTTTTCCAACAATTCGAAAATTAGAACTATACGTGCGTCTATAACGCTCGGCTCTCAGTGCACACGCGGTTATCCAAATGTTAAGAAAATTGATTTTATTTGCTCTCTTATCTAACTTCTTGTTAAAATCAATCGACGCGTGTAATGGTGAAGATTGTGTGCCCCATCGAGAAACAAGGGGGGTTCATTTTTTTAGCCAGATTCGAAATTTCTTTTATAATATTAAAGACTTATTGTTTAATAAACCCGGAGTAACTCAAGAAAAGAGAAAGAATGTTAAGAGTGCGTTCTCAATGTTCTTCGACGAAATTTTAAGAAAAAAGACGGTTAATGAAGAGATGGAAAAGGATTTACGTCTGGGACAACATAAGCTAGGCTCAGGAAATCATTCAAGAACAACTATCGAGGATAGGCCTGAATTGAATGCCGAACAGTTGATCGCAGCTCATGGATATTTACCAGAATCCCACACCGTACTCACTAAGGATGGTTATATGTTAACAATGCAACGAGTGCTGGTCGACTTCGACCGAATTAACGACAGAGTAGTAATCCTACATCACGGTTTACTTGGAAGTTCTGAAGATTGGCTACTTTTGGGCACGTATAGGTCTCTACCTTATATTTTAGTCGAGAATGGGTTCGATGTGTGGCTACTGAACGCTCGAGGTAACAGATACTCAAGAATACACACAAGAAAGAGCCCTGAAAGGCCAGACTTTTGGGATTTTTCTTGGCATGAAATAGGTGTGTACGATTTACCGGCAGCAATTAAATATATAAGTGAATTCACAAGAAGCTCGGAACTTAACTTCATAGGTCACTCCATGGGGGCCACAGCATTACTTGTTCTATTATCAACTAAGCCGCAATATAACACTATCTTAAGATCAGGTACTCTGTTAGCCCCATTAGCTTTTATGTATCATGCTAAAGGCCCAATCAGGATTTTAGCAAATTTTTACAGGGAAAATGGCTACCACTCGCTTGATTTCCTTGGACATTTAGAATTCATGCGAGACGAGGTATTCCCCCAGCAAATTGTTGAGAAGTATTGCAAAGATCAAAGCAGGTCATGTATAAATCCTTTGTTATTATTTGGGAATGGTGGTAGTGGTGCGTGGGAGCCAACTGTCTTGCAAGATGTTATGACTCATTTACCTGCAGGAGGGTCCGTAAAGACGATATTGCATTACGTGCAGCTTGTGCAGAGCGGATACTTTCAAATGTTCAACAATGATGATCAAAGAAAATACGGGAATGATACTGCTGCACTGTACAACTTGAGAGGTATTACTTTACCAATAGCATTGTTCAGTTCACCTTCAGATTGGTTGTCGAGTGGATCGGATATTCAGACATTGTTGCCCTTGCTACAGGATGTGACTATTCATCACGTGGTGAAGACAGACAATTTTGGACACTTCGACTTCCTTTGGTCACCAGACGCACCGGACCTAATTTATAATTTTATTCCTCCATTATTACATGATAAATTACCGAGGCAAAACAAGGTACGCGACGTTGATTACTAAGTTCACTTTGTTTGCCTTTATGTATAATACTCACCGCCGGATCTAAGTGTTTGTAAAGTTAGGTGTGGATTAGTTTTGCGCATTTTAAACCGTCTTTAAAAAAGTAAAACCTATATGAACTTGATTTTTATGTACACATGCACATTGGGAGATAATGATGTTATATTATAATTATGATCTCGTAGTATGTCATCGATTATGTTCATCGGAAGAATAGGCTACTGTTAAATAAACAAACAAGGCACGATTGTAATATGAAGTAATGGTGTTTTTACTGTTGGAATATATACGCCATGTTGTTAATTGTTAAGAACTGTTTAATAATATTGAATTTTGTAATACTCAGAAGTTTTAGGTACTTTAAATTAATCAATAATTTACTCTAATCAACATACTGTACATTTTACTGTACTGTGTGTGTATTTTTATTGTACATTTTTTTCAATCTTCTTATAACTTTTATTTAAGGAATAAAAATTGCGGTTTGACAGCTTTTGTATACGAAATAAGTCAAACCGCCATATTTATTATTAAAATAAAACTTACCTGACGATTGAAAAATCAGCCCTTGGTCAATTAAAGTGAATGATTATTTTTGTAAAAAAAAGTCTTTAATTGAGGGATGTATTTAAGAGTTGTTGTTCGAAAAACAGGTTGTTGTATTTAAAAAAAAGTTAAGCTTCGTGAATTTACTTGTTGATCTTCGGCTGAACCCAATTACCTACATAGGTATCTATCACCAGTTTTGGCATACTGGGCCCTATTTCTCGAAACTATTAGTTTACTAGTAAGTCCTAATAATTCCTGTTTCTCAAAAGCAGGTACTGGACTAATAACTAATAGTAGCAGACTAATGAAAAATATTAGGCGGTCTTGGCTGAATACACATAATACCTATGCCTCTATACTTATTTAAAAACATACGGAAAAAGATCCCGCCACTTTTGGATTCGTTTGATTTTGTCATTTGCACACAGGTGCGATGGCGGTAAAAGCGGATTGTTTAATTTAAAGTAAATTATTTTATTAAATTCTATTTACCATATCTAAAGCTACTTAATGGTTTTGAGAAGTTACAAGTAAAATACATTCTGTTTAGGGGTTTCTCAAACGTTTTATTAATATTTCGTATGTTTCTAGTTAAAAAGACTCGACGACGGCGAATCATTATTATATCTCTTTCACTGTCGGAAGTGTCCGACTCTGACCACATTTTATATATTTTTTCGTTTTTATTATTATATTAATATAACAATATTTTGTCTGATAATTTAGGCGAATCTTTTTTAAAAGCCTTCTGAGACTAATATAGCTTTATCAGTGTAATTTACAAGAGTATTTAATAACACATTTTTTTATGAAACCAAATTGATGTCACTCAGGTAATTTTAGCTAATATTTATTAGTTGGCAATTAATGACAACGCCCACTAGCAAACTTTTACAAAAATATTCGTTCATGGGCTCATATTAATAGTCTAATAAGTTTCGAGAAATAGGGCCCTGGAGGTAGAAAAACATATCTATCTCTTGTTTTGACGTCCCAATAATCTGTATCAGTTAGCGGTCTGTCTGCAAATAGATTATATATTGGATACGGCTGTTAACAGGCACCTTATCAATTGTGATAATAATATGGGTATTAATTTATTTAGCACGTGTCGCATCTATTTGTAGGAGCCGTTAAAATAATATATACATAAATAACAACTAATACCTAATCTCTCACAGCGTCAGCATCAAGAGCGATATTAGTTCCACATACCGACACACCGTCAGCGCTAAGAAGTGACCTACTGAGATCTTCGCTTCATCGGCTTGATACACACACAACACACATGTAAATAGGTATCAATGTGTAATGACCGCTAAAATTGTAGGTATATAATTGAGTTAATTACTGTAATAAATTTGTCATTAAGCTGGAGTCGAGTTTGATTCATCTTCCATAACTCCTCTCACTGGCCCAGAGCCATCATCGGTGCTATGAGTCTGTGGTGGGACCGGAAGTGAGAAAACCCTTTTTTGTGTACATTTCACGACGTACACAAACCCCTATTCCTACCTAAATTCCGTCTGTTCCCGTAGGTCTCCTGGGTACAGACTTCCCGCACTTAAAACCAATGTAACTCACGTTTGGTGTGGTTTGTATGATAGGTTAGGGTGTTAGGATAACTAGGGTGCTAGGTAGTTGCTGTAAGGCTAGGTTTATAATCAGTAGGGTCTTAGGAAGTCGTAGGTACCAGGCTCAATTGTTTCAAACTTAGCCACACTGTACGCATTTGGAATAATGGCCGTACTAAGCTGTACACCACCCTAAACAAGATTTTAATGTTTAATTTCGATTTTAAAACTTTCATAAAATGCTATGAATGAATAATGTGATGTGTTTTAATAGTAATCCCTAGGTATATGTTGTATATGTATACACTACAACACACTTGATACGGCAAACTGGTGCATACTTTATTTTTACGCTCTTTTCCGCTATGAAACCTGCAAAATTGAAATTAAAGTACCTAAACAAAGTATGGTGTATTTATATTGTTTTGTATTTCATAATAATAAACACAGGCATAGAAACCGCACTATTTTTTATTCGACACTAAAAAAGCGATAATATACTACATTCAAATTAAACTGAAATTATCGAAATGTTTGTTATAACGTTGTCGCAATCACTAGTACCATCTGTCAAAACACGGTTAAAGGCTCCTTCAAACAGGCGCGACACGACACGCGACACAAAGGCACCGCAAGTCGCGCAACGAGCGGCGCCTTTGTGTCGCGCGCGATTATATCACGTATCGCGCCTGTTTGTAGGAGCCTTAACCTAGTGGGCGGAGTAGATCCACATTCCTCGTATTCTCCGTCTGCCCTTCAACAATTCAATTGTAAAGATACCAATGTCAAGTTTCTTTCTTAAAATGAAAAAATCCCTTTTTACTAAGATTTCCATTGAAAACATAGTTTATGTCTTTTTAAAGCCGACGTTGCTTTATGAACAAAGGCGTTCTTAATCCGACCTTCAAGTGCAGACATAAATAAGCTTGTATCATCTCCTTGGGAATGCTCTTAAGCAGGTAAATCCCCCTCGTGTTACCGAGTGGGCTAACTTGCGTCAACCATCAAAGCAAAAGGCTTCTAAATAGTACCCCGAAGGGCGCATTAAAACATGCATTGATAATGTGACGCGCGTGACGACGAGGATATTATACGATTAGGTATTTGTCTCTAATTAGAAGATTGTTGAGTCGTTTTCAGTGTAGGGAGGGTGAAAGATAAACTTTCAGAGGCTGATTTTGCAATAACGCTATTTCCTGATTTACATGAGACATCTAAAGTGCTTACAAAGGCACTCGATCTGGTCCTTTTCTCTTCATTGCTTACAAGACAATCAACCGACCCAAAAATCATAGTTATTTTGTCATATGGCTTTTTTTTTCAGGATGGGAAATCATCAAATGACTCCTCCCGCTCTGGGTGGAGCGGAAGGGAGTGTCAGACTCTTACTGACTAAAACCCACCCGTGTTCCTTCCTTCGCCCTTTATGTTCCGGGCCAGCGGTAACCCTTTCGGACAATCCCGCTGACTTGTCATATGGCTTCATTCACACATTTGTAAACAAGCCGTCATCAAAATAAGTCATAATAGTTACGGTTAGGGAGTGACTCGCAACCATGCCTTAGTCCGCATCCATCCATGTTTTCTTCGATCTGAGCTACATAAAAATATGAATTATTATAACAAAAAAAAAACTGCGTAATTAAGCGAACATTTTCAAGTGTTGATCACGTTGTATGAGCGACGGGCAGATGACGCCGCGTTTACGATCTGCGGCCAGAATTGGCCACACGGGAAATCAATGGCGCGGGCCCGCCTGCTCCATTCCCATAGAGGCGCGTGCATAACATTGCTCGCTTTGTTAGCTTAGCTGCTTCTCTCAAGGGTTTTTTTAGACCCACAAAGTATGTTTTTACCTGCATCTACTTAACAAAATCTTAATTCATTAATTTACTGACAGATACCGCACAGCCTAATCCGCTAGGTTTAGAAGCATGTTTTGCACAAGAGTTCCTTTTGTAACGAAGAACCAAAGAAGGATTTTTGAAAAATTATCCCTTGTAGCGGGTAAAACTACGGGGTGAAAGTTTTATGAAAGTTCGTAATTTTAGACGTTGGGAAACCCCATTGGACACACGGCTTGTATTTGAGAACTATCTCCGATCGTCTCTGAATGAGAAAAATAATTTATGTATTTGTTTAAAATGAGAAACGTTGGACCTGAAAATATGTGCGGCGGACTGACGTTACAGTGATTATGAAAGGTTTCAAAAGCACCCGAGTCCTTAAGGGAAGAGCTGGCTAAATATTACTAAAGTCGGTACACTTAAAAAAAGTTTAGTGCCTTACTGATTTGACATTTCAAAATTGGCTTAGTTATCTACCTACTTATTTGGCCTAAATGACATTCCTTGAAATTTAAGCCCATAGTAAATTATTCTTAACTAGGTTTTGCCCGCGGCTTCGCCCGTGTGGATGTACACGTGAGAATAGCTCACAAGAACTTACCTATATACTACTGGAATTAAAGGTATATGTGCTAATCCAGGTTTTCTGTGTGCCAAATTTTATCGAATTCCGTTCAGTCGTTTTTGCGCCAATTCGGAACATCCCTACATCCAGAAAAACGGGCACATATTCTAAAACCTGTATCTTTGGCATCAGATTCGTTCCCAAACCACGTAGCAATTAGGTACCTACTTTTATTAAAAAAAAAAAACTAAGCAAGTAAAGTTTTTCGTTACTATTTTAATCTATAGATACTAGCTTCTGTCCACGACTTCGTCAGCATGAAATTTCACCCTTCCCCCATTCACCCTCTTAGGGGTGGAATTTCGAAAAACCCTTTCCTAGTGGATACCTACTCTTGACAAAGAACACACCCTCCAAATTTCATGTCTCTAAGACCAGTTTAGGCTGTGCGTTGTTGATATATCAGTCAGTCAGGACTTTGAAATTTATATAAAGTCAAAGCATTTATTTCAAATAGGCACATAAAAGGCACTTTTGAACGTCAGAAATTACAACAAAATAGAATCGATTCTAATCGCCCTTCCAAAAGGTAGTTTTTGTATGGAGAAGAATGGGCAAGAAACTCCACCGTTACTCTTTTAAAATGTTTTACAATATTTTGCATACATTATAAATAGATATCGACGCATTTGACAAGATTTACAAAGTTAATCTTATCTTTGGAAGGTAAATATAAAAACATGATAACAAAAGACTGTTTTCACTTAATTAGCGCGTTATAAACATGCTGATATGATCTAACCATTGCGTAGACAGACAACGTGCCTGAGGATTTAAATGTTTACTTAGTCTAACCTTGCTTAAACTTGTTTATGTAGGTACTGGAAAAACGAACCCAGTACAAATAAATATGCAGACACGATCTCAGGTCGTGATGTAAAGTCTCACCATGCGTGAAAGTTTGAAGTCTAGACATACCTTTGTACCTCCTAAGTACTTACCTACCTTAAAAACTCACAATAGCTCAGTCGTCTGCCGTTAATATTAATATTCCATTTCAAACACTTGTAAGGCAGGGTTCTTTGTTCCTACAAACAGGCGCGACACGGGTTATAATCGCGCGCGACACAAAGGCACTGCGCGCGAAACAAAGGCGCGACTTGCGGTGTCTTTGTGTCGCGCGCGATTTTATCGCGTGTCGCGCCTGTTTGAAGAAGGCTTTAATAGCTTCTATTTTAATAATAGATTTTGCTATCTACTTTAATAATAGATTTTGACAATAATTGCCTGATATTTTTAGAATAGTAATACTAAAATACTTTTCTTCTCATTTTCGGTAAATGACAACAAGAAAAAAGGCAAATCCAGTTCTTAATATATTTGGGAAAATTAAATGGGTTTTCAATCACAATAATATAATCAAAATAGCAACGGGAAAATAGAGCGCAGCTTTCTGTTTCAAAAACAATACATTCCTGTTATAAATGTCCCACAGTAGTAACATCGATCAAGCGCAAAGAAAATATTCCGTTAAAATTGCATCAAAATTAATCGTATGGCAGCAAAAACACGTTAAAAAATGTTCTTAAATACAAAGCAAATATCCTGCACTTGCTTTCAGTTTTCCATTATTTATTATTGTGGAAAATGAGTATCAAATTCAGTATTTATTGAACACAAAAATGAACTTAATCTCTTTAGTGATGTGGTATAATTTCCAATGGCAAGTTTAATGGTTGACCACAAATATTGAATGTTACCTGAATCACCTCCCCTGTGGTTTGCCGTGGGACATGACATGGTACTATGACAAGGTTTTATTTAACCAACGCCGCAGGAGACAGTACATTCAATTAACTCTATGTTTAGAGAACATATAGGTAGAATTTAATATTTAACGGCGTAGGATAGCCTTTACCAGAAGTAGTCATAGTATTGGTGGTTCAGCAGCTTCAATATCATCAGGATTGTGCTGGAATATACAGTCCTTTCACAGTTATTTAACCTCTGACAGAAGGAACCAAATAGCCACCTTATTGTAATGACAATAAAGATCACTGTGAATTTGACAGGCTTGTCAGGAGCAGCAATCTAACAGCGACCTTATTACAGGGAGTATAAAGTCCACTGCTATTTTGACAGTGATGCAAAATCAGAGGTAAAATAACTGTTAATGGACTGTAGCAGGTTGTCGTGGAAGTGGTACGACAACGGCACCCCTTTTTTTATTTTTTTTCAGGATGGGAAATCATCAAATGACCACTCCTGCTCTGAGTGGAGCGGAAGGGATTGTCAGACTCTTACTGACTAAAGCCCACCCGTGTTCCTTCCTTAGCCCTTTATGTTCCGGGCCAGCGGTAACCCTTTCGGACAATACCGCTGACCCGGCAGGCTTCGGCCCTGACGGGCCCCTTCCCTTGACGTTGACATCTCTTTGAGGCGCGCGTGGAACACGTACGCGCCGTCCGGCACGGGCCTGGTCCTGATCGGGCAGTGAGCTAGCCAGTACTCTACGCCCGCAGGCCCGCGCCTACGGTGGCCGGGAGTCGTCGCGCGGCTCCCGACGCCCGGAGCGTCTCCCGCGGACCTAGTTTGGGTTAAAGTTTATTGTAACAAGTGCTAGTATCCGTGGTAGACAACGGCACCCCTGACATCTTCTCTGTCATCAGAATAGCCACTCAAACATCGATGCGACGCTCTGCGGACCACTTCGGTGATTTCAGTAACTTCGTAACAAAACCGGGCGGTATCACTTGCTGCACCGTTATATTTAAAAAAAACATGATTGGGCCTATTATGTTCCCACTGCGGGAAAACAGGTCTATCAGTGAAAGGGAGTGGACAGTAATTTACCACGCGGGCCCAGTACGGGTTTGTAGATGTCTTCGAATTTTTGGCTCTAGGACACGCCGCCGCCGGTTTCCTCACGATGTTTTCCTTCACCGTTTTGAGAGCCGTTGTGATGAAATAATTAACAACAAAGTACCTGACTGGGTTCGAACCTACGACCTACAACTCGTAAGTTATTACCACTGTGCCACTACTGCTAGGTTTCAACATTGTTACTGGTTTCAGAGAATTTCATCTAGACTGATTGTCTTTGCCGAGCCTACCCGTGGCTGTAAATGCAAAATGCTTATTATACCTACACCAAATAATACATGGTACTTAGTAAAACAAAGCATAAAGGTTAAAGATACACAAAAGAGCAGGTTATAAACGGTACAGAACGCTAACAAAAAGTAGGGCACAAGGTAAAGGGGCCACTCGCCCATAAATGCAGAGAAGGCCTTTTACGGTTTGACGAGTAAAGGAAGACTCTCCCGATATAACACTGAATATCATTTGTCATACATTCAAGTATCGTAACCAAACATATCCTGCACTGCACCAAGTTCATAATATAAAGTGCAAACACCTTTTAATAATAAAACTTTATTCATTAAGTTCCTTCGTAAGAATCCTACAAATGGCCGCTACGAGGTACATCTAACCTACCATAACCAATTACCCTCGCTATCACCTTGCTAATTGGTTAACTGACTGGCTTCTTCTACTTTTGCAGTCGATGGTTGATGTACAGTCAACAAAAGAGATAAGTATGCAGGATTGTCGGATATAGTTGAAGTTTAGTAATGATAAATGAGCTGTTTGTTTTCTATTAATAACATTTTTCATTTGGTAGAAAAAGCTCGCCCACTGCGCGAGCTTTTTCTACAAAATGTAAATTGATACTTGGGTACTTTTTGAATTAGCCTCGCTAACTATTTAATCCACTTGGTGTATGTTTATGATGTTATAATACTTTCTGCCAGTGTTGTTTACATAGCAAGTATTGGTAAGTATACGAGTAAAGTTTTTTATTTTTTAAATTTTTATCATGGTGAGTACAATAATAAAACAGTGAAAAATAAAAAACATTTTTTACAAAAAAAAAAATAACCTGCTCCAAAAAAAAACACAATAAAGTGACAAAAAACTTTAATTTTGGATGCGGTGGCTGAAAACGTAAATTCAGAACCTAGACTTCCGAATCAAAGCAATTTTTCAATTTGCTGTTTTTTGGAAGTCGGTTGTTTTTTTTTAATTCCATTACCTCAATGAAAAAAAAACCGTACTTAATAAACAAATGTGCGTCTATATTCAATACCGGGTACAGATTGGTTAAATTAAACGGAACATGGAATGTAACACACGTTGAAACAAATTCACCTAGTTGTTGTGTCATGTTGCATTGCATTCATAATATTTTTTCATTCATAAGGACGACTTATAAGAAACGCAAGTTTTAGAAACAATAAAAGTTTATGATCGACTACAGTAAACAAAATCAGAAAAATATATCATATTCTTCAGAATATATGCTAGGTAGATAGTGTGTTGAAAACATAATACAACTAATTTGATACGATTGAAAAAAATCATGAAGTTACCTCTAAAAACTTTCTTTTTATACAATAAAAACCGTACTAATATACATACAATCATTCTGACTTTTGGTCAGATTATTCCACAAGCAACATACTAAAAGACTAGTGTTTCAATTTTTTAATGAAAACAAAAGATTGTTTGTAATTAAATATTTGCTTCATATTTTGCCATAAATTACCAGGGTTGTGTCATAGCGCTTCTCTTTCTTTTCTATGCAGTCCGACAGTGACCGCTCTTTAGACCCTCTTTTTTTTTTGAGGATGGGAAATCATCAAATGAACCCTCCTGCTCTAGGTGGAGCGGAAGGAAGTGTCAGATTCTTACTGACTAAAACCCACCCGTGTCCCTTCCTTAGCCCTTTATGTTCCGGGGCAGCGGTAACCCTTTCGGACAATCCCGCTGACCCGGCAGGCTTCGGCCCTAACGGCTTCAGTGATGCTGACATCTCTTTGAGGCGCGCGTGGAACACATACGCGCTGTCCGGCACGGGCCTGGTTCTAATCGGACGGTGAGCTACCAATTAATCTCCGTCCGCAGGCCCGCGCCTACAGTGGCCGGGAGTCGTCACGCGTAATCCTTGTCATAGTACCATGTCATGTCCCACGGCAAACCACAGGGGAGGTGATTGAACGACGAACGATTGGAGGCCGCGACTACCCGCATTTCCTCTTAAGCTGCTGGGTGTTACAATTACATCCAGCGGCTAATAGATTTACTGTAAGGCTTCTCTCTGATAATAGAAACTACATAAGAATAGGAATCATGAAGCAGAACATGATAGGTAGGTCAGAAATCCGAAAAATTATACAAAAGCTTTATACTTTTACCGCGCACGCCCGTCTCCCCGCTATCGTCGAGACCAAGAGCTAAAATGTCCGTCAAAAGGAATGCACAACCGATTAAACAAAAATTTCGACTGTTCGACCCAGGTAAAAAAAAGTAAAAGGCACTGTTACCTGCTACTTTCAATTAATTCTTCCAATTACTACTGGTTGCTGAAAATGGCAGCTCGTGTAATGTTTTTTGAATTTTTTATGTAATTGTATTTTACTTTTTGACTGCAGGTTTTTTTTTAACAACGGAACATCGGACATTTTGATTAAAATAACTGGGAATTTCGTTGTATATTTACTTCAACAATCATTCTTTTTTCTGTTCCTCTCTTCTTGTCTATTTATATGTGTGTACAGACGGCAGCACAGCAATAAATAGTACTCTATTTATTTATTTTATTTATTAAACTATCTATGGTCACATCGGGCCACACACTACACCGCAATCGCAGACTTCCCGCCGCCTTTCACTAGTTCGCCGACACCTTGAGCGTGCGCACACAATCGGTCGTCTCCTTGTAAACCAGCAATACAGTCGGTATCGCAGTAGTTTTTTTTACTACCAAGTCAAGACCAGCAGCAGCACACCTGGAGCTTGATACTCAACAAGTACCTAGTCTGGTCTGCTACAATTAAGTACTTAACTGTGATCACAAATCAAGACTTTAAAAGTAGGAATCATATCATCAATAAACATAAAATAAAAGAAAACTGACATCGAATAAAAATGATATGTATATTACAGAGCGATGTCGCCAAGCCCTACTACCTAACGGAAGACCCGTTATTTTTTTCCCCTCTTCAATAGTTCCAATATAAAGAAATAGTTGCCTCCTAAAGACACCCATAAGTCACACGCCCGATAGGCGATTCTGTATCCAGGTGTTGCCAACTTGTGTATATATTTGTTTGTTGTAGATACATTTAGTGATAAGTAGGAACGTCTGTTTAACATAAATGTTTACAGTTTTCTTCTATCAGTTTTCTTAGATCACTGGTTACCTAGAGATATAGTAAAAAAAAACTCTAACACTTAGGCACGTTTGCGTTTTTTTTTTAAGAACCCTATTTTTTTAAATATATCTCTAGGTAACCAGTGATCTTGATTTCGGTGTTTTTGGCATGAAGCGGTAAGTTCCATAAACCAAAAAATAAACAGAAAATCCGGCTTGTCGACTGGAATTGTGTGTAGGTAGCTATCTATCAGTCTACGAGTAGAACCGTTAGCCAGTGTGACGTAGTGGCAAGGAAAAAAAACAAAGTTCTTCGTTGTGCCCAAAGTTAAAAATAATTCCAAAAAGTTTTCCCGAAGAGAAGATAGTATCTTATCATTCTCCGTAACTCGTTTGAGTTGTGAGGCTTATTATCTCTCGACCTGGACAGACGGAAGGGGTCTTTGGTCAACATCACAATGCAAACGGGACGAGCCTAACCGTTTGTACAGAATCCATTTTACGACTGTAAAATATTCTTGAGACAGAGTTATTTTATAAACAATATAACATGACATGAAAACCTTCGTTTTAAAGAGTAACTTCTGAGACACGTAGAGGTGATTGTTTTAGTTAGCGTTAAATCGGAAACTTTTCAACAAAGTTCCATTATTCCACAAATAGATGCTCAGATTAATATACAGCACTCAAGGCACAGAATAACTAATTCAAGGTAAGTCTAATCTAACCCAACGTGTTTTTTTCTTAACATAAATCTTGTTGAATAAAAGATACTAAGAAGTATTTTGACCTATTTTGCTGGATCCTGTATAAACCGAAAAACTCAACTATAACGCTACATCACAATATCTTGTATCGTTAATTCACGAATCAATGGTATTATCCGCAAAAAAATCGCCGTTTCGCGCGGCACTTGCTCACAATGGTTCCTCCGACCCTCCGAGTTCCCTTCCCACAAAGGTTTACATTACCGCATCAAATAATAACACTTAGTTAAAAGAGGGGCTACGGCGCCGTTCCGGCCCGGATCGATAAAGTAAAGGACTTATTGATAAACATGATGCATGACGTACTTAGACTATGTTTTTTATTCAGGAATTGATATATTGTTATGCGGTGATTTTGTGTTTAGCATATTCTTGGGACAGCGTAACCCAAGTAACATTTTAGGTCATTTTAGGTTTTAGAAAGGTTTTGAAAAGGTTCTAGAACCTTTCAAAACCTTTTCAAAACCTTTCTAGAACCTAAAATGTTACTTGGGAAGTTACCTACTGTTTTTATTAGTATAAAAGGCTATCTAAACTAATATTACGAAGAGTTACAATTATGTGTTTGTAAGAGGTAGGTAAGGAGGTACTGATCTGCCTACACTTTTCCCAATTATATAGGGATCGGCTTCCAGTCTAACCGGATGCAGGTGAATACTTTACCTGGAGTGACCCCATCTCTGACCTCCACAACTCAGTTGCTGGGAAACACAATTCCAATATTATTTCACTGAGAGAAAGCTACACTATTGCGGGTGCTATAGGATATGTTTTATGGTATGGTTGACTTCCAGGAGGAAGAAGTCGTGGGCAAAATCTAGTATAATAATACTTATAAATATATATATTTTTTTAATATTGTGAGGAAACCTGCATATCCTAGAAAAAATAATTAAAATTCGAAGACATGTGACATCTACCAACCCGCACTGGACTCGCACGGTGGCCCACTCCCTTTCACAGAGAGGAGGGCTGTATCCTAGTAATAGGAACGTTAAATGCAGATTATGCTTGAATATTGTTTGTTTTTCAATGAGCGCCATATAACAAGAGATTTCGAAAGGTTTCGTAGAAATTAAAATGAAGAATTATATAGTATTCTCAATACGAAACCCTACCATAAAAGTTCATAGCAATTTAGCATCTTACGCAATCTTACCTGAAAATAAACTTCGAAAGACCGTTTATAAGGTTTCTGGCAATAATTGAAGTACGTAAGCTGTTTATGTAGAAATCTGTCTTGGAAATCTGCTTAAAGATTTATATCAAACTAGCTGTTACCCGAGACTTCGTCCGCGTGGAATTTAGCAAAAAGTTATTGTTCAGTTCGCAGAGTTTACGATAACATATTAATTCTTTATTCGCGTAAAGAAATCCCTATGCTAATTTTAATGAAATTGTTCTATTTTATGAATCGATATTTTGTTTTTGTACCTACATATTTCTCCATTTAGTTCTTTTTTTCGTTTTTGCATTTTTAGTTTAATTATTATTTATTTTTATTTCTTTAGTATTAGCTTTATTGAAAAATTTCTTTATCACACTAATATTATAAAGGCGAAAGTTTGTGAGTGTGTGTGTGTGTTTATATGTTTGTTACTTCGTCACGCTCAAACGGCTGGACCAGTTTTGATAAAATTTTGTATGGAGGTAGCTGACACCTTGGATTAACTAATAGGCTACTGCTTTTTATTCCCATGGGAACGATATTCACGCGGGTGAAACTACGGGGCGCAGCTAGTATACAATATTTAGTGTACGATTTTCTTGGACTAAAATAATAACACTACCGGCATTCCTCGCACGTGAACATGCCACGTATAGTTGTCCATAGTTAAAGCAACCCTTAGTTAAGTCTATGCCAGCTTTGCTTACACGTTTACCCTTTTGACTTGTTGATTGTCATAGCAAAACTGACATTGATTGCAATCTTTTGAATTCAAATGGAAAATTCGACGGTATTATAGGAATCCGTGGTATAAAAACTATCTCACATTTTCCGCATCCGGATATTATAAGACCTTATAACGTTTCTTTGCAACGCAACGACACTACTCGCAACCTAGTACCATTGCAAAATTTCGGTGAGTTTAAATTACGGAGTAGTATGATGCCGACGCGATCTTAAGTTCTAGTTTGTGAGGGGGTAGACCAGGCACAATTATACTGTTTAAAAATTCTGTTGGAAAATTAACCACTTCATCCGGATTGCAAACTGTATTGCTGAAAAGGTATGTTTGTGATTCACCAGATAGCTTATCTAAAATGCGCTGATTAAGCGCAATAACCTGGTCGTTCATAGGTGCTAAAGTTGATCTTTCACACAATCAGGAATCCTCTTTGATATTTAGATTGCGAATATCATCATAAATACTATATAGCCAGGTTCGCAGCAGATATTATAGTAATTACACAAGTGTGTGTGCAAATACAGGTGCACTCTGTGTTCCATATACTCTCTTATTCCGATGGGACGGCAATCCGACACGACCGCGGTTAGTTCAGGCCAGGACAAACGGATTTACGTGCTTTCCGAGGCACGGGGGTATTAAACCGCCAACTTCTAAACTCCGGACTGTTACTAAGAAATACCTAAATAAAAAATAATTGAAAACCCAATGACACTTTGTCTGACCCGGGAATTGAACCCAAGACGTGGGGTCCTGGGTTCAATTCCCGGGTCAGACAAAGTGTCATTGGCTCAGCAGACGCGCTTGAAACCACGAGACCAACGGGGCAGTTGAAACGCTACTCTGCCGCAGTAGGTAAGTGAAAAGGACGTATATCAGTCAAAAATTTAAAGAAAAATAAACCTTGATGATGATGGGACTCCCTTTTCCGCACTTAGACTCCTATTCGGTCCGTTGTGCGTAAAAAAAACCTTAATAAACAAAAAAGGCGCCATACATTAAGGCTCATTTTTCTCTATAGCCTTTCCTCAGATGCGCCCCTTTTACTTACGGCGGCAGTACTGGTATAACTAATAACTAGCAACACCATAACCCTCCTCCAAGAGAGCAGTAGGGCAACCAGCACGCTTAGGAAAAACAAGTACAAAAAATCGACATACCGGCCTCGCCGACGAGGTCCCTCGCGACGTCCCCCAGTAAATGCCCCCCACCGACCCTTGCTCGATGTAGTGCCAGCCCGCGCCGCAGCTGAGCCTGTAGATTTAAACTCCCGACTCTGACCTCTGAGTTTGTTTCGGCATTTCTTCTCAGAGTAGTCAATTAGGAAATGCCGGCCCCATCGTTCGTTAAATAATCATAATTCGATCCAGCCTGTCCCAACTTGCTGCCCTCCCCCCAGCGACGCCCTAAGCCGAGGCTCGTACCCCACAGGGGGTGCCCTTAGCGTGTAGTCGCTTAGTTTATTTAGTTAGTTTTAAGCCCCTGGCTGGAGGCTTTGAGATCTCTCAAGGCAGCCGCAGGATTGTCCGGTTAAGTAGTCACGACCTCTCAAGGTCAACTACGAGATGCCATTTATAAAAATCTTTACCCTTTTTCCGAAAACCGTAGACATTGTACTATTTTTGGGATTCTTCATTCTTCAAATAGGCATTAAGAATAATAAAAGTATTTGCTCGTTCCATCTGACCATTATTTAGGCGCCGCCGGTTAGTTACGAACACAAAAAATCAAAGAATTCCCGAAATAGAAATTACGTCAATACATAATAAATAAATATCTGAAGCCAAATAATAAATTATCTCGCGGTTCGAAGATAGCAAAATAACGCATTAGCTGTGACAAGTTAATATTCAATTGCGCCACAAGTACGGTCATCCGCACGCACATGTTGAGCATTTGTACAATGTAGACGACTCCTTTATGTCGTTGCAGTAGCGCGGTGTTCGCAGTTCAAGTATTGGTCGTCGAGATTACTGGTAAATGCGTGCACTGACTGGACAGGGTCCATTCAAATCTGTGTGGTTTATTCCTCAAAGACCATCTCAGATATTATTCGGCATGGTTCTTTTAAAGCCTGATTAAGATTATTTCTGGACTTTAAAAGATACTTTAAGAGTTTGTTTCGGTAGTTCTTCTGAGAGTAATGGGATAGTAAACGCCGACCTCGTCTAGTTTTAAAACATAATTTATATGTGTGGATGTGTTAAAGTGTTCTTTGAACCAATTTACAGAACTAAACATCATTTAAGTATCAGTTAAGAAAAAATCTAAAATGAAAAACAAATTATTTTATTTCACAATAACCTAACATGGACACTTATGAAACGTCAAAATAGGGGTGCCCCTATTTTGACGTTTCCATATTTTGTCGTTTCCTATGGAGAAGAGCCGGCAAGAAACTCCACCTTTATTTTTTTTTTATAATATTAAGTGATACCAGTGTGATCTCTCGAGTTCGTTTCGGCCTTTCTTTTTAGAGAAGTCAGTTAAGAAACGCCGACCTGATCAAATTTTTCAAATATGATTGAGGTGTAAAAGTGTTTGTACAAACCTACTTACAAAAATAAAATCGTATAACATTTGTCGGGCGGTTGAGTGTACCACAGCCAACTTCCCCCTGTTGACTTTTACAATTCGACCGAGATAATAGGCGACTGATACTGTCATTGTTTTGCTTCCATTCGTTTGGGATCAACAGATAAATATTGACAATCCGTATCGCAGTTCCCTTATCAGCTTTAACATAAATGTTAATTTTCTCGCTGAGAGAAGACTTGAATTTCATTATGTTTAGGCATTTCTGCCACGTAGTGTTCAATAACAGGGAGCTGTTGAGCTGTGATGGTTTTAGAGTTTGTTTGCTTTTGTTAAGATGGTCACCCATCCGCGCTATATTTGCGCCGGGGCAAATATAGCTTTACCTAAGCGATCGATCCCTGCTGTTACTACTTAGCTAAAATCGCGTAAAAAGTAATAATTTGGCTTTATAAAATTAATAATTAAGAAAAAACGAATGGACAAAACTAAGCACAAGCTGTAGTCTGTGATTGGAACGTGCATTTTAAAATGACTCCTAAAAGTCTTTTCACAATAAAATTATTTTACCTCTGACAGGGGCAACCCAACAACAACTTTATTATGACGTGGATAAAGATCACTGTTGTTTTGATACACTAGTCAGTGGCAACAACCCTACAGCTGGAAACCTTATTGTAACGAGAATAAAGATCACTTTGTGTCAAGATTACCTATGATTTTGCATCACAGTGATGCAAAATCATAGGTAAAATAACTTGTGAAATGGCTTTACCTACATTTCATAGTTATGGATAACATTATGTCATACGAACATGAAATTAGTATGTATCTACAAGCTCCTAGCATACGACACCCGCAACAAAAAAAAAACCCTTTAACCTTAGGTATATACCTTTATAGGTTTATACCTTCTAATAAAACTACAAATAGCTACTTCCAATGCTAAAATCTCACTAGTTTCTCTCGCCATAACTTTCTATTTCAATAAATTATTATTATTTCAACTAGGTTAAGGCTATCAAAGGCATCACGTCCTAATTACTTCGCGAAGGCACCAAATAAATATTTCATAGTCTCAGCCGCCCACCACCTCAAGTTATCTGAACCAACCCATGAAAATTGTATACCTGTTAATTTACCTGGTCTCAGAATAGTTAATTTACTAAAGGGTACACTAGCAATACACATGAACACAATAATTTAACAGGTAGCAATTATTGTTGAGCAAAATCTTTCTTCATGTGCGCTAGGCGGCAAAAAAAAAAAAACACGTCTAAGACCAGCATAACTAATTTGTTGCAGCTGCATTCGCCGGTTTTATTGCAAAATAAAACATTAAATAGTATTGTTAGGACACCGCTGGGGGAAGCGCTTCAATGATTGAACAAAATAAATACTGCCGATGTGCCCTTTGTGTAAATGTAGACAGCGCGGCGCGGTTGCATAATGTTTTTCAAAAGGAATGCAAAGTACTAGGTAAGGGTTTAATCTTTATAAATTTTGAAAAATCTGAAGTATTATATAAAAAAATAATAATAAAATATATACAAAATGTAACTTTTATCAAATTATAATAGTACCAATATTTACTTATTTTAAAAAGTTATCAGTCTTGTAGGGTAAGGTAAAATTATTTGTTTAAATTTTTTACTCCAAATCAATTTCAAGATTGGTCCTTGACCTTGGCTGCTCTGGACACAGAGACCTTTTCCCAATAGTGGGAGTTGGTAAAAAAAAGGTAAATGGTAAAAATAAAAAATATTCTTAGTCTGTTTATGGGTAATCTACAAAATAATGGTTAAATATAGAGGAAAATGTCGTATAGATCTAACAATGAATTGTAAAATAATAGGTACCAACTACAACAATTTTATTATGATAAAAAGCTTTGCACAATGTAGACAAAATGTCTACCTGAGCTCTTAGGAAAAATTCTTAGCATACCTTGCAAGGAGTATCGGCAAGGTGGCAAAAATGTCCGGTATTACATTATAAAATGCGATATCAGACTTTTATTAAGAATATATAATATTTTCAGAAATATTTCCTTCTTAGAAGAATTCTTTTAAGAAAATAAATGTCCAGGATGATGACATTTTTTAAATTTTAAACTCTATATAAAATTAGTTCGCAAATACTGCAGACAATGTTATAGTAAAGTGTAAAAGCTTTAAAAACTGCTAA
The DNA here is from genome assembly GCA_963855955.1 of Luperina nickerlii. Classification (NCBI taxonomy): domain Eukaryota; kingdom Metazoa; phylum Arthropoda; class Insecta; order Lepidoptera; family Noctuidae; genus Luperina; species Luperina nickerlii. Next base: position 15,315,510 of record OY979662.1, read on the forward strand.
GTTATAAACGTTTTAAAATAAGTGCTAGACAGTGACGCTATGCAAATTCTTATTAGCGACATACATTGTTCGTACTGCGTGACAAGAACAGGAATAATCCCTTCCAAAAACTTTGAAAGCATCTCCATATTTCCATCGGTTTTACAGACTTTTCGATTATCTCGTTTAACATTCTTTGAAATTACATGATTTATTCGAACATCACATAAATAAAAATGAATCGCCGAAATGTGTGAATATCGCACATAACTTCCGAAAGACTGCACTAAATTGGATAATGCTTTTTTTTGGGTTCGTTATTGTCAGGAGAAAATTTAAAAACAATCGAACAGATTTTTTTTAAAATCTCATAATATGAAAAGTAAGTGAGTGAATGAGACAGAAGATAGTGATAGATCTTCAATATATTGACAAAACATTGACAGGTTTGACGTTCAGTTGTTCAGCCAGCAGTTGTTAACTTCAAACAGATCATACGTCATAATGTCAATCTAACCATACCAGTAGCGAAGGGTCAATTTTTGTAAGAGGTAAGCCGGAGTCGGATCTTTAATATGATTATATTATTTGTCTATAGAATACTGACTGTGCCATTTTTCAAAGGGAAGCCGGTAGGAATCGAGTTGTATGGAATCTTCGGCACTTATTAATTCATATACAATTACCAGCTTCTTTCGCAACAGCAAAACGGTGTTTCATGGAAATTGTTCTACCAGAATCGTGTCGCGCCTATCTGCGGGAGCCTTTATACAAAATTGTAAGGCTTTAAATATGAGCCTGTGTTTCGATGTTTCTTCTCAGAGTAGTAGGCTAAGAAACACGAACCTCATCTCGCGCAAAAATATTATTTGACATGTTATTTACAACCCATTTACAAAATCAATATCATTTAATGTCACTTTGCTTGGGCAAAGTTCCAAAGGTTGGCCTTGGAATCGAATTCAGGATTTCATGCTCAGCAGCAGCACTTACGACGCCTAGACCAACGAGGCAAAATAATCTATATACCTACTAATGATAAAGCTAAGGAGTCTACAAGTAGGATTTGAAAAAGTCTTTTTGGTTTTAATAGCCTCATTTTTGAGGAAGGCTTTAGGCTTCTTAACATGACGCTAGGGTCGACCCTTCGGAGCCGAGTAAAAAAAAAAAAGTCAGAACGAACGCAGACGATGCGATGCGACAGAATGGGTCGGAGGAATAAGAAATTTCACGCGGACGAAGTCGCGGGTAGAAGGTAGTTTCTAATATTCATTATCCCTATTAATAACAGAGTTTAATTTAATTTCAAAACTATCAATCAATTTAACACCTTGGTAAGATATCTACAATCCTGATATATTGTATGTGGTTTTATACGGTTTTATTAAACCTTTATTATTATCATAGTACAAATATAAATGTCATTTTTATTTATTACATTTGTAGATTGGGTTACATGTTTCCCCTTGATATTTTTTTATTAGACTCAGCTGTAAGCAATATGTTTCCGCGAGGGGATTCGCGGGATTAAAGCATCGGTCAGCGAATCAATAGCATTTACTATGCGTCGTGAGCGTATTGTGTTGGAGCCCCACTCGCCCCTGCCAGGGGGGACTGCGAACATTGCAAGTGCAGCGCAGGTTGATTGCGACTACAAATATTTGTTTGCCAATATTTCGCTATTTGTAAGGTCACTCATGTATAGTGCCTTGTAGTTTTGTACCTTAGGGAATTGTTTTCAATTTATATTACCTATCGAGCAATATGATTGAATGTTTCTTTGAAATTTTTTTGGCTAAAATTGTTACCGCCTTCTGGTACATTATGGCCTTTATTAAAGGGTCGTACTGAGCCCTCTCTACTGTATTGAACACAGTTACAACTATCCTTTAAAATAAATCTGCGCGTGTAAGTCTTCCACTCATTTATAGCATAATTACAAAAAAAAAATCTAATTATAATTTGGATAGCTAGGATGCCAAGTGATCTTACTAACATTTTGATTTATGTACATTTTGGCTTGTAAGGAATCATTATCGATGTTAAAAAAACCCATTCATCAACTTAAAAAAGTACTTAACCTAAAAATACAAACATGTGGAACATGCATTGTTACACCCTCGATTTTGTTGATGTTGAAGTACAGACGCCAGCACATCAAGCTACTACAATCTGTCAAAATTCTTTAATAGATTTTCAACTTTAAGGCTTCAATCAGGCGCGACACGACACGCGACACAAAGGCACAGCAAGTCGCGCGACTTGCGGTGCCTTTGTGTCGCGCGCGATTAGATCGCGTGTCGCGCCTGTTTGTAGGAGCCTTTATCGCTAAAATATAAGGTTCAAAGTTGATTGGGAAAATTTGACAGTTTCGGGTATCTTGATGTGCTGGCGTCTGTACATTAGTCGCCCGCAGCAAAAATCGAATAAACATATTGCCTCGAACGTGATTCAATTTTCTGCAACATTGACTTAACAATTTCTGCTGACGCAAAGTCTAACACATGTGTTTAGCTAGGTTATAAAGTGCAAGAAACTATTTTACGCAAACTAAATAATTTCGTGTAATTTATAAAACGTTTTGTAATTTGATCTTTAAGGTAAATAGGTAAGTAGTAAACTAGGTATAAAATAATAAAAATAAAAATTGTATCATTATTTCAAGACTTCTATAATAATTGTTAAGAATTATAGTGACCTATAATTAGATACCATAGCGTATGCTCATGCCGCCTGTGATACAGGTTTATCCTAGTACAGGCATCTAGCAATACCTTTGTAAATTATTTCTAACACTTTATGAAAATATTTTAGTAACAACTGTTGATCTTCCTTAGTGACTTTTAATTTTAATTATGACATCATTCAATTTCTTTAACATTCTTTAAATAAGTAAGTGCTGACAATTTTCTTAATATTACAATAACTGCGGACATTTTTTATTTTTTTTCATTACACATAATTTATTAAGTTAACTAATCGACATTGTTCAGTGAGATGATCTAATTTATTTACTTGTTTATTTGTGATTCATGTAATATCTATATTAATTTATTGTTTTAATTATAATGCATGTTACTGCTATACTACTTTTGTACGCCCTAGAGGCAAAGCATAGCGCCCTCAAACTATTAACAAATAAGAGCTTATAATGTACCTATGTTTTACAATGAATAAATGAATATGAAATATGAATAGGTACTGAACAATAGTATATTTCATTACAAGTGCGGAAAGGTTGTCATTGCAAAGAGTTCCGACAAATGTCTACCTGAACCGAGGCGCAGCCGAAGGCGAGGGTTGACAGTCGGAACAAGTTGCAATGACGGTTTCGCACATGTACTGAACGACTATTTTTAATACAGTTGCAAAAAAATGAAGCAATTTAATAAAATAATAAAAACACAATAAACAATGGCGCCAACCGTAGAATATAAGCAGAGATTTTTTTTTTCTTCACCCATTCTGGTAGGCAAAGGGAACTATGCGTGCATACAGCCAAGTCTTCAGCAGAATTTTTTTATTGATATGAAATGAAAATGAAATTTAATGAGATGAAATGAAATGAAAACTAACCTAACACATTCAATCAAATCATTAAATCTGATATTGAAACAAATTAGTAGCTTCTTTTTAGAAATATACGTATTTGCATGAATCATAAAAACATCTATGATTTTTTTTAGTAAAAACTTCATGGTTGGTTTTTCTTTTTAATAGACATTATTTTGACAGTTGGGAAAGAGAACGCACGAGTTCGGGAAAGGTAAAAAAAAAGCACGAGTATGTAATAGCCCACATCCCGAACGCTCTACGTCCCTGCAATACGCCACTTTTTGAGCAACTGTATTAAAAAATATTTATTATTTATTTATTCATCGACATTACCAATTATAGTAACTATAACTAGCTGAGGTTCTTTTCAAGATCTTATCCTTGAAAGATACTCCGATCATGACAGAGAAATGACAGCTAAAAGGTGTTTAAAAAGCATAGCAACACATGAATTCGAAGACATGTGATACCAACCCGCACTGGACGCGTGTGGTGTATTTTTCCATTCCCTCTCGCAGAGAGGAGCTGTGGCCAGCAGTGGGAACATTTATAAGCTGATTATGCTATGTATAGCGACAGTTTGGATACTAGCACTTGTTACAATAAACTTTAACCCAAACTAGATCCGCGGGAGACGCTCCGGGCGTCGGGAGCCGCGCGACGACTCCCGGCCACCGTAGGCGCGGTCCTGCGGGCGGAGAGTAATGGGTAGCTCACCGCCCGATCAGGACCAGGCCCGTGCCGGACGGCGCGTACGTGTTCCACGCGCGCCTCAAAGAGATGTCAGCATCAATGGAAGGGGCCCGTCAGGGCCGAAGCCTGCCGGGTCAGCGGGATTGTCCGAAAGGGTTACCGCTGGCCCGGAACATAAAGGGTTAGCCCTTTTGTTGGTTGGGTTTTAGTCAGTAAGAGTCTGACACTCCCTTCCGCTCCACCCAGAGCGGGACGGGTCATTTGATGATTTCCCATCCTGAAAAAAAAAAACCAGACTAGGTACCTACGTACCTACTTAATGGAGTTAACAAGAACACAAGAATTTGTACCAGTGTGAAACATAACGTGAAATCTTCAGGCGAACTTCAGAATAGTTTAAAAAACCGAGTGGATTGGACCATTGTTTGAAAAATTCATTATAATTTCAAAGAGTTGACAAGGCGCCGACATTGTATATCTTCCTTTCTTTCTCGGTAAACGGAACGTTACAAAATAAATTGCTAGCAAACTGTAATTGCAAATAAAGTTAGTAAAAAAAATAATTGTTACTTAGGTACTCTGTGAATGGTAAACTCAGGTACAAGAAAAAAATTTTTAGGTTCTTGTTCAATTATTTAGTTTTGCTACTATAATTTTCCTGTTTGGTAGGACGCCTACGACCAACTTTTGTTTCAGCAACTAATTTCTCTCTCACATCAAGTCTACGGGTTTGTAAGTGCGCGCTTGTAGCGACGCGACAAAGACAACGCCTTGATACTTTTAATGTTGAAGAATTTTCTCGTGGGCGCCTTCCCTAAACATTTATGAAAACGGGTTACTCCCTGAGTACCCCGATCCCCGAGGTCGGGGGTCCCGGAGAACCCCGAATACGATAATGAATAGATTTTTTTCTTTTTTCTATTGTTTTCATCTTGTACGGTCGACATAAAAAGTATCTAAATGTATGTGTTTGAAATACATAAGTTGGAAGTAGTACATCTTTTGATGTGATGAAGCGACTTGTCTCTAGTCACAGCATTGATCTTGCTTTGGTTTCGTATTTATTTATTTTTATTCAACGCACCGCTAGTATGTTTAAGATAGCTATTAAAGAGCTTTATCATTGACTTTGGTAAAACATTAATTAGCATGCTAATGTAGTCGGGATCACTGAATGACGGAAGATAATAACGCCTGTGGGTTTCAATTTCCTTCATGAATACCACGCTACACAAAAACAATGCTATTTAAAGATCGTGCCTTCCGATTGAAAACCTCACGGTAAATCAATTGGAAATGTTTTCACGAATACTCGTTTGGGTAGAAGTAAGCATAGATCTTCAGAAGTGATGTTTATATAAACAGGTTTTCTGTTTGGAAATGTATATTCTGAGTAAAATCTTTTACACGTGGGGACAGCTAAGCAATACTAGGAAATAATGACAAAACAACGGTATTACTCGTACCTATCGCCCTCAGGCTAGGTGGAGCGATGATCTACGCAGGGTGGCTGGTAGTATAGCAGCTGGATAAGAAATGCCAATAATTAATCGAGCTGTATGGTGTGCATTTGGATAGGCCTATATCTAGCAGTGGACTGCTGTAGGCTGATGATGATGACGTTGAACGTTATTAACACAAGAACGAACAACAAACGAACAAAACAACAACACAATAACATTACTGAATTGTAACTGAAACATCCTCGACGTGAATTCTTGTTACAAAATTACCCTCAATTGCCAAATGAAAAGAATTGGAATTTCATATTTAAATGTTCAAATTATCAAATCGAAGCACTAAATTCGTAAGTGCCTACAAACAACATACACAAGTTCGTTTACTATTCCTTTCGTTTACATTTTCGTTAGATACTTTTGGAACTGACTACAATGTCCTCCGGTTATTTTCTGCTAATACATACCAACGATTTGTCAGCCATACAGTTGATACAGATAACCTTTTTCGTCGTAACCCAAAAAAAAAAAAACAAATGTCCCAGAGAGAGGGCATAAAAGTGTTCACAAAAAATAAATGACAATGTTGAAGCAACAAGTCTTTTTGTCTCTTCGGCCATCACAGTTTTACTGTTGGAAATAGTCGCAGATAGTCGCAAATGGTTACTATAACAAAATCATGAGATGTAGAAACACACACAGGTAACAATTTCCTAGAACTAATTAATATTGGATTCTATGCTTTTACATAGAAAGGAATAATTTTCCTTATATTCCAGAAGTTACAAGAATTCAATCTAGTTTGCTGATACCTTGAACGAAAAGCCGTATAAATATTAAAGAAAGGTCGTATAAATCATGATAAAAATTAATGAACTTTGATAACATTCAAATACTTTTCACCATTGAGATATAAATACACTTGCATTCGATTTAATGTTGCGATAATTTTTCGTTCATCCATGCTATATGTTTTCGCGACGGAAATTAAGAGGCACCCCTCTCACATAGAAAGCAGTGCATTTCGGGGTGTGCGACTGTTGCTTCGTTTGGTAATGCTACTTTTATGCGTCCGTTGCACGTCGTTTATTAAAAACTATGCCGCTATAAATTGACTTCATGCAGGTGTAAAGAAAGATCATAAAGAATGCAGCCTGAAATCATGCATTGATTTAATTGCGCTTTTATGATTTGTATAATTAAATCTAGCTTTTAGTAATTTCTTGTTTTTACATAAAATATATCCTTTGAAACTCGGCAGTACTGTAGCTTCCCGTTGGTGAATAAACATTCGGATTAGTACTTTTGAATAATATTTTTTTTTTTATATTACCCCTTTTTATTATTAGTTTCAGCGGTATTAGTAGCAGCGGTGGCCCAGAGATAACTGCCGTGACTTACGAGTTGTAGGTCGTAGGTTCGAACCCAGTCAGGCGCATTACTTTGTATTTAATAAATTATTTTTATTACCCCTGCTCCTATAACGGTAATCCAAAACATTGTGAGAAAACAAGCATGTCCTAGGATCAAAATTTGCAGACGTGTGACACCTAACAAGCAGCACTGGGCCCCCGAGGTGGATCATAGTCCACCTCGGGGGCCCAGTGCTGCTTGTAGCCCACTTTGTCTCACTTAGAGGAGACCTTGTCCCAACTGTAGGAACATTATACGCTGATTATGCTATGATATTAATATATATATATATTAATATCATAGCATAATCATATAGTATAGTTGAAACGTAACGTAAAGTCCCTAAAAACAATGACGTTTATAGACTGTTATTTTGTGTGTAGGTAAACAAATATTGATTTGCATATTATGCCATCGTTCATATTAGTTAGTCATAGGCACTACCAGAGTGGATTTAACTATAGGTATCTACTTATTAAACTGGTCATGATGTTTTAATTGCAATACAATGATAAAGAACTATCATTTGGTTATTAATTGACATGCTAGTGTTGACCAATTGTTAAAACATTTCATGCCTTAGTCTTCAGCCATTGTCATTCAATTCAACTAATTTACAAACAGGCGGTGTAGGTACCTATTTCTTCTTGCTATAAAAGTTTTAATTAAGGACAAACATACAATAGTGCAGACGACAGGTTTAAACAATGGAGTCCGGACGAGTCGTCACGGGGGTTTTTTTTTTATAATCAACTTTTAAAGCAGTAGACAAGAGGAGCTCTTCAACAAAATCTTGGTATTTGTTTACCTTTGAGTCTAAAATGTTCATAAAATCATATTTATATTTTACAATGTTGTAAAGTACATAGTTGTTTATCCAAAAGAATTAATTTTATTTTACTTTAACTAAATCTAAAAATAACAAAATTAAATTCTAACTTAACTAAAACTATACAGAAACTAAAAAATAGCGTAGAAAGTAATAATAATTTTACAATGTAGTTTGAATAGCTACTTACTAATACCTATTCACCAATTAACACATTGCTGGACACGAAAAGCTCCCAGACATAATACCAAATATAAAATCTATTTTGTCTCGTTCAGGTATACGGTCTGGTATCCGCAACTAGGTACCTACACGTCAAAGCACGTATGTTGCGTACGGATGGGAAAATCGGTTATTCGATCTACCCCAGCTCTTCAAAGAAGGCCAGCAACGCCTCAGTGTACTGAATATCTCAGCAAGGGTACGTAGGTTACCGAAGTACTTTGCCCTGTACATAATATGTGGCGACCATCGGACAGTTTAGCAGCACATGAGAAGCTGTGTCGTCGTCCTTTATGCAGGATATGCGGCATAAACGAAACATAAACGGCCATATCTTTTGATTGCGTTGCCTTTGAAGTTTGATTTTTTCACAGGTTTAAGGGATTGCAGCCCTGAGTAGGTATTTAATTTTAATTTCAACTTGAAAAGTCCACGTCGTCGTTGCGCGTGCAAAAGTCGCTATGTGTTTTGTCTTTATGCAGTTTTAATCGTTATTCCAATACACACATACTGTATAAACAGCTATGTGATAAGTGCAATATTTAAAGAGTTAAGGAATGTAGCTATGTGATATTATATTCATACATCGAAAGTTCCGTATAAACACGCTAAATGTTATAATTCATATAGCTCAAATAAGTTCACTGAAAACACATAGCGACTTTTGCACGCGCAACAACGACGTGTTCCTGAGAAAAAGGGTCTTAACAGACGGACAGACAGAGGGATCGGAAGTGATCTTATAAGGGTTCCGTTTTCCTTTTGAGGTACGGAACCCTAAAAATGGATCAGAATTTGTATAGAGTTATCTGTAAAGTAAATTTACGGGCACTTATTCGCCGTAGCTGGAAAAATAGGCCCTTAGGTTAAATTTTCACTGTCACGATATGATCTAACAATTAATAAATTCACAATATCAAAGCCATCCCTTACTATAACAGCTGCAATACCAAAACTTTTAATAACATTACTCAAACTTCCTATTCTGACTTTTACCAAAAGGATGGCAAATGATGATGGTCATCATAAAACTGTAGCCTATACGGAAAATTACAGATAAATTTTTCCCCTGGAAATATATCTGAGAGGCATTTGACCATCCTGAGTAATTTGGAACCCGTAATGTGACAACTTTCGCCCCCAAATTGCCCGACCGATATAGCTCGGCTCATGAGTGGAATGGCGTTAACTTATGAGTTGGGGAGGAGCTTCCCACTTACAAGTGTTTAGCGACGATAAGCTTTCCCGGTTTCCGAATTGAGAATCTGAAGTTGAAAATTTGTGTTCATTGTATCCCGCGAAATTAACTCACGTTCTTTTCAATGAAACTTTAAAATTCGCCAGCTTTCACCTTAAGTAATGCTAAAATAGACAAGACTCAATTTGATAATACACGTCCTATTAGAAAGCGATTGTCGCGCGAATATGCGATCAACGCTTTTTTTTATGAATGGCATCTCGCAGTTCAACCTAGAAGGTTGTCGTCTGCTTAACCGGAGTACGCGATCATCGTGTTTATATGGCATTTTTTGTTTGATGAACGCGACGAAAGCTTTCTAATAGGACACGGGGTATTATCAACTTGAGTCTTGTTTATTTTAGCGTTACTTGTCAATTCAGAACCCGAGCGATATTCAGAGATGCTACTTTTATTGAAAGCTTACTTTGTTACGTTCTAGTTTATTGTTTACCGTTGTTTTGTTATATCATAAATCATTAAATTATTGTAAACATAATTAATTGGCATGTCATTACGTTGGCATAATAATTTGGTTTACCACAATATTTTAAGTTTATGAACTTTCAGTTGACGAGAAAAAGAAAATCTTTAAAAATTCATTTCAGCGCAATTTGTCCATTACTGGGAAAGTTTCCCGCTTAGTTCTTTCAGGTAATACTTACAGTTCATCGTTAGCATAAGTAATTAACGTTAGAAAAATGTTACAAACTTTTCCCTGTTGTAATAACCGAACTCTCTTTGAGAGTTGTATCCACAGTCTACACCATGGAAATAGAATGGAATACGAAGTTCATTGATTTTTTATCAACCTATTTATAATATAATAACATAACATTTTATTTCCTCTACACAAGTTACGAACTTAATGCCAAACTTGTACTCAGTAGTGCATGAATAATGAACAATAAACTTTGATAGTATTATCCCACTGCTGGGAAAATGTCTATTGCAAAGCTTTCCGTTCTTCCCTGTACGTTGCCTTCTCCGACCAATCTCCCATTAATTTGATTGATTAATTTGATATTACCTGAAGGGTCTATGGAACTTGCCCAAACATACATTCCTTGGACATGTCGAGAAGTTTCTGATTTTGTCAAAACATTTATTCTGATCCTGTCTATTAATTCGGCTATTTGGTTTAGTTTCGTGCAAGTGATGGTATCTACATTATTTACTTTGCTTTTTGTAGTCTTTCTACAACGCGACCCCAAAATGTCTTGTCTCTATAAATACACAATAGCTAACCATAATAATGACCAGCAACTGCAAGCGCCAATCATATTTTCATTCTTATTTCCCTAAAATCCCAAATGCCTAAAAACCATACAAAATGTAGCCAGGTTCGTGTGACACGTACACACGATACTAGCTTCGTTAATATTTCCGCACGACCGATGCTTAGGTTAAAAGCTAATTCACGTGATAAAAACGCGACGCGACAGCCGAGTAGGGACCTTAAAAGTTTTTTTTTTTGCGCCTTCGGAATTCATTTGGCAGGACGATAATCAGTAGCAAATCGTGCAGAAACGAGGCAAACTTATCACGAAAGGAATCCGGAGAGGAATCCGCTTCGTATGCGTTACAATTTCTATCAAACCCTTGTAATCGTTAATGGAAGCTGTTTCTATAATAGACCCCAGATTTTTGTTTCTGATTTTTAGGAAATTTCAGCAACCTTCTCACGTTCTTCAGGATTTTTGTGCTGATTATGTCAGACTTGTGTTTAAGGACAGTAAACGAATATGATATGAGAAACTGGTGAACAAATCCGGACTTGTCCTGTAAGTGATATTTTAGAGTACCTAGAAAAACCAAAATAAGCTAACCTACCTAGGTCAAAAACCAAAATAAGCTAAAGTTAATTAGGTAGAATTTTAAGCTTTAGGAAATGAATAGTGTATCAAAATTTGAGCCCGAATCTGGTTTTAGTTCAATAGAAACCCTAAACACGCTTTTTTTTTTAATCTTTTTAATAAGTCTGCTTTTGTCTGAAAACGGTGGACAACTTTGATTTTGAAAAAAAATCATTAGGACAACTCCGCTTTTGATTTTCAATTTTAAGCTTATTATGTTCAGCTAGTAAAATAAAACATACTATTTAATAATACAAAATTATTTTATTTATTACTTTAACCAACTTCTTTGAATTTCGAACCAAAAATTTATAAAAATACCAGATTTTTCTGAGGTTTAAGCGATGACGCCCTCTGTCTTCTTCTTTCAACTGGACATAGTGATATCAATCGAACCAAGTACACGTACTGTGCGTTTTTGCCAGTTTTCTCATAAAACAGTTTACGGTTGTAAACAATTTCATCCATTGTAAAAGTCTGGCATTTAAATTTCCCTTTAATGTGTGCGCAAACAGATTGAAAGCTTAACGCAAGTGGATCATGATCTGCATACCTGAAATATAGAAGCAATATTATTAAAACTGAACAGCAAAAATGTGGATTTTGTGGGTAAATATGAGTATTATGATAAACTTACCTCGTAACCTGGTTATTTAAATCTGATCTTCCTTTTTTCTGCTTTTTACGTACGCCGTTATTAATTTCTTCGACCGTAGTCTCATCCATTTTTCACCCAATTCACCAAACGTTGATAAACACCAATAAACACGGAGAAAAGCAAACAGCTATCACTTTGACAACCATCATCTACAGAAATAAATTTACCACAGTAACTACGAAAATGAAATGAAAATTATTATTTATTTTTTTTTTTTTTTAAAAAAAACGTTGCCCCACACTAGGAATTACCCCTGTATCGTGGGTGCGTTTACAAACATTTAAATTCACATACACAAACAGCCAGACCCGGAACAACTACCTGCAGGCAATACAAATATTTGTTCCGTGCGGGAATCGAACCCGCGACACGCAGCGCAGCAGTCGATCGCTCAGCTACTGCGCCAACCGTGTCGTAAAACTGCCAGTGTTACTACCGTACCAATCAAATGTTTGTCGGACATGTATGGTTTTATTTGAAAACAATATGTTAGGTGACAAGGATAAGTTCGTTTCTGATTAAAAACATCGTTATTATCCTTTTTTTTTTGAGGCATTCAGTGCCAGTTTTGGTTGAAAATAGTTCGTTAGTAAATATAAGAGTACACAAGAGCGAAAAAAATAAATAAAAAATGGAGTGTGCGGACAAGTCCGGATTTGTTCGCCAGCTCCAACATTCATTCGAATTTTATTTAACGTCCTTATATTCCATCTGGTTTTTTTGGGTGGAGCAAACGGTCAAATATTACATTCTGCAAGTTTCATGTTACTCATTTACGTTTGTGAAAGGCACTCGCAGTTCTCATTACATTCGATTCTTTTTATTATAAAATCTTTAATAAAGTTTTTAATAACAAGAAAGAAAAACCTCACATGCAATATACGAGCGCTGGTTTAATCTCATCCATCTTTGTAAGCAAAGTGGGTACCTAATTATTGTTTCGAGAATGCATATTTGTATACACCAGTATACAAATATGCAGATACTACTTAGTAAAGACTTGACTTGACTTGACTTTACTACTAAGTAAAGCTGAAGAGTTTGTTTTTTTTAACGCGCTGTGTGTGAAAAAACAAGTCGGGTTTGAAAAATCCTTTTGCACTTGATATCCCAATTCTTGAGGAAGGCTATATGGTATTCGTTTTATACACGTACTCAGGTTCTTAATCATATTTCTTTCATCTAATTTTTTTCGAATTATTTACTTCACTTACATAAATTAAAATGTTTGCCTTACTTGGGAAGAGACTGGACCCCACGACACAGGGAATCCTAGTGTGGGGTGCAGCCTCCACCGTGTCCTCTGTGCGATCCTGACAACGGGTGTCACCATTGCCAGGATCGTCCAGAGCACACCGTGGAGCATACGGTGGAAGTTTGCCCCGCTTGGGCGGAGCACCGCCGTGTCCTCGTAGAGGCGATCGGCAGCGGCGGCGACCTCTCGCGTCCGGCCCTGGTTCAAGCCATGGTCCGCAGCGAGAGGAAGTGGAAGGCAGTCACCTCCTTCAGCGAAGCAGTCATGCTAGCGAAGGAAGTGGGGGTGGCTGAGGAAGAGAGCCTCACGTTTCAGTTACCGCGGGAGACGCTCCGGGCGTCGGGAGCCGCGTGACGACTCCCGGCTACCGTAGGCGCGGGCCTGCGGACGGAGAGTAATTGGTAGCTCACCGTCCGATCAGGACCAGGCCCGTGGTGGACGGCACGTACATGTTCCACGCGCGCCTCAAAGAGATGTCAGCATCATCCGAATCCTGCCGGGTCAGCGGGATTGTCCGAAAGGGTTACCGCTGGCCCGGAACATAAAGGGTTAGCCCTTTTGTTGGTTGGGAAGAAACACGGGTGGGTTTTAGTCAGTAAGAGTCTGACAGTCCTGTAGCGGTATCTACAACGCCACATGCAAACAACGCGTCATACTGACGTCACGCAAATTCTGCATCGCGCAAGCAGAGTTTACCGCGCAACTAGCATAGATACAACGGCCCGACATGAATCAATGGGCAGTTGCCCGCCAGACACAACACCCGTCTGGTCGGAGGATCCTCCCTTTTCTATGGAGGTTGAGTGAACTTTACACCCTGTTCCTCATACCTCTATACTGGTGACCCCGAACATGAACGTCAGCGCAGCCTTCGTGCAAATACTTCAGCGTGACGTCATCATCATCACTCCCGCAAGCGTTAGCGGCGAGTCACCCAGCCAGCCAGCTCCCACGGCTTCAACGGGTATCCTGACCACCAGCATGCAGCGACCGCGCATACCTGGTCATCACCCTCAGCCTCATCAGCAACCTTGGCACAGCACACTGCACTTTCGGCCGGTCAACAAGAAGAGCTCAATTCCTCTCCTGGTCGACGCAGCAGTCAGCCTCAACCCGGCGCTGTACGACATCCGACGCACTGGAGCATAACGCAGCGCTACCCCGACTCACTGGGGACATCTTCGCAGACAGTTCCGACTCACCGTGAACTATGCGGCAACCGGTTCCGACTCACTGGAACCTCAGCTGGCCTGGCAAGCATCACAAGATACAAGACTCAGCCCACTATCGACCTCCGGTCTCCGGGGGGGAGTGATGTAGCGGTATCTACAACGCCACATGCAAACAACGCGTCATACTGACGTCACGCAAATTCTGCATCGCGCAAGCAGAGTTTACCGCGCAACTAGCATAGATACAACGGCCCGACATGAATCAATGGGCAGTTGCCCGCCAGACACAACACCCGTCTGGTCGGAGGATCCTCCCTTTTCTATGGAGGTTGAGTGAACTTTACACCCTGTTCCTCATACCTCTATACTCCCTTCCGCTCTGGGTCATTTGATGATATCCCAACCTAAAAAAAAGGGCCTTCGTTAAAATCTAGCACCAGCTCTTCGTAATCTGCTTATCATCACGCTAAGACTCTTAGGACCCGAGCAAAAACAAAAAAGTAAGAAATAACGCAAAAATAGCGCAGGCAGGCGATGCGTTGCGACGGGGTGGCTCCGGGGAACAAGAATTTTACGCGGACGAAGCCGCGGGCAAAGGCTAGTTAAAAATAAAAGGTAAAGCTCATCTCAATGTGCGATGGCACGTGTTTCAATATCCAGCATATTGCGTACCAGAGTGATTTGAACAAGCGCGGCGGAGTGATTGCGTAACCCACTATCAGTAGCAAAGGGCTTTATTTTGACAGTTCAATAACATTCATTGCGTTATTTACGTTATTGAGCAGACACATTTTTCGAACATAATTATGAAGCAATGGATTAGGATCCTTCAAAATTATTGAGATTGAGATTGATAGTGTGTTACGCAATGAGGGTTTTCTGAAATGACGTTCGCTAGGTGGCAGCACTGACACGTCAGGTCCAGGCATCTGTCAAAGAGCCTATTATTTTCTTTAGTCATGACTGAATGCTGAATGAATAAATGAATCGAATGATGAACGTCATCCTATATTTTATATTCATTGTCGAAATGGAAGACCTCTTGTCAAAGTGGTGCTGGTGTCGTAAATTTTCACGAAAACCCCCATTAGAGAGCTGGATCAATAATTAGAAAAGTCTATTTTAGGAAAATTAATAATACTAATAATACTCATATTATCCAATGCAAATCGCTCCACTGCACTCTGTTGAAGTCTTTAGTCTGATTGTTTGAACAAAGCGGTAGTTGGTTTTTCTAAGGAATATTTTTTAGTTAGCTGCTTGGAGTTGAATATTTCGGTCCTGTGGGACAGTGAGTGTTTGGCCAGACTGGCAGCGCGGGCGCGGGGCGGGCGCGGCGCGGTGAACTCATTTATATGAACTTCCTTTGAGTGTTTGGCCAGATTGGCAGCGCGGGCGCGGGGTCGGCGCGTCGGGGCGTACTCCAACATATGAACTTCCTTAGAGTGTCCATAGTGGGCACGTGGGCGCAGTGAGCGGCGCGGGCTGCACGGCGCGGGGAGCTCGCGGGCGACCCATGCCATAGGCCCATAGTTCGTTCATACAAGTAGCTGCAGAGGGTGCGCGGAGCGGGTGACCCGCGTGGGGACCAGGGTTCTCAAACTAGTTCGACTTTGTCCTAGTAAAAATAAGTCTTCTTCAACCATATTATACTTGATAAACACTGGACACGACAACACGCAGAACGCGGCTGCGCTCCAGTGCCGACAGGCAGCTCGGGTGCGTTCCCGCACCCGCTCCCGCGCCCCAGTCTGGCCAAAGACTACGGGCTAACAAAAAAAAATCACATTTTAGTCTCAAAACTGTAAGAGAGAAGAGTCCTACTAATGAAATGTTAAACTTATACTGCCTCTAATTGCGTAACACACCAGCAAACAGAATCTGAATAATTTTGAAGGATTTTGTACTAACAATAGTTAGTACAATGCTTCATGTGTTTGAAAAATTTGTCTGCTCGACAACGTAAATAACGCAATAAATGTTGGTGAACTGTCAAAATTAAACCCATTAATACTGATACTGTGTTACGCAATTAGGGTTCTGGTCAATCTAGTAATCGGTTTACGATTATACACATATAAAGGGACATCGACGCGCAACCTGAAGACCAATTCTCGTAATTTAAAACGTTCAAAATCTAGTCGCAGTCTCATATCAGCGACAAACAAATGTCAAAAACTTGTCAAAATGTAGGGAAATTAGAGGGCATTTTTGACAGATTGAGACTGAGATCAGACTGTGAACGTTCTTAAAATTACGAGAATTGCCTCTCTGTTACCATGGTTACAGTTCACGATTCTGAAAGCCGCGCGACGCTGCGCTGAAATATTTCGTCAGGTTGACAAAAAAAAAAAACGCTGTCCATTCATTTTGACCGCATAGGTATTGCATTTTTCTATGAAACTACAGATTTTTTAGGGTCTAGAATCATATGCTGAATTCATGTTTACAGTTCGCGCGTCAATGTCCCAGCCACCCTGTATACTTAAGGGGCTTACAGGACTTAAACACAAAAAACGCAAGTTTTAGAAACCATAAGTATATGATCACATTAAACAAAATCAGAAAAATATATGATATTCTTCAGGATATATGCTAGGTAGACAGTGTGTTGAAAACATAATACAACTAATTTAGTACGATAGAAAAAAATCATGAAGATACATCTAAAAACTTTCTTTTTACAATAAAAACCATACTAATATACATAAAATCATTCAGATTTTTTGTCAGATTATTCTACAAGCAACACACTAAAATATTAGTGTTTTAATTTTTCGTCCGAACAATAGATTTTTTTAAATTAAATAATTGCTTCATACTTTGCAATAAATTACCAGGGTTGTGTTATCGCGCTTCTCTTTCTTTTCTATGTAGTCCGACAGTGACCGCGCTTTAGGTCATGTAAGCACCTTAATGTTTTTGTTAATAACAAGAGTTTGTTTTAGAAAACATATATTGTAAGTCGGTAAAGTTTTGCTCTTTAGTCGTTACTACAAAGAGCGAAACCTCAAAATAAGCACGCATTAACTAGTCGAGGGTAAAGATGTTTAGTTGCGACCCGCCGTCTACGGACTAGTTATTAAATGTTGCCTTTTTTTTCAGGATGGCAAATCATCATATCACCCCTCCCGCTCTGGGTGGACCGGAAGGGAGTGTCAGACTCTTACTGACTAAAACCCACCCGTATTCCTTCCTTAGCCCTTTATGTTCCGGGCCAGCGGTAACCCTTTCGGACAATCCCGCTGACCCGGCAGGCTTCGGCCCTGACGCGCCCCTTCGAAATGTGGCCTTTATGCAAGGAAATTGATACTATTAATATATATACCTATTTTCTTTTGGGAAATAAGTATCTTTAACAGTAGTTTATTGTACAGACGCCAGCAGATCAAGCTACCCGAAACTGTCAAATTTTCCCAATCAACTTTGAACCATATGCTTTAGCGATACAGTTGAAAATCTATTAAAGAAATTTGACAGATTGTAGTAGCTTGATGTGCTGGCGTCTGTACGTCTTAGTTAGAGTATGGTGCTCCCTTTATTGGCATTAAGCGTTTTTCACACTTTCTAAAGTAAAGAGTCTGTATAATGCGATCTATTCAAGAACAATATCTGGATGAGACGATTGCCACAGGAACATTATAACAAACAAAATTAACCAGAACAATCCGTTTTTAAAATAAAAACGTGTTATTCAATTAACGTGCAAGCCACAATAAGATTAAGTCCGTTATGTCTTCACACAAAAAGATGAGTCCTCCACGATTCCTCTTTCTACACCTCTCACGGTCGCCTGTAAATTGAAGTTTTATTTTACCAAACAAAAACCATTCCCTGAGGACAACATCTAAGCAAAATTGTACGAAAGAGTGAATGAGTTAAAAGGTTTTTATTAATCCCGGAGATCTTCAGTTAGTGCCAATTAAATGCTCTGACGGAAATCGAAAGATGAATCGATTTGCGCGATCATTCCTGCAAATTAAATGATTGATTCTGCTATTTCCATGGGGCACCTTGTATCGGCAGCCGTCAACTTATTAGTGCCTACCCACCTTTTACAAAAATGTGAAGAATGAAAATAGAGCCGTTTTTGATTGCGTCCGAGTGCATGCTTGTTACCTATTCAATGTTCGTTCATTGTTAATCGATCATTGAGTAGGTACATATTGAAATTACTGAACTAGCCATATGAGTTTTTAATAAATGTTCGTGTTTTTTACACAGTTATTACTAATGACCAATAGTGCCGGAAGAATTACGTCTCATTAGAATTTTCAAACATCTCATTATTATTATTTAAAAAATAATTGCCTAGAAGTATACCTACGGGAGGTATGTATAAGTAGGTATACCTTGCAACACTCAAAGTTCGTTAATCGTGTAATTGATTAAGGGCTAATTTTTCAATCGACATATAGTTTTTATTCGTGGAATAAAATTGACATCTGACAGATTTTGTATGGAGGAACTGTCAAAACTTTAAAACTATTCCTCGGATAAAACTATCTGGCGTTAGAAAAATCAGCCCTAAATCAAAATTTCATAAGTTAAGTTGTTCCATTCATAAGTTGGTAAAATTCTTAGCTTTTCAGTCGTGAGGAAACCGGTATGTCCTAGAACCAAAAGTTCCAAAACATATGACATCTACCAGCCCGCATTTGGCCCGCGTGGTGGATAACAGCCCACTCTCAAAAAGAGAGGAGGCGTGTGAACCAGCTGTGGGAAAATTATGGGCCGATTATGTATGTAAAATTTCTACATTTATATCCGTAATTCGCATGGTGTACACAATGAAGAGTATTCTATTCGATCGTAGGTATTCTCTTTAGATAACTTTGAGCTCTGTAAAGTCCAAATATTCGAGTGGAGGTATCCACATTGTTGCTAGCCAACATTATCATATACATTTATTCAAATTAGAACGACAGGTTTTTTCCGATAAGACTTGTTATCAAGAGGAATAGGTACATATCTACTTACATATTTATCTGAATCACTCATATTTATTACCTAAACATAAGCATAAAAAGCCTGTAAACTGCTAGAACCCTATTTCTACTGCTGTTCCTGTTCCTACCGCTAGAACACAGGCTTCCTGTGAGAGGAAGTGGGCCGTAAACCATCACGCGAGCCCAATGCGTTTCGTTAGATGTTTTCTAATGTTTGGTTCTACGACATGCCGGTCTCCTCATGATGTTTTTCTTTACCGTTTTGAGAGCAGTGATAATTACACAAAGTAAAGTGCATGCCTGGGCTCGAGTCTACGACCTACAATTCTTAAAATTTCACACTGAAAAAAAAGAATGATTGATTTTACTAAATTCCGCGTAAATTTTATCAAGTCCGCGGGTTATATAGGTCCTACACACGAAATTGTTGATTTTACCAATGGATTTTGTTAAACTCACTCTTGTTATAGTAAAATTAACTATGAAAAGATAAAATTAACTATGAAAAGGTAAAATTAACTATGAAAAGGGTTGACTATGGCAGTTCATTACTCAACCTACGCTACTTTAGTACATTCAACCATTCTTTTTTTTCAGTGCATTATTGTCCTTACCTCTCATATATTTTCTAAGAATGTATATTATTTATTACAATAAATGTTCGTCACACCTTCCCTTCCTTATCTCGGAATATGAAATACATCTCTCGATCATTTCATTATTATAATAATGTTGTCTTGTCTCGCCAGGAAATAGGATTCTGCTATACGGATATTAAACGGGTGCGCGTTTTAAATCATCTAAATTCAAAATAAATATCTTGCTATTTCATGTTTCGATATTAGTATCTAATGTACGTATCAAAACAACCACGTATAATTTGAGAAATGGACATGGTTCCTAGGAAATAATAAACTCAAAACTCAAACTCAAAGCATTAATTTCAATTAAACCTTGTACAAGCACTTTTGAATTGTCAGAATTAAATAGTCTGTCAGTTAGTCAGAATGTTGAAGCTAGTTGCCTTGTAGATCTCTATGGAGAAGAACGGAGAAGAAACTCCATGGACACTATTAAATCAAGATATTTAAAAATCCTGGTTACATTAATAATAATGTTTCAAACTGAAGCGGTACCCTTTGTTGCTTATTATGAATTGAGTACATGAAAAAGTACAGCCTCTAGCAGTCAGGCAGCATGAATAATGAAAAATAAAAATAAAATATACAAAGAGAAAATAATTAAATATTAATTTTCTAGAAAAATAAATATAATAACATTCTCTTTGAGCTGATTTGTTTCGTTTTAATTTTGTTTTATGACTGCAAAGCTCCAGTATCTAATGACACCGGACTGTGCTACATGATGCCTACCAATTGTTTTCCGAAGCAAAGATGCGGAAGGACGCCCTGCCCTCCCTGCCCCGTTGTACTACTTCCTTTATAACCAACCTTTTGGATCAAACAATGCATAATAATATTTTTCTTTGACTGAATACTAGTTTACTTTTTCCTTTTATTGCTCATCGGTTCCGTTAAAAGGCTCCATGTTTTACATACATGGCTGACTGCAATATCAATATTTCTGTACCTAATTATTTGTGATCGCCAACACAAATAAAGGAGCGCTCATACGATAGTAACGGAAATGTATGTAGAAAATATTGTTTGCATATTAATTTGATTAAAAGAAACGGATGTCCTTTGGCTTCAATACGTCTAATAAAGAAGAAACTGGTGTTTATCAGACAAACTAAATATTTAGGTATTAAAAAAGTAAATTTGCAAAAGGATGAATACAGCGGCATAATAATTATGTTATCCTTTGAAAGTTGTCCAAAAAAGCTGACATTCAAACTACATTAGTCGGCTTAATTCAAATATATAGGGTTTGGGATTTTTTTATTAAAATACATATACATTACATTTACTTAGTGAGCAGTAATGAGGAATAGAATGGTCGCTATGACCAATATTGTCTTTACATATATAAGATAATCTTTATCTTTATTTTCGTTGTTCGCTACTCTCGTGGTTATCATTATCGGCTTGTTTACGACATACACTGACCCTTGCTTGTTTACTGTGTGACGGAAGAGGTTTACGTGGGGAAATAAATAAGACCCTAATACTATTACGTCTGTGGTTTGACTTGACACTTTATTGTTGTCATTTTGTTATTTTACTATCTATATTCTACCTTTGCGATTGATCTTGGCGAGTTAAAGGACTGTGATAAGAAAAACGTTTCAGCACTATTATGGAAACTGGACGCCGATGTCTTATATGTCCGCGTTCTGTCCTAAGGCATAGAAGACACGTTTTGCAAGCTACTATGCCTCAAAGATCACCGGCGGTACAGAATGGGCTAATTGTGGTTAGTAATCTTATTTCTTTTTATTTAAAGGCGTTCACGCTGAGTAAAAATAATAAATGTGAAACATTTCTCAATTAATAATAGACAGCGTAATACGAATTCTTCCTTAAAAAAAATTGCTCTTTATAGGACACTAAGTAATTTTTTTTAAATATCAGGTTTATTTTAATGGCATATTGGCTGTATGTCACCGATGCCAGCAAAGCACTAACAATGATGTTAATGACGTAGCTGCCACGGAATCTATCAACAATCCAGAAGGCGCTCAACCTAACGAAATCTTCATCCCTGTTTATGTGAGAGCTCCTAATTCATCTCGAACCTGTATATACAGGCAATGTATTCCTACATTGAGAATCTAAGACGAATCCCAGCTTCTATAAGACTGTTTACCATTTGTAATTACAGTTCATATTTTCTCCTCAGCGCACGACTGTGAGGAAAGCTTGTTCAATATTTTTTTGGGATGAATTGCTGGATAGTATAAACGTCACTAATTACTTTAACGTTTAAGCTTGTTTCGGATATGACGACTATGTTAGTTCGAGGTTTGAATTCTCAAAGATTGAGTTTCGAATCCATGGCTGGGTTGGATGACTAGCTATTTATCAATTAATTAGTATGATATCGGAAACGCCAATCCTTGCATACAGACACAGGCATGCGCGAACAGTTCTCGGCGTGTATATGGCAAAACTGCGGTGAAAGCAATGAAAGGCTAGCAACACTGTTTGGTATGTCACGTCCAACGTTAGAAGACCATTTAAAGATAGCGAGATTTAGTCTGATACAGGATTTTGTTAATAGACATCTTGGTCTAAATCACCTTTCTAGAGAAAATGTTCTAGAAAGAAACTTATTAATACCTAGGGAGTTTTTTGGTGATGAGCAAAACATAAAAGCCATTTTGATATTAAATGGAACTTATAAACTTACATTGAAAAAAGCTCGAACTTTTTATTTCAATACCAATCTTACAGTCATCATAAGTTTCGGAACCTTTTAAAGCCCTTTATAATTTTGAGTAGTGACGGATAGAGTGGGTCCATTCCATGCCACAACATCTGATGCTACAATTATGCAGTCATAGAATAGTGGCGATGTCTTCATAGTAGATAGGGGTTTTAGAGATAGCATATTGGTGATATCCAGTCTTGTGGCTATAATGTCCACATGCCACCTTCAAAGGATCCGAACGCTAGTCAACTCACACAACGCTAGTCAACCAACAGACCAAGCGAATAAATACCTATTGATAACAATTTGTAGATGGATTGTGGAGGCTGTGAGCAGCAGAAAGCTAGGTTTAGGTTGTTGCGACAAACATATTCCAACCGTGCACTACATCACATGTTTTGTGATTTAAAAAATTGCAGCAGCCATAATAAACACCCATTATCGTGTCGCTGTTGACAACAAGCTCGTCCCTGAGATCGTAAACATACATAATTCATTCTAGAATGAATAGGTACGCCCAATTTTTTACATGATTACGTGCATATGAAATACCTAAACAGCTTTTGAAGTTATGCAAGCAAATATTCCTCATTTCGACGACTTCTCGCGTTCGTCTGAGCATTAAATATTTCTATTTGCAATTTGATATAGCTATCAATGCAATATTATGCAATATCTAGCTTGCCAAGTCTTATTGTGCCGAGCATCTTCGCGATGGCTTTTATGTTATCGAATTATATAGAGATAGTGATTTAAACGATTTACCAAGATGCCATTTCCTGCAAAGTAATGTTTGGCTGGTGAGAGCACGAATTCAGTCACGTCATGTGCGATCACGCATCTACGAGTATTACAGTTATATTTCAATAGACCGGGATTTGGCCGACAGACATGCTATTGCATATTGGTACTGGGGGCCTAAAAAGATCACTTTAGCAGAATCATAAAAAGATAACATTATGGGCAAAGATAGCCCGTGTTTTCCTTTTTTTCGCTGCACTATATAGGTATAATCAAAGAGATTGAGATTGGATTTGGATTGGACTGATTGGTATTTTAGCACAGACAAAAAAAAATAACTGAAAAATCCTTCACCAATGGGATTTGGTACGATTAACTTAAAGGTTAACTGGCCATTATGATTCATAATGTTATCCTTTTATGATTCTGCCAAAGTGGTCTTTTTATGCCCCCAGTACTTACAGGAACTCGTACTGTGGGAAGTTGTGCACACAATTATGTGTACGAATTAATCCGTTGCGTGCGTGGTATGTGGGGTTAGGGCGTCATGTTGATTTCAATGCACCAGCAAAAATGCTTAGTAAAATTTTATTATCCATATAAATAACACTTTTTCACAATAATGATGTTATTGTGAATTGTTGTTAAAGTGCAATTTATTGTGTAAGGTAGGACCCATGTCAATAAATTGCCAGATGTAATGAAAAATTATACAAATAAAAACTTTAAAAGAAATTAGTGGCATCACTAAGAGAAAAATGTTATTTATTATTCGATTAATGATTTTTTAATGGACAACACTTTTTAATTAGGAATGTGGATATTAAATTTAAAAAAATATATTATTTTGAATACTTTTATTTTTAATTTTATTCTAAAGTAACATTTTAATTTGACATTTTTCAATATAATTAATGTATAATTGTAATAATTCTGTGACATTTTAATTTGTTTTATTTTTAGATAACTTCATAACAATTTTTAGAAAGCGTGCCTATTTCCAGGCAGAATGTACAGACACCAGCACATCAAACTACCACAATATGTCTAATGTCTTTATTAGATTTTCAACTTTATCGCTAAAGAATAAGGTTCAAACTTGATTGGGAAAATTTGACAGTTTCGGGTAGCTTGATGTGCTGGCGCCTGTACATGTAAAGCAAAATGTTATAAATATTAGTTTGTACAGACAATCTGCTTACAAACTGATATTAAAAGTGAAGAAATGTAGTAGTTCGAAGAAGTTCTAAGTACCTCCAGACGTACCTATGTTTGCCATTGAGCAGTAAAGGGTATTAGTAGGGTTTCCATTTGAGGAAATTAATCGGGTACAGTCCAATTAAAGTATTTGTGACCTTTAAGATTGATCTTATCGAAAATCCTCTTAGTTTTGTAGATCGCTGTCAGTCAGGCTTAACATGAAATCTTCTTCTTTTTTTTGTTTCGCTGTCATGACTGTATCTGTGTATTTTATTAGATCTTGTTGGCCCAAAACTTCGCCACTTCCATGGTGTCGTCGATGGCTGCGCAGACGTCACTTTGACTGCAAGTTTTGTGACATAGAGGTCAGGATAGGAGGTCGAGCATAGTTTGTGACATAGCTCCACATATACACCCTACTGCCGTTTTCTCAAAAATATAAAATAAAAAAAAAACAGTGGCACTCCGGGAGTGCTGACAGAAGTGAAAACTTTAAGAATTACGTGTGTATTTTTTTAATCGTCTTGTAAACAAAACACGCGCCGTGTCGGTTACGGTAACAGTGTCACGAGCTCAATGGTTTCTTCCCATCTCAAAAAATGCCCAACACACCTAATGAAGTTTTCACTTCAAGTCAGAAATTTAGACCAATACGAGTAGTCGTGTTGACATTTCATACAAATCGTAACTGTTTCGTGATAAGGCAGTCAATAAATTCCCCCGTGTGTAGGTATTTAAGCAACTTTCTAGATACTTTCCGACTTTAATGCAGCATGTTTGTACGGGAAATTTTTAATATATTAGAAAAGTTTAACGTGCAGGACGCAGGCAGTACGGAAACTGGGCTCCGACTTTAAAATTTGTTGCTCTATACCCTGTTTTATTTTTATTTTAATAGGATTAGGAGAGCTTTTAATGCGGGAAAATAAACAGTTGTGGCTTTAAAAGTTGGCTAAGAACAATCGTTAGGATAATGTTGGTAGTTCATTAGCAAACAGTAATTTATTCTGCGGGCATTAGAGTAATTAAACAGACAAATAATTCTATGAAGACAAATGGGATTCACCAATTTGTTTGGAATTTGATAACAACATTAGGTTTTTTTTTTGACTTGAGGTTACCTTCTTAATTTGTGTTACTTATTTGTTATATTATGATATTTTATTTAAGACATACATCTCATATACTTACTTATGTACAGACGCCAGCCCATCAAGCCACTACAATCTGTCAAATTTATTTAATAGATTTTCAACTTTATCGCTAAAGCATAAGGCTCAAATTTTGTTGGGAAAATTTGACAGTTCCGGGCAGGTTGATATGCTGGCGCCTGTACCTACTTTGCTGTGTGTTTACCGCATCTCATTGTCTTTATCTTCGTACTTATCCAAGTTTGCATGGGTCTACTTTCATGAAGCAAAAAACTGAAGAAAACTACATTGCACGAATACATAAAAATAAATAAACGTAAACTTTTATCTTGTAAGTATATCAAATTTCTAACGCAGATAATAATCAACAACGAATAACTGGCAAAATGTGGATGTACAGACACCAGCGCATCAAGCTACTACGATCTGTCAAATTTCTTTAACAGATTTTCAACATTATGGCTACAGCATTAGGTTCAAAGTTGATTGGGAAAATTTCACAGTTTCGGGTAGCTTGATTTGCTGGCGTCACCTCTGCCAAAAGCATAATAAAATCAAAAAATCAATAATCTAAATATTTTAGGTATGGGCACTTATAAAACGTCAGAAGCGAGGTGCACGATTCCAACTGGTCCAATAGCATTATCAGCCTATAATTTTTCCACTACTGGGACACAGGTCTCCTCTTTGTAAGGGGGAGTGGACCGTAGTCCACCACGCGAGCCCAGTACGGGTTGGAAAATGTCACGTCTTCGATTTTTTGGTTCTAAGACATGTCGGTTTCCTCTCACAATGTTTTTCTTTACTTTTGAGAACAGAGGTGACGAAATATAATTTACATAAAGTAAAGCGCCTGTCAGGGTTCGAACCCACGATCTACAACTCGTAAGTTGTGGCCGTTACCACTGGGCCACCACTGCTCACACCTCTGCCAAACCCTTCGGATAATACAGTTGTGATGTTTGGTTATCAAAGTATGTTTTCAAATTAATAAACTGTCAAAATCATCATAATCCCAATAAATGGAATGCTTACGCTTCATAATGAAGGTGCAGTGTTAACTACGGTAAACAATGTTTACCGGCCAATCACAAAGCAACGTAATTAAAGGGTAGTTCCGGTAGAATTACAATCCATATGTAAACATTCGACGAGCATGGGATTTCCCCTTTGACAGCCACAGAGAACTGGCGCTGACGGGCACCGCCGCTGTAATAACCACGCTTTGTGCCCCAAGCATCGGCGTTCGATTTAATGAGTGCTGCGTAGGCTTCATACCTTGACATTACAATCGTATGGTTGTGGGCTAACTGTGCTCAAAATTAACTGCCATAACTCTGAAAGTAAGAATTTATTGTAATGAAACTACACCAACCAACTCAAAAAAGTTTACCAATGGGAAACTATAGCCACAGAGTAGATAGATAGATATTATAATCTTTTTGATAGACAGTAGTATATCTATAGCTCACCCTCCCCATGTCTGTTTATCCCCAACTCTCACAGGTCTTTGTCTTTTTTTAACTGCGACTGTCTGCAAGTTGTTTTCGCAAAATATGCGTAGCTTACTTTAACCGTCACAATATTATGTCACGGAAAACAAAAAAGGGAAACGTTAATAGTTTTTATGGTACAGAACCCTCATTACGCGAGTCCGTTCACATTTGATCACTTTTTTACTAACAACATCAACAAATCTGTGGGATCTTAAAATAGTTTTACTTAAAGTTTTCCTGTAGGTTCAATATAAATTAATTAAGCGGGGAAATACTTGAAGCCCTCTCAATTGATAAGTATTTAACAGAAATTACAGATGATGAGCGCACTCACCTACCAGTAATTTTTTTTTTTATTAAGTAATCATCAGATGCTCGTGAGCAACTGTCACGCGTGCGTGACAATCGACACTATACGTATTCAACTACTCTTCATCTATACAAACAAATAAAATTGGTGTGTCTGTTTGTAATATTAAAATAACCGCTCTTTTCGAAATGCATATGGATGTGTACACTATACATACGAGTATACCAAAATAACATTTTTTTACTATTTTGTCTGTTTGTCTGTCTGTTTATTCCGGCTAATCTCTGAAACGCTTAGACCGATTTTGACGGGACTTTCACTGGCAGATAGCTGATGTAATAAGGACTAACTTAAGCTACTTTTATTTTACAAAATAAAATAAGGTCACACGAAAAAAAAAATTAAAACCAATGAAATGAAATCTATACATCTTCTATACAAATAAATAAAATTGGAGTGTCTGTTTGTAATGAGAGCACATTCAGCCAATTCAGAATTTAGCAAAATTCTTCTTGATGTTGGAAAGGGAAAGTATTCAGAAGTGAATGTACTCATGATATAGAACTACCTACCGGTCTTTGTCAGATTGTGGCGGACACTGAAATTTTAATATACAGTATTTATGATGATATTCACAATCTCAATAACAAAGACGATTCGTGGTTGTGTGAAAGATCAATTTTAGCACCTATGAACGACAAGGTTACTGCGTATATATTTATTATATAACTGTGCCTGGTCTATCCCCTCACAAACTAGAACTTAAGATTGGCGTGCCTATCATACTACACCGTATTTTAACCCACCGAAACTTTGCAATGGTACTAGGTTGCGAGTAGTCTCGTTGCAAAGAAACGTAACAGAAGGTCGTAATATATCCGGATGCAGAAAAGGTGAGATAGTATTTTATACCACGGATTCCTATAATACCGTCGAATTTTCCATTTCAATTCAAAATATTGCATTTCCCCATCACTGTCAGTTTTGCTATGATAATCAACAAGTCACAAGGGCAAACGTTAAGCAAAGCTGGCATAGATTTAACTAAGTGTTGCTTTACCCATGGGCAACTACACGTGGCATGTTCACGTGCGAGGAATGCCAGTAGAGTTGTTGTTTTAGCCCAAGAAAATCGTACACCAAATATTGTACTCGTATATAAAGAAATTTTTTAATAAAGCTGATACGGAAAACTAAAAATAAATAATAATTAAACTAAAAATGCAAAAACGAAAAAAAAGATCTAAATGGAGAAATACGTAAGTACAAAAACAAAATATCGATTCATAAAATTTCATTCAATTTTCAATTTCAGAAGAATTTCATTAAAATTAGCATAGGAATTTCTTTACGCGGAATACAGAATTAATAAGTTATCGTAAACTCTGCGAACTGAACAATAACTTTTTTGTTAAATTCCACGCGGACGAGGTCGCGGGTAACACTAAATAATAATGCTAAAATGCGCAGTGTGTAAAAATGATATCTAAAAAGGCTCCGATTGAAGTTCAGCAAATGTAATAAGTGGCTTCATGCTTCTTGTGCGTCAATAACACCCGACCGACATAGTGTATCGTACGATACAGATTCTGTGACTGGAAATGCAAATCATGCACTCGACGTGACAATCCCAAAAGACTATCATGTATTATCCCCGATATCGAAGGTGACGAAAATACAAATACCGAGTCTGCTGCCCCGCACAATGGTGTCCACGCTGCTAATACAATGCAACAAATATTACGAAACCTGCTCAGGGAAATGAGTCAAGTTATTAAAGAAGAGCTGCAACGTACCCTGCAATTCTACTCTGATAAAATCGAAGAGCATGAGACCAAGATACAAAAATTCGAGAGTCAATGAAGGAATTGGAAAACCGTTTCACTGATTTACAAAACCATGTCAAAAAAAAAAAAAATAATATGACGTTCTGGAAAACAAAACAATCAAATCGAGCACGCACAATTATGCAACCAACTTGAAATATGTATGTGGCAAAAATCCATCTGAGAAAGACAACTCTGATGAAATTGCCAAGAAAATTGACGTAACGCAAAACCCGGATGACGTCGTAAAAGCCTTCAGAAAGATGAGAAACCCTTAAAATTTGGCGAGAAAGAAAAACCATACTCCGATCACTGTGACTTCGAGAGGTAAACTGAGATCTACGTATGCTCCCAAAAACACAACGATTTCTGCTACGAGTAGCATGGGACAAGACGGCGCTGAAAAAATTTATTCGGGAGTGTCTGACACCGTCAACGGGCTACCTGATATGTAAAACAAGAGAAGAACTCAAAGGATTGTGTAACTTTATACGAAAATATATTAGTGCGTAAAAGTGCCTAAGAAAAATAAAACCACAATCCGCTCGATCGCCGATATCGATAAAGTAAAATCATCACATCACATCTTGGTAGTCACCTCCATTCTGACCATATCATTATTCACATAGTCCATCTATCGTTTCTTTGGTGTTCCCCTACTCTTATACCCATTGTCATTCATACTCAAAACTTTCCTCACGACATTTTCCTTATTATTCCGTATTAAATGCCCATAACATGACAACGGATTTCCACACCACTTTTCAGTTACCTGTGCCACGTCTAGACTTCCTCATATTATGTAAAAAATGTTTCCAAGTTCTAATGAAGCTAAAAACAAATCAAAGTACAATTGTAATTTAATTAACATTGTAGTAATATCATTTCTTTTTTAAAGATTTAAGTGAACAGCGCGCTATCACACAGATAAGTCCTGAGAGGTTTCATTGTGTGGCTAAAACCAACTGTAAAATAGATAATTTAGTGTGTGAGCATATGTAGTCACAGAATTTAAAATTGATGTCATAAAAACAATAATTATTCTACTAAATTAGCAATCAGTTTGAATATCAGTTTGATTACCTTAGGAATATCCACACGCTCTTTACACATTTAAGCCACCATAAGTAGATCAATGCATAGTGGTAGGTTCATAGACCGTCAGTGTACGGACACAGTACAGACGTTCCTTCTTTGCTTTTTGGTTTCACGTCTGCGTATAACATGATTACTAGGCCCGCCGGTTTTAATGAAATAGTCGCCGATACGAGCTATCCGACGAGTAATTTCAAACATGACGGCAGGCTACTCCGTAGTTCCATCTCAACTTGTATCTATTTGACTGACAGGAAATCCAATAAAATCTACGACTGCCCTTTCTTTTTTTTTGTTTGGGTGGGAAATTATCAAATAACTTCTTCCGCTCTGGGCGCAGTTGGAGGGCGTGTCAGACTTTTACTGACTAAAACCCACCTGTGTTCCTTCAGTTGCACGGTATGTCTTTCAAAGAACAAAAAAATATATATCACAAGTACGCACACACAAGTAAAACAAGTTGTATCACAAGTTAAATGAATTTCTGCAATCAATATCCTGTGTTATTTTATTTTGTAAAATCAATATACTGAAAATGACTGTGATTTTCAAAAAGATCACTCAGTGATTGTTTAAAGTAAAAACTGGTGTTTCCGATGACGAATTGTACTACAGCAATTCCATTGTGATAAAGTTGTAATTAAGTATATTCTTTTCTATTCTTTAGACTTGTGAAGAAGAAATAGGGAATATTATAGACACTTAAAACTAGTGATGTGCTCACCGTGAAACCCAAGGGCAGTGTCCATTGTAGTACAACACTATTTACCAACTCAAACATTCACGGCACGAAGTGACATCCATAGGGCGTGGACTACACACCAAATTGTTAATTATTCTATCGGTTCGAACATGTGCGTGGTACAAACAAGCACATTAATTTAGTGCCACCGGAATCAGACGCCAAAAAAAAAACAAAGTAGAATATTGTTTTTTTTTGTAAAACCTTTTCTGAAGCTAATGAAGCATTTGTGTACGTTTTTAACTTTTTTTTATATTAGGTACAGTGATTTATGTCATACTCATAATAATACGACCCTGACATAGTTGGGACAAGGTTAGGCAGATGATGATGAATAAAGCTTGTTTGCGGATTCAAGAAACTTAACCAGTGCACAGCATTCAGAACTAATTACTCACTTCTATACTAAGTGAAGTACAATAAATTAAACTGCCAACATCTCATGACGTTCCCAAGATGCATAAAAAAAATTGTCACTATAGCTAGACAGCTGATCGGCAAAGTCAGCCCATCACTAATATTAAGGTGCCACTAGCCGATGTTTTTTCCATACAAATTTCGGGAGAGTATTACTCCACTGTTTGACATTGTGCACCCAAAGTTAAACGTGATATCGTTTTGACTTATTATTAATTGTATCTGTACGGAAACAGAATAGTAAAAACCATTAAAAAGCTATGAGCCAATAAAGATTCGTTTTTCTTGTTATTTTTAACGTAACTTTGGGTGTAAATAAGTATTAAAAGAACTGTAAAATCATCAAATCCAAGTATGTACCGACAAAGCTTAGTTATCGAAGAGTTTAATAAACTTTATTTATAATTGATTTATGCAGTGGTTTTTCATAAAACTCGATTTTCCAAAGCACTTTTCGAATTTTTTACGCGCCTATCGGTTCGAACGGCGGTGTTTCTGTGCGTGAGAACTAGACGTTGTGCGTGTAGACTAACGTCTAACTGCTCATCACTGATACTAGCTCTGTCAGACACGAAGTCAGATAAGACAGCATGCTTTTTGGGCATGACCACCAGTGAGTTCGAGTTTACACCTAGTTTACTCTTAAGATTCTGCTTGAGTAGGTATAGTTTTCAAAGTTTTTGTTGGTATATTAAAAAAGAAACACTTTTTTAATTTCGATATCAGGGTTTATTGGATAGTTCCAAAATACTCCTAGACGTTAGTATTGCCAGTGTTTTCACATCTTGTATAACGTTATGGTCGATCAATGAGGGCTTCGAATTTCGAGGTTTTTGGTTTAGTCATGTGTGAAAGCGCCTTAGCTTTGGCGTTCTAAGATGGTGCCGCTATTTGTAGCAATGGAAAAAGATGGTCCGAAGGCTTAATGCAGGGTGGGAGGGAATAGTATAACCTTGAATTCAGGCCCCCAGCATAGAAATTTTTAGTCGGTTATAAAAAAAAAAAACTGCTGTTTCATAGAAACGTTCAATAAAGACGTGGTGAAAATGTATGGAACAGCAATTTTTGAAGTGAAAACTTCTTTAGGCGCGTATTTTTTGAGATCGGAAAAAACTATTGCACTCGCGACACTGTTACCGTAACCGACACCTCTGTTTTAAGTTTTGGCCATTATAAAGACATCAACGCGCGGTACATTTTCTTTGGGAAGAATGACCTTCAAACATTTATAAAATTACTATGCTTTTTCAACTTTTCACTTCTGTCGGCACTCCTGGAGTGCCACTACTTTTTTTTTATAACCCACCGAAAATTTCAACGCTGTATCATTTACTAAATCCATGATAACAGGTTGCACATCGTTGTTTCTGCCACCCTGATGAATGAAATATATTAAATAGGAGGTGAAAACTTCTATGAAGGAGTAACCTACATTTAAACTTCTAATTAGAATCTCAACAACTCCGTAATTGCAAAATAATCATCTTGGTTAATTTGTTATTGCAGGTGGACAATTTAATTTGCTTGGCTATCGAGTTCTATGCATTCAACTGCATAGCAAACTAATCATCCAAGGCGGTCTATCGGAATGGTTTTCACTTCAATCAACTGTAATTTACAAGAAAAAGATAATCTAACCTCTGCTTTTGTGAAACTTATTTATTTCCAGTTCCTCTGTAAGTCCTTATTACAAAAGTATTATTTATATTTGTAAAAGTTCAACGCAGCAAAAACAAAAGATGGCAACAAAGAAACCGTGAAAGCAAGTCGTGTCAGACAGCCTGGCAACTACGGAATTCACGTGGCCAATAGCAACCAAGCTCACGCCAGCATTGGGAACAACCATATCTAGAATGTATCGCAGAAGTCACGCTCTGAATGCTTTCAAAATGTTATACATAGTTTTTGGGCGTATGAAACGTTAAGCGGAATGAAGATTGTACCGTTACTCACGAAATGTTACACTGTCTTCAACCAAAATTGACTACCTTGCACTAGTTCGGTTGCTTACAACTTACAATTAATGGTTTTACGTAAAAAATCGGTCAAGTGCGAGTCGGACTCGCGCATTGAGGGCTCCGTATAAATTTGTAGTATTTAATACATAGTTTTAAAATTATTTTTGAAGTGAAAACTTTTTTAGCATTGTTGTGATTTGAAATTTTATGAAACGAAAAAGCAACAGTAAAAAGAGACATATAAGATTTAACGTGGGAGTAAATGAGATAGGAAGCATTATACAGTGTTTTTGTTTTTTATTATTACAAATGACATCACATTTAATCCTATGCTACTAATTTGTGAGGATGATGATGATAGGGGGAAGCGCTTAGGTAACCCGCAAAATTCAAATTTTCTTACGTTTTTTGCATTTTGCTGGTCAGTATTAAGTTGTACGTCGATCAAAATATGATTCGCGGCCGTAACAAATATGTATTTACAGAATTATAATCATTTTCATGAAACAGTTATTCTTCGGACTTACGTGGTCTTAGAGAGTTGTGTTGATGACTTTAATGATTATAATTCTGTAAATACATATTTGTTACGGCCGCGAATCATATATTAATAAACGTACAACTTAATATTGACCAGCAAATTGCATAAAACCTAAAAAAATTGAATTTCGCGGGCTACCCTGGCGCTTTCGCCTTAACGTGGGAGAAAATGAGATAGGAAGCATTATACAGTGTTTTTGAAGGTTTCACTTCTACCACGTGTGAATTGCACACATTCTGGTTTTTTTTATAATGTGTATAACTATTATTTTACGGTTTTTGGATTTTTCCTTTACTTGTGCTACATGGCATTGCTTCTTTACCTTTCATGATTCTAGGTCAACGGGAAGTATAGCTTTTGATTTCGGGACATAAACGCCCGTATCTTTTGATTGCATTGACTTAGAAGTTTTTCACTGCTTCAAGGGATTGCAGCCCTGAGCGTTTGATATTAAATTCAACTTGTAACTCCACGCGTTCCTGAGAAAAAAGGTCTTGACTGACGGACAACGAAGCGATCTTATGAGGGTTCCGTTTTTCCTTTTGAGGTACGGAACCCTAAAAATCACGATATTTGTGAATGTGCTTCTCAAGGTTCCATTCACAGTTTCTAGCGATGCAACTTGGGTCCAGAGACATGCACGCGCGTTACCTGTTTCTCACCTGTTCGCGGTGACTCGTAGCATGCTCTAAGATACGACTTCTTTCGTTTCGTTTGAACGTGGCCTGACATTTAGAAAAGGCACGTGGGTGACCCTCCTGGGATTCAAATATACCTACGCAGTGCGTAACCTCCTTACCCCATACAAATGCAAAATGTTTTTTTTTAATGAATGTTGATGAAGTTACGAAGAAATGTTGCGACATTATAACATTTTTCTTTGGAGGTTGATGATTCAGTAAATGTTTAATTTTAATAGCTACAACGATACATAGGTATCTCATCGTCTGCCTAGCCTTTTCCCAACTATGTTAGGGTCGGCTTCCAGTCTAACCGGATGCAGCTGAATACCAGTATTTCCCACACATGATTTTTTAATACAGAAACTATAAATATAGAAACTATAAAGTAATGTAATAATCGAATTACGTACCTATTCCGCATGATTTAAGGTAAACATTAATTTGAAAAACCTACCTAGATCTGTACTATCCTACTAATATTATAAATGTGAAAGTTTGTGAAGATATTTGGATGTTTGTTCCTCAATCACGTGTAAAACGTTGAACAGATTTGGATGAAAATTAGCACATAGATAGACCATTTCTTGGATAGGATAGGATACTTTTTATCCCGATATGTCCACGGAATCGAAGCGCTAATAATAGTGCTAGTAATATTATAAATGGGTGCGCCAAAGTTCACCTAAATTTTTAACTCCGATAATTGGAAATCCGAAAATGTTCTTCCTAACATTTTTCATCCTAACAATCACAATTCCTAACTACTCCGTCTCTAATGTTCATAATTCCGAAGCATTCAACTTCATAATGTCAGTAGCAATAAACATCTATTATACTTTTATTTGTTTTCCTATATTTTCTCAACATAACCATCTTTTACACTATTATTCAAAGTCATATCTTTTTTGTTTAGATTTCTTTTTATTCATAATAATCAGTATTATATACATTAATTTTGCGTAACTTTATTTTCACATAACATGTATAACATATAAGAATAATGGGATCTTTTTCCTAATATACTTTGGCATAACGATTTTGGCATAATTAGTTTTGCCATAATAATAGGTACTTTGCCATATTTTTTTTTGGCATACAGTTTATGTTGGCATAATTATCTTGAAGGCTAATTTGTTTTAGCATAAATTTAATTCGCATAACGTTACTAGGCCTAATGATTATTAGCATAATAATATTTAGGCATACAATTAATAGAAATAACGGAAACAAATTTGAGTTATTTTTACGTATTTATTTTGGATTTCCACGTTAATGATTTATTATACAAAACATTATGTAACTTAACTATGTATTTTTATTTTAGGTGAATATTTTTAGCAAGAGCGAGCGAAGCGAGCTCGGGAATTGGGGCACCCCGACTCGGACAGGTTAGGTTCGAAGGGGATGACGGGGGCTCAAGTGAGCGAGCGGAGCGAGCGAACGAGCCCCCGTCATCCCCTTCGTGTTAGGTTCCTTTAAACCCTGCAGACAGAAATAGGAGCCCCGCGAAGCGGGGCTCCGTCGACTACGCCTTATTATTATTGTTATGCTTAATAAACTTATGCTTTAGAATGTTATGCTTAAAAAATGTATGCTTTAGAATATTATGTTTAATCATTATTATGATTAGAGAAATTATGCGTAAAAAATTATGCGTAAGCTGTTATGCGTAAATAATTTCACCCTCAAATTAAAACTATAAAATCATCTTCTAACCGCATATATTTTTATTACACTTGGTAAATGTTTCTTTCTGAGTACCTATGAATGAAAATGTTATGGCAATTATGTTTAGGGATAAAAGCGTTATGATAAAAAACAGTAGGAGTTTAAATATATTTACATTAATGATATTATTAATTACAATTTTCGGAAACATGAGTGTTATGAACATCGCCGGTAGCACTACAAATAGTATGAATGAAAACTTTAGGATGAAAAATTTTTGGAAAAGTGATCATTCGGATTACAAATCGTTAGGAAGAACAATTTCGGGTAAAGAACTTTAGGTGAGCCAATATGGACCCCTTATTTTTTGCTAGCTGCGCCCCGCGGTTTCACCCGCAAAAGTTTCGATCCCGTAAGAATATCGGGATAAAAACTATTTTATGTCCTTTCCCGGGACTCAAACTATCTCTATACCAAATTTCATCTAAATCTAGTTCAACGGTTTAAGCGTAATGAGGTAACAGACAGACACACTTTCGCATTTATAATGGGTCCATATTGGCTGGCAAGGCAAAGCAGAAGGCATTTCTATTTCTGATACCTGTAATGGGGAGAATAGCCACCGCCTTGCCGTACAGCCTTTACTTTTAATAAAAAAATAACTGAAGAAGCAATAATTATACGAGTTATCGTTGAGCTCCTTAAGTCTTGAAATGAGCTGCACGATTTCTGACAAATGCGTGCACTGACTGGACAGGTCCTCACAATCTGTGTGGTTCTTTCCTCAAAAGACCATCTCAGACATCGCTAAACATTGTCTTCGTATAACCTGACCAAGTTTATGTCTGGACTTTAAAAGAGACTGTGACCTCTGAGTTTGATTCGGCCTTTCTTCTCAAAGTAGTCAAATAGGAAACGCCGACCTCATCTAGTTTAAGAAAAACATGATTGACGTGTAAAAATGTTTGTAAAAACCTACTTACAAAAATAGAATCATTTATCATTTCATCATACCTATGGTATCTAATAAAGCATTTCGTGGGCCCTATTTTCGATATTTAAAATAACATAACGTCACGTCTTGATTACCCGAAGGCATGCAAGGATTAGGCAGCGAGAGAGAGAGGAACTGACAAAATGTGAGAGTACTATTAGGTACACACCTATAGTACTCCCACATTTCGCCAGTTATAATTAAGACCCATGTAATAGGCGGTGAGCCTGTTACCACCCACCGAGCACAAATCCAGATTCCAGACTGGTAATGAGAAATTCCAGGTAAAGAAACCCACTAAATTATCCCCGACGCGGGAATAAAAAACAAATTAAAAAAGTCCTCATGCTCAGCAGGAGCGCTTGCGACCTCAAGACCAACGACTCTTTGACCTCGATCACGCCTGATAGAAAGCGATGGATCTTAAAAAAAATCAACGTGCACTTTTACGAGTAAGTAACATTAGAGTAAGTAGGTATCAAATCGAAGCTACACACGTTACGGCACAAACGTTTTACCACTAACACTAATATTGACACCAGGTCAATTGCTTGAAACTGTACCGTCAATCAATCAGCTAAACAAACATTTAATCAAATATAAAAGTCCGTTTGTTAATTAAATAATTAGTTTATGCTTTTATTTACGTAACACCTCGTAACACCCACACTTTTCAATTGTAACGTACAACCGCGGATCGAAAAAATAAGGCCATTTTGAATTACATGTCACCTATTAAAATTGTCATTGCATTTATTTGTTGGGAATACCAAATACTTTAATTAATACGCGTCGGAAAAATCAAAAAGGAAAAGGTCCCCTAGTGCGAATAAAATTCAAATAAAGGTGATTTACCTTTTATTTTTTGCCTTTACCTACATGTCAGCACCACAGCTAATGTAAGTTATGTAACAAAGGTTTTTTAAATGCTAGTCTATGATTTTAAATCGTATTGGATGTTCCTGTAACCCATTTTGCTTCATAAATATAAATTTATATGTAGATGGCAGTGTAATTTAAACCCAATAAATGCGTTAAATTGAGTGTCACCATGCGTTAGATTAAAATAAATACAATTTATGGTGGAAATTCCCTGATGGAACTATTTCCGTTTGCATAAGTCAATTTGTAGGTGTTTTTTAGTTGACGCCTTCTTTATGTCGTGGTTTTGTTCATTCATGAAGTGCTTTTTTTGAGTATAGATTAAGTGTGCTTAAGATTTAATACTCCTTATGTTTTAGAAAACCATTAGTTTTAGAAAACCTAATATCATCTTTTAATTAAGCAGTTAAAATCGTTTTCCTAAGCATAAAGATGAAAACTTTTAAAGAAAGGTTCGATCTAAATAAGACTTAAGTAACATACCTGTTCATTTTAAACTTTGTTTTCGCATTCCCTAAATAGACGATGTAAGAGAACAATGTATAAAAACGCTAAAACGGTTTAGCGACGAGTTTCTGTAGCCGTAGGAACAATTAGTAGGTGCTCACTTGTTCTCTGTAGTAATGAAAGAAGTATTTAAAGTAAAGAAGATGGAGATAAAGAAAATAAAGAAATGGACAGAAAATGTAGATGAAAAATACACTGGGATACAGAAACTCGAACAGTCAGCTTGCTCAAGGAACAGCATTTAATTTTTACATATTTAGGTATACATACAAATATCCAATTATAGATAATAGATTTACAAATAAATGAATGGATATTGTGAAATGCTAGCACAATGCATTGTATTTTGTAATGTACCTACTATTATCATGTTAATACAGGCCTACTTTGTTGTATATTTATTTAAAGTATTATTCTTATTACATATAGTATAATCAAAACAGTTATCGTAGTTTTAAGCAATATAAAACAGCGTAGTTTTACGTCATAAAGTAAAAAAAAACACTGGCACTCCGGTAGTGCCGACAGAAGTGAAAACTTGAACAATTACGAGTGTATTTTGTGAATCGTCTTATAAACAAAACACGCGTGTTAAGGTGTGTTCCTTATTTTATAGCGTTTTTTGCAAATCAGGTATGATGACCAAAGTGACTGGTTTATTCTTCTCGTGAAAGGAATTTATTCAGATTTACAAATAAGCACACAGGATAGACTTCAGTTCGTGGTGTTGGTCGCGGCAGTGGTAAGAGAAGCAAGCCGCTCGCATGGAGCTCGTCGTCAGTTATATATCCGTGGTTCAGCGCCATCTCGTCGTTGTTGGATGAACTACGTAGTTAGTACGCGAGGCCCTCGTAGTTCTTCCCGATGTGCATAGATGGCGCTGTCCTCAACAACGCGCGTCTTACGTTTTACGTCTTACGAATTTTCGATCAGGGTCACGTGACCTGACGCGAGTTTAGAAGTTTTTACCCATTCCAAAAAAAGTACACAGCGCCGCTAAAGAAGTTTTCACTTCAAAAATCAATAATTTAATTTTCAATAACATGATTTGTTTTTACTTACCCCATTGCTTAGAAGAGCCCACTAAATTTAGATTATTAATACACTGAACAAACAAGAAAACATTTAATTATACAAGTGCAATTTCCTGATAAAAAAGTCTTTGGAATCCTTGCGCAAACTACACGCTTGGAAGTGAGGTTAACTCCCGTCCGTCCTTCTTACTACTAGTATCCTCTGTGAGCCGAAGACGAAATTTTGTAAATTAAAATTATACCTAATAAATTAAGACATCAAAGGGCTAAGCTACCCAGAACTAAGGGCTAAGCTACCCTTTGGCAGAATTAGTTGAATCTCTAAAAATACAATTATGTAAGTACTTAATTAAAATTTAATGACGGTAGGTCATAAGTTGTCTAAATGAGAATAAAAAAACTACGCAAGTACCATCAGACAGTCGCGCTTCTTACCGTCAGTGCTCCATGGACCAATTGAAATTTGATCAATTGGTCTATGGGGAAGGTTAAATGTTTCCATAGTCCAAATACCAACTAGGCTATGGAGAACACTGGACAATTTTTTTTTTCAGGATGGTATAGGACACTGGACTTAAACCAAAACTATGTTCCATTATAACATTATAACCTCTTCTATTTTTCTTTACAATCTCTTCACCACCCTTGGTTGACTGGTAGAGAATGCCTAAGGCATTAAGTCCGCCTTTGTACCTTTTTGTGCGAAAAACTTAAATAAATAAATAACCCTGAGTTCACACCAGATTCCTATACTTTTGGTTCAAAGAAGCGTTTGTTATAATTTTTGGTTCAAATAAAACTGAATTCAAAAATATTGCAAATAAATAAATACAACATATATGAACAATGAAGTTTATAGTAAAAATAACCATTTTCATTAGATTTCGAAAAATGTGCT
This sequence comes from Luperina nickerlii, assembly GCA_963855955.1. Classification (NCBI taxonomy): domain Eukaryota; kingdom Metazoa; phylum Arthropoda; class Insecta; order Lepidoptera; family Noctuidae; genus Luperina; species Luperina nickerlii. The sequence continues at coordinate 15,356,261 of OY979662.1, forward strand.
TCGGTATTATATATGCAATTTTCACACATTTTAGTGTTTGGTATTGCCACCACGAGCCGTTAATACAGCTGTTATATGGTTTGGCATGCTTTCCATCAGATTTCTGAGCCGATACTGAGGAATATTCTCCCATTCCTTTATTAGTGCTTCTTTCAGTTCTCGAAGTCTGATTGGAGGGGAATTTCGCTGGCGCGCACGTCGTCCCTGTTTGTCCTAGGCATACTCGATGGGTTTCAAGTCTAGGCTGCGTTCTGGTTAGTCCATGCGTGTGATAAGGACATCTTCAAGGTAGACATACACTATTCGAGCTGTATGGAGACGAGTGTTATCTTGCATAAGATGGCTTTCTCGCCCATGATTACTAAAATTGGCCAACAGTCATTTAAGATTTCGCGCACATATATTAGGTCCTTACATATGAAATTAGCGTTTTGTCGTACTGACCACTTTAATCTGAAATATCTCCTCTTTGGTTAAGAATTCCAAATTCAAATTTATACATTCATTTAGCTGGTACATTTGAGTTTTGAAAACAGTCATTCATTGGTTTTTTCCTCATTATTTTTTTCTTTGGCGTTGCTTATTACCGCACAACGGAAAACATGAAATATAATAATACATATATATATATATAATATGTAATATTTACGAAAACGAGTTCTACCGTGGCACCAGTGCTGCAGAAACAGCTCGAAGAATTAATGATGTGTATGGCGCTGGTGTCGCAAAAGAAAGTACTTACGGTACGTTTTTGGTTTCAAAGTTTTCGTTCTGGAAATTTCGACCTTCAGAACCAACCCCGTGGACGGCCGGAGACCAAAGTGGAAAATGAAGAATGAAGCGGATCCATCAAAAAGCACTTCAGAGATAGCTGCAGGCTTCGGGGTAAGTGACAAAACTGTATTAATCCACTTGAAGCAATTCGAGAAAATAAAAAACTTGAACGATGGGTACCTCATGAATTGAGTGAATCGAACTTGCAAACACGCGTCGACTGCTGTGTTACTTTGCTCAACCGACACAATAATAAAGGGATTTTAAATCGAATCATTACTTGTGATGAAAAGTGGATAAGGTACGATAATCGGAAGCGCTCGTCGCAATGGCTGAACCCTAGAGAACCAGCCAAATCCTGCCCTAAACGAAAATTGACTCAGAAAAAGTTACTTGCGAGTGTTTGGTGGACTATCGACGGTGTCGTTCACTACAGCTTTCTAAAATCTGGCCAAACAATTACGGCAGATATCTATTGTCAGCAACTGCAAACCATGAAGGAAGAACTAGCTGCTAAACAGCCGAGATTGGTCAATCGCTTTAGGCCACTGCTGCTTCACGACAACGCAAGACCACACACTGCACAACAAACAACCACTAAGTTAGATGAGCTACAACTGGAATGTCTGCGACATCAACCGTACTCCCCGGACCTTGCTTCAACAGATTGCCATTTTTTCCGGAATTTGGACAACTTCTTACAAGGAAAAAAATTCAACTCCGATGTGGCAGTCCAAACCGCCTTCAAAGAGTTCATTGATTCTCGCTCCATAACTCGCGCATCGACTCTCGCTAATTGACTTTATATTCCTCCCGTACAAAACGCCAATTTCATAAATGTAAGGACCTAATATTTCTATAGTTAAAGTGCCATTTTTTATTACCACTAGCATGGTGCGGCTTTTGGAAGAAATTCCAGCCCACATGTGTATGGCACTTTCCATCGTATGACACTTTCTCTTCAATGCAAGCTTGGTTATAGCGCTCTCCTGGTTTTCTGTAGACTCTTTGCTTCCCATCGTGCGTGTATGTCATGAACCTCGATTCGTTCGAAAACATTACTCTTGAACAGTCATCCAGAGTCCAATTCATGTGTTCTCTAGCGTAACTTAGCCTTGAACTTCGGTGCTGCCTTTCGAGTTTTGGATCATTTGCAGGTCTAAATGGCTTTAAGTTTGCTTCAGCAAGGCGCCGCCTCACTGCACACGTGCTCGGATTGCTCCCTCCCTCCAGCACGTATAGAAGTTGATTTTTGATATCAATAGCCGTTTGAAATCGATTTCTCAACATTGTTGACACCATAATTAAATCGATCCTCCCGCGCTGTCGTGCACCTTGTTCGGCTTGTTCCTGGTCTGCGAATATTGGATCTAGTCTCTTCAAATCGCTGGAGCACCATTTAAACGGTTGATAGTGACACACCAACTCGTTCTCGCTGTTTAACACTGACTGCTCCCGTCTTCAAGCATTGTCAGAATTTCTGGCATAGAAAATTTCAGATTTCTGGTTTCTTCAGGGGTTAGTTGCATGTTTTTAATTGAATTTGATCAGAATAATTAATTTCTGCATAATAAATCCATATTCATAAACAGAAACATAAGTAAAACAAATAGTTTTAAAGCTGTTAATTTTTTTTTTCTTTATGGTTTTTAATACAATCAACAAAAAGAAATAAAAAGGTTTTAACTTCTTCCTATATCTATATAGATAAATCAGATTCGGGTTCGTTACACCATTTATAACTCAAGAACGACTGGACCGATTTTTATGATCTTTGATTTGTTGGATTTATCTTTGCCCCGAATAGCAGAATAACTATTAAAACTAGGAAAAACTCACGAAAAAAAAGAATGAATATAATTCATTTTCTCATACATTTTATATGGAACGGCTTTATTATGATGTCTCGAGAACGGATTGACTGATTTAAACACAACATTTATTGATTCTGAGGCGGTACGAAGTTCAGCTAGTTTGTAAATGAAATACTTAAACTTTAATTTAACTTTTATCACATCTATTCAAAAAATTATCACATCTTTTATGGGGTACTGTGTTAAATGTTACAATAAAATACCTTGTGATATATTGCAATTAAATGAAAGAAAATTTAAAACTCACATTAAACGTACACTTTGTAAACAAGCATACTATAAATTAGAAGATTATATCCAAGATAAGAACGCTTGGAAACATGCTGGTCCTGCTCCATAGGACAATCTAGAGTCTAGACAAAATCAAAGGGGTTGCTAATTTAATTGTAAATTTATAATTTTTTTTTTTTATTTAAATTGAATTACACTCTGTAACTACTTAACTCACACCCTGACTTATTACTTGTATTTATTTATTTTATTTTATTTAAATGAAAATCGTTTACTTTTACCATGTTTGTAAATATGTGAGCACCATGCATCTATCAGATAATTAATTTATATGTCATGGTTTCATTTTTAATTCTTTTACCTATTGTGGTATAGTAATTTTATTTTAGGTGCATCGTCTTCACATATTATTATGATATAATTAATGTATACAAAATATTGTAAAACATTTTTAAAAGAGTAACGGTGGAGTTTCTTGCCCATTCTTCTCCATACGAAAACTACCTTTTGGAATGGGCGACTAGAATCAATTCTATTTGTTGTAATTTTTGACGTTCAAAAGTGCCTTTAATGTGCCTATTTGAAATAAATGCTTTGACTTTGACTTTGACTTTGAAAGAGCTAGTGTATTCTTCGTAAACATGGACTAAAATAGCTCTTTAATCCCTAGGGACTAAAAGAATTTGGAATGTGGATATTGTTAGTAAAAGTTCCAATCACCAAAGAGTTCAATCACGAACCTTGTATGAACAAGTAACAGGCTGTATTATAAAGTAAAAGGCGCGGGCCAAATAAAAAGATTGTGAAAAAATAAAAATTGCGCGAAAAGCATTCTGCCTTCGTTCGAAATTGTTTACTCTTATTAGGATTTTACTTAGTTTTATAAAAAATGAGAATGTCTTCCTCAAGTAATTGTATGTAAATAAATAAACGTACTATGTATTATATTATTTACTAATTATCTACTACTTATTCATAAGTTGCACTTATTTATTTTTTCATAGAAGGCGATAAAAAGTAGAGAGTCCACATTGGAAGCAACACTATTTTAAGCTCGAGTGACGTACTTTGAATCCATCCTGCGCTCCGCTCTGGATTCAAAGAAACACTCTCACCTTCAAAATAGTTCTTTGCTCCCTTGGTAAACAATCTACTATTTTATTTAAAAGTATTGCTCAAATATTTTAAAAATATCACATTTTTTAGAACAGACCCGCTTTCTTTGCGGCCCACTGTATTATAAGTATTGAATATTTATAAAAAAAATGTAATTGCTACAACGTCTGGGAACAATTCCAACGCCGAAAATATAGTTTTATTTTTATCTGTTTGTCTGAATTTATTTTCCAGCATCACGCAAATACTATGGAATTAATTATGTTTCAACTTTACTCGTTTTTTTTTATCTGGTCAGTCTCTAGGCTATAAATTATCACGCTATTTGCTATGGAGGATGAGAAATATTGCATTATGTTCGTATTCAATATTCATCTATATTTTACCGCAAATTGTAGAAAGACGAGTCACAGGTTAGAATACTGCAGATAGTTACAGATCTTATCAATTATGCATACACATTACACACATCACGATGCAGTATAAAACTGATTTACATCCGTCACCTCACACACCAGGTCCAGTTGAAAACCAGCGTCAGGCACCAGTTGTCTGGCATTTTTGCTGAACTGGGCCTTTTTGGCGCAGCCGTGAGGCATACTTTCCTGCTAATTTCTTACATCGCACTTTGCACTTTTTATTTTTAACTTATTTTTTACCTGATGTACGACTATTATCTAACTATCTGGTGTATTGTGTGTCTCTTAGTCTGTGCTAAATAAATGTATTTTCTTTCTTTCTTTTCTTTCTTTCTTACCATTTAAATGAATATCATTACGATATTGATACCTTTAAGGAGTTAAGCAGTCAATCATGACATAGGCATGTATATAAGAACGGCTATTTTAGTCAACTTAGCGATTCGTCGACTGCTTCGCTAACTAACCTATTGATATTTTTTATTCGTCGCTTGCTGCCGCGTCACCAGTCCTGAATCTCTGTATATTTTGGCTGCTGAGACCAAAACTACGAATAGTGATTTTGTATAAAAATGTGTAATGTTTTTAGTATATTGTGTGCCTACGCGAACGAAGTCTCGGGCAGAAGGTAGGTCTTAATAAATAAAGATAGATAGATAAACCATTTATTTGGCGCACACGAAAGAGCAGAACACACAAAAGTACAATTACATGATAACCAATTACCTACATGAATGTAATATAAAAACAAGGTGCCGATATAAAATCAAAAAGAAAAACATACATATCAAAGTAAAAGTGACACTATGACGAATACTTAAATCAAATTAAAATATTAATAAAACCTTCTCCATGGCCTTAAATTACTAAACCTAAAAGAAACTCTGTTTATCACCCTACAAAAAGCTGCAGTTTTAAATACATGTCGCATTGTCAGAAAGTTCATGCAAATAGATGAAAACGAAATAGGTCCTCAACACAACACATTTTTAGCCACACCACAAGTTCCATAAATATTGCAAAAATCAGCCACAGAGCTGAGAAGAGAAAACACTAAAAAAATAATTATAATAATAATATCCCCACAGCCACGCCGTATCTCTACGTTGACGTCGTGGTGGGGCTTGCCCGCTCTAAGCCTATGCCGGAAGAGTTTACTTTGCCGGAACAGGTCTAAGGTCAGACCAAGAGCGATACAGAAATCTGCAGGGCAGCATGTGGCGAGCTGTTGGGCAGTAGCGACCCCACGGACCCTATCTCCTGGGAGAAGTCTTGTTCCTCACCTCTGGCTTGCCTTTATTGGCCGGCTGGCGTGAACAATGACGAGGAACAGAACTCCCACCTCATTCTTGCCTTTATTGGCCGGCTTGAGTGGACCTTCGCACGAGCAAACGTGCTCGGAGGAAGGAAGTATTCCAATAAGATGCTGGTAAGGATCTTGACCGTACTTCCGGGATTATCCTGATAGTCGTGGAATACCTCTCCACTCCTCATAAGCACCTCGGACATATTGGCCCTTGTCGCTACGTCACTATGCGCTGGCGACCGTTTCCGGGGGGCCATTATTGAGCGTGCAAGTCACCCCTGCCATTTTATCCGAGTATATATTAAACATTTATCGAACAGGGGTCATAGTTATTTCATAGTTCTCGGTAACCAGTCCACTTTAGTCACCCAAAGCCATAGTCAAACTTTTTATTTTTCCATATCCTGCAAAAGTCCTACACAAACCAGGGGTTATCCTTGTTTGCACTTGCATAGTGCATACAGGGATAATCGTCGATTGGTGCCGCATTTCATCAAAATTTCCTAAGGGGCCTCTGCGAGTTGGCTTCGGACCCTCGTACGCCTTCCAAAGGACCGGGACCCCATGGTCCCGAGATATGCAAAATCATAAAAATAATTAATAACATTAATTTATTTTTATTAATATAGACATCAAATTAAAAAGCCAGGGTCATTCAATTAACGTAGTGGTTTTATCCATGTTTTTGCTAAAAAACTTACTTTACAAGAAAGGAGAAAAACCTCGGAGCAAACAACATCACAAAGGGCTTGTTGGAAAATGCAGATGAGTAATTTCTCTTTTACACTAGTTTCTGCCCGCGACGTCGTACATGTGAAAGAAGACGGGTCACGACCCATACAAAATTTACCCATGTCCAGCGGAAAAAAAATTGTCTCACATTTTAGTATAATTGGTAGTTACCATTACCCAAAATCGTGGCTATCATTGTAATATTTCTATATATTTTGTCAGGAAAATGTATATAATTTGCACACAAGTTTATACCTATTACTGGTGAAACTGATTAATAAAGCCTCTATTCTATCTTTTATTATAAAAGCTGTCATTGAATATTGCCAAGCAAAATCTTGAAAAAAAGTCATTTAAAAAAATAAAAAAACTTGACAGCGGTAAAAAAATAAGTTAAAAAAAAAATTTCGCAGACGATTTAGTTTGTTTTCATACCCCAAATAAAAAAAAATAAAACTCACTATTTTTAAACGCATAGGCACTAAGTTCACGCACGCATGCATGATTAATTTAAAAAGGGATATTATAAGTCAAGGCACAAAATTATTTATTGGCCACGTGATTAAACTTCTAATTTTATAACTAAGCAACGGGAAAATGACATAGCCTCTAATAAACTAATTCGTCTTTTTTACAACGCCAACTAAATATTCTCTAGAAAGCGTCAAGTAACGATCATCAATTATTGTGACTTGTCCTTCTTATTTAAACACTAGCTTCTGCCCGCGACTTCGTCCGCGTGAAATTTCACCCTCCCCTCATTCACCCTATTAGAAAATGAGAAATAAAAAAATAAAAAAAAATTTCCATTCAAATTCATCTTAAGATACGAAAATATGAAATATTATTTATTATCTTCGTCGTGTGTGATAGTCCATTGAATTGTATGGCGAGCGATATTGTATCTTAAGGGGGAAGCGCTAAGGTAGCCCGCGAAATTCAAATTTTCTTACGTTTTTTGCAATTTGCTGGTCAGTATTAAGTTGTACGTCGATCAAAATATGATTCGCGGCCGTAACAAATATGTATTTACAGAATTATAATCATTAAAGTCATCAACACAACTCTCTAAGACCACGTAAGTCCAAAGAATGATGATTTCATGAAACAGTTATTCTTTGGACTTACGTGGTCTTAGAGAGTTGTGTTGATGACTTTAATGATTAGAATTCTGTAAATACATATTTCTTACGGCCGCGATTCATATATTAATCAACCTACAACTTAATACTGACTTAAGACCAGGAAATTCCAAAAAACCTAAAAAAAATTGAATTTTGCGGGCTACCCTGGCGCTTTCGCCTTAAGATAAAATATTATAGTATCTTAGCCGTGTGCAGCGCCCCTTAGTGAACTCCACTGCGGGTGACGTAACCTACGACAAACTTATTATTTGCGGTTGGTACAGTAATCTGGTCTGGGGATCGAACCGCAAAATTAAGTTTGTTTTTTTTTGTATATACTTTTCCGGGATAAAAAGTACCCAGTGTGGTGCCCAGGATATTAAAGAATAATTATACCAAGTTTCATCGTAATCTAACCGGTAGTTTTTGCGTGATGCCTGAACAAACAGACAGACAGACAGACAGACAGACAGACAAAAATTTTTTTAATCACATTTTTGGGTTCGGTGTCGGTATAGTAACACCCCCTGCCATTTATTTTTTTGATATTTTCAATGTACAGAATTTTCACTTCTACAGATTTATTATAAGTATAGATTGCCACCTATTTACTAATTCGGCCACGGATTTTACATTTCGTCACCATTATACGTTGTACAGCTTCAACACAATGTCCTCAAAAATATATAATTCTAGCTTGTACAGACAGCATCATTTATTATAACTTATCATATAAAATAATACATCATATTCTTTTATCGTGAAAATAGCCACTGCATGATTTGGCGCGAGTACGCGATATATTTTCTTGATCTTAAATACATAGCAATATCACATTTATTCACTAATAGCTAAATCTAAACATATAGGTATTTATTTGCAACTTTAAACGAACAAAAAATTGGATACCCTTTTAAAAAGAAATAGCAATATTTACATGATAGCCCTCGAAATCAAATTTAAAAAATATGCAGTTATATTTTACTCATGATAATGCATTTGATGAGTTACATTTAATTAGCGCCGGGCGTTATGAATTTTTTTCGCAATTTTGACCAGTCTTCTTTCTCTAAAACGAGAACCATACCATTTACGTACCATTTTCGTCGGTTATTAAAAAAAAATTGTCAGCGGTGCTATTCTGTAAAAAGACCGTGACAACTTAGGTGAACTGAGCTTAAAGTGATCTGTCATTCCACCTAATGTTAGGGATTGATACTATTGGCAGCTCACTTTAAGTTCACTTCACCTAAGTTTTCACGGTGAGATTTTTACAGAATAGCACTACTGTTCCATACATTTTAACCGTGTAAATTATGGTACAAAAAGTTTAAACTACTAAAGTATACACTTTTCAAATCATGTACTGAATTCACGGTATTAATTTGCTCGTCGATGGGAACATCGTGTATACAGTATATCCTAAGACACTTGGCAATAATGTAGCTTCCTAGTATCGATTCGTCGGTCATCAATTACTTGATCGTAATATAGAATTTATAATAATAGAGAACATTTGGTGTCAGTATATGGCACTGGTACAAAACATTCCTAAGTTATACCTACTGCTTTGCGCGGTCGTTACCTATTCCAAGTGAGTAATTTACACGGATTCACAGTTATACAAGAGAAAATTAGTTGCTTCGTTCACAATCACGTTCTACCGCTAAACGAACTTGGATGCACAATATAATAGAATAGAAAAGAATACTCTTTATTATGTACACCATATAAATTACAGACATAAATATAGAAACTGTACAAAGGGTGACACAATGGGCGGTCTTATCGCTAAGAGCGATATTTTAAAGACAACCTTTGGATGGATTAAAAAGGGGAAGGACAGACAAATACTGTAGGTAGTCTGTGGAGTACTATTTACATAATACAATAAGTATATACATGAAATATATTATACTAATCTAAATGAATATATACATATAATAATAAACGTGAAACAGGAGCAAAGAAAATATAATGATGATGTTTAAGGAGAGAGGAAGTGCTTTTTTATCATAACTTTAAAAGTGGACAAGTTTGAGCACGCCTTACCGACAGGGGCAAATCATTCCATAAACGTACTGCTTGAACAGTAAAAGATTTGTCATAGAAACTGGTGGAATGCATCGGTATCTCTAGTCTCAGGTTTATGTATATTTAATTAAGCTTTTAGCCCCATCAACAGTTTCAATCCCGGATTTTTTGATTTTTTTTTATGTTATTGTACTCAGTGGCATTTATTGGTTTTAAAACGTTAAAAGTAAGTTTACTCCGCAAACACCTTCGATAGTTTTTTTTAAACTATCCAAAATTATTGAAGTAAAGTTACATTTTAATGTTTTAAAAATGGCGACGTTAAAGTACTGATAGACTACAATGTACTACACTGTACTGATTACAGTAGGTACTTCAAAAGGTATGAATTATATAACAATTATAAGACAAGAAGAAAGCAGTCCGACAAAATAAAAGGAGCATAAGGCTTAGTTTATTTCAGTAAGAGGTGGTCGCGAAACGGTGTCATTATTTTTCCTTATATCACATAACGTAACCGCTGAACACAAGTTTCTGAAAAAGATATGAACACATGTGGAGCACCATAAAACCGTTTACCAGGAAAACAGAAGTTTGTAAGAGCCCTGCCGTAATGTTATGAAAATAGGAGTTTCTACACAACGCGGGAGAGAACATGGCCACCTCATAATAAAATTATATTGACGTAGAAAAGCATAATTTTCATAACCAACCAACATTAGTCTTACTCTGAAAGCAAAACAAACTAATTGTACGTAGTTTCGGCTTAAAATGAAGCACTATTTGAACTCAACTATTGTGAGTAAGGTCGACTGTGAAATGCCTATGTTCTAATTTATTCAGGGCAGAGGCAAGTCCAGTGGTCAGGTCGTCAGAAAGGGGCTTACCTCGCAAAAGGTCGGGTAGTGCTGAATTTTGTGTTATGTTTAGAGGTTGTAATGTGAATTTTAAATATTCGGCCCTTAATGACATAAAATAACAGCTTGACCACTAGTTTTTAAATACAGTTTAATACACTTTTCTGATACATAATGCTGTGTTCGCATTTAAACTTGAGAAGTGCACTGACAAAGGATTTCTTGTAAAACCTCCTAAAAATCCACTTATAGCACTTCATAGTATAGTAAAAACGCCTTTTACATAACTTTTGTATCTTTGCCTCTCATCTTAGACTATTATTCTAGAACTCCACAAATTCAAAATATGAAGGCAAGGTAAGGTCGACTGTCGAGCGTCACGGAAAAGACATAAAATGTAAAATCTATAAACAGTGAATATTTTCCTACAATGTTAGATCAATAGTGGAGAGTTCCGTGTCTGCATCTGAATAAATGAAAATCCTTTGTCTTCCTGTTTTAGCCCCGAGCTTTTAAAACCGGTAGTGAGTTCATGGACGCAGTGTGTGTTTTAGATGTCATCTAAAAAAGACAAATAATTAAAACAAAAGCTCCCGGAGATACTCGTAACTGAGCGCACTTCGACGGGACGATCTCAATAATTTTGCGTAGGTAAACGTTTTCTATTGAGTTTACCTATTATGAAAACGTTCGAGACAAATTCTTGAGAAAATTAATATTCCGTCCCTCCTGTTTTCGTTAAAACTTACATTGTCTCGTAATCAGATTATAGCATAACTTTAAGGATCTAGAAAACCATCCGCCAAATATCTTAATTAAGAGGATCTCTCATGGATGGAACGGGTATCGGTTGGGGCAACCGGGGTAACCATGGCATTGGCGGATTCTTGCCCCCGCGCCCCACACTGTGGCAAAACTTGTAATGGCATCTAACTTAAACATAAGTTTTTTGATAAGTCAGTGTTTAAACGATAGGGCGGAGGGGAGGGGAGTTACAGGTTGCCCGGGTGTGAGGGGAGATTCGTAGTGACGGCAGGTCGCGCGTATGTCGATGTGTTCGAAAATATTTAATAATATATTTTTTGTTCAACTTTTTAACATTTTTCATATTATAGACATTGCCATGCGAAATAGTGATGTGCTATGATAGTAAATCTCCCAAAATCATGATTATATACATTTTTGAAGTGTGATTCTGAATTATGCCTGTTTGTTGTCTAACTCGTAAACATGATACATTACTAAAATAACTTTATCATTTAAAGAAACATAACTTAGAAAAATAAATAATTTTATCACATTACTTTGTCCTAAAATTAAAGAAAATTAATGAACGCTCGCTTATAGTGTAATACTAACGTATCCACCCTTAAATATTTTTTTCTCAGCTCCTGTAATGAATTAATAAATAAAATGTGTTTTTTATGACATGCCTCTAGCGGACTCACTTATAACCCCATAGAATTAAACGCGGATAAAAATTCTATAAAAAAAATCAAAACGTGCAATTTATATACTATATTGTTATCGATATCGGCACGCTCGGTTTCCCCTTCACTAAGAAGCAACAGGGTGCTGGACGCCTGCGCGTATCTCCCCGGCAAGGATAAATAGGCTCGCAGGCATGGTCGGCCCTCAGATTCAAGTTTGGAGCCAGCGAGTTGGGTCGGAACTCCCACCTCGCTCCCGCGTTCCTCGGTCGTAGTAATGTGCTTCCCACCTGCATAAGGGAATAGTTTTTTGTGAAGTGACTGATATTTTGTGTGATGAAAACTTTTTACATTATGACTTTGGTGTCTGCTGCTGGTGAATGAGAGGGCGTTCGAAAGGTAAGTTTTAATTTTAAGACTTTTTAAATTATTTATTGCTTATTTAATTTTACTTAATTATATTGCTATTTTAATTATTGCACAAAGTTCTGTATTATTATTTTGCTGTTTTAAAATTGTATAAAGTCTTTTATTATAATTTTTAGGTCTAAGACTTTGCAAATTTTCATACAACGTAATAAATCTGCAAATTAACACACACACACTTTAATGATGTCCTTGTTTTTGTTGTAAATTGTATTGTATAATTTTTTCTTAAGTTCTGATTTTTATAAGGTTTGGAATTGTTAATCATGTCCTTAGACTAAAGACTTATTTTTCTGGAAATTTTTATGATTTGTAATAGCATCATTTTTACCTAAGTTCATTTTAAGTTACGATTATGCTTCACTTTAAGTTTTTACTGAATGAATACGCAACAATTTATAGCAACATTTTCGGCGGCTTTATAACGTACACCGTAACAACCACACAATTATTTTAATTTTTGCTGTCGGACATTTTAATAAAATAATATTCGTACGGACATTTAAATATGAACGTGATCGGAATACAACTACTAGGAAAAATTGGGAAGCCCCCCGGCCGGCAACTGAACTGAGATTGTAACAATGACCCGGCCGGAAAATGTACTGAGATAACAATGAATTTCAATCAGTATTTTATTCCTTTAAAGAAATAAAGTGAACAATCAGCCATTTAAACATCCAAAGATTTAAGTACAGTTTTTATTACCGTCAAAAAAACAGCGCAGTATTTATAGATAAAATATTCTGTTCACCAGAAAAAAATATAAAGGGGAATTGTAAAGTCCACAAAATATTTTAAACCCCGGTATTTTTTAGCTTCAGCGTAATAAAATCATATCAAAATTCAATTAGGTTGATCGCAAACTTCCGAATCAGCAATGCAAATTAGGGAAATGAGATGTTGATACAATTTTAATATGCAAATTAAACAACCAAACAGAACTAATGTATGGGAGGGTAATGTTTAAATTCATTGGTACATGTAATAGATATCGAGTAAAATAAATATCTACTTTGTTTAATTTAAATTGTAGATTTCACTAAAATAAATTTTGTTACAAATAAATGCCCCTATCCTTTGATTTGATAGAAAAATATAAGATTGGTAAATGTAAAATTTTAAATATAGTTTTTTTTATCTTCAGCTTAACTAAAACTTACTTCGATTCCAAAATGATGCCAACTTCATATAAAAAGCATTTTATGGTGTTGCATATTCATTAAGCTAAGCAAAAATTTAGTTATAATAGGATGAACGAGAATTCTGGAGAAGTTGCTGAATATGGCGGAGAAGAAAAACTATAAATGGATTTATAATTTGAAATTTTTTACATTCAATGACTTCGTTGGCCAATCTTCCTTTTACGAATCCGCATTGTTATCAACATTTCGTTTCAATATATTATGATTAATAAAAGTGACCTTTTACAATAAATATATTTATTTGAAAGCTATGGAAAAGAAGTAAATGAAACTTGAAAAAGGAGAAAATTTTGAAAAATGCGATCTTAAAGCTACAATAAAAGTTTAAAGTCTGGGATAGGCACCATAAGAAAGCCTAAATTAGCTTTAGAATAGTTCCACTCTATATGCATCACAACTTCCTTCTTTCAATAACATAAAATATATCACAAAATTCAACAATTTCTTCAAAAAGAAATAGCGGCTTATAGCGTATTTCAAATCATTACTTAACTAACGAATAATCGACTGAAGGAAAGGAAATACCTACTAATATTTATTCTCTGAAAAAAAAAGTCAACTGTAATAAGGTTCTATTGAATTTTCCGAGACTACAAAACAAATCATTTTACAAGTATTTAATGTTATTCTTACTTACTCTAATCTCAAAAGAAATATATTTCAGACTTAATAAAATACTTCTTGGAATAAACTTAGCACAACCTTTTCTTAATAAGATTTAATAAAATAAAAAAAAAAAAACAAAATGAAAACAGTTTAAGTTCGTTGTAATGATAGCTAAAAACAATGAGCAATCGTAAGAATTAAAAAGTCCAAGTACAGAATTAAAAGTGCGAGTACAGACTTGAAATAAAATTTATGAAAAACGACTGTAAAAACTTGGACGGTGAAGACTGAGCACCTGTTTCAAAGCCATAGGTGCCATTAGCAATGTACCGTACGTGTGTTGGGCATTCATTGCTCGATTATAACTTTTTCTACACCAACGTTCCTTTGATAACGTGTATTGAATGTAAAAATGTAATCCATGGTCTTTTAATGAAAAAAACGTTATGGCTTCGGAAACGGACCAATGATACGTACGACGCGGACGTATGCGGAAAACGTTTGAAATTAATTTTCAATCAAAATGTAACCCTACAGCTTTTACGTACGTGTTTGCGGATTTTCGTTTCAGTAATGGATAAGAAAAAAACATTTTCTTTTGACCAGAAGTTTTGTACGACAAATAGAGCAAATCTGACTGGTTTATTATAATTCAAACACTTGCATTTAATATTCACCTAAATAAATAAAACAAGTCGGGTTAGTTACACTATTATTAACTAAGACCGGCTGGACCGATTTTTATAATCTTTGTATTGTTGGATTTTTCTCCGATCCAAATAGTAGAATAACTATTAAAACATGGAAAAATTTCACGATAAAAAATTATTAAAAAAATTATTTAGTTTTTCATACATTTAGGTGGTACGAAGTGCGCAGGGTTCGCAGGGGACAGTTAGCGATAAAAAATAACAGCATAGATCCAAACCAAGTTTATTAGAAAATTAATATACATCCCTTGCACATATATTATTACCGATTAGGCAATTATAGCAAAAATCTCTAAGAGAACATTTAAAATAAAATATCACAAAAAATAAATACATAACGTAAATGTCAGTTTACTTATCCGGATAAAACGGCCCATAATTTTATTATTAATGTTAAAACCTTTGAAGTTAAAAGCCCCTCGCCCCTCTGTGCCCCGGAGAATTGAGTACCTACCTAGGTAGAGGTGTGCTTTTTGTACTTCGGCTGTTAGCCGATGGCTGTTTAAGTCTATTGTGTTAGGGCGCAGGCCTGCAAGTGTAGCCACCCTTAATATTATAGCTTAGGGACATTGTCTGTCTGAACAGGCATGAAGATAGGACACCAAGATCGGCCATTTAATTCAAGGCAAATAATAAAACAAAATTACAAAACAAAATTAAAAAGAAAATTAAAACTGACTGCCTGGTTGGTGTAGTGGTTGCAAGCGCTACTGCTGAGAATGAGGTCCTGGGTTTAATTCCCAGGTCGGAAAAGCGTTATTGGATTATGCCATCAGGAATTTCTCAGTTGCAGCCCGGAGTTTGGAATTGGACCCGGTTGATGGCAATAAGCTCCCCCCCTATACATGGGATTTAAATATACCTAACTGGCAAAATGTGGGAGTAGGAGTACTACTCGTATTGAATGTGGGAGTACTATAGGTACAAACCTTTGCCTAACACTTTGGGTATTACAGGAGTGATGCTATGTAAGAAAATTAAAAATGAGAATTAAATAAAAACTGGCCAAGTGCGAGTCAGACTCGCACACAAAGGGTTCCATACCATAAGGCAAAAATGCCGAAAAAAAAACACGTTTGTTTTATGGGAGCCCCCCTTAAATATTTATTTTATTCCGTTTTTAGTAATTGTTGTTATAGCGGCAAATACATCAACTCTGAAAATTTCAACTGTCTAGCTATCACGGTTCATGAGATACAGCCTAGTGACAGACGGACAGACGGAGAGTGGAGTCTTAGTAATAGGGTCCCGTTTTTACCCTTTGGCTACGGAACCCTAAAAAAGCGACAAGTGCGACTTCTGATCATGCGGTCTTGGGTTGAATCCCCAATTTGGGAAATGTATACAATTGAAAATAGTACAAATAATTGTAATAGGGTTACAGTTGAACAACTGTTGCCGATGTAGTGTCAATTTGCCATACAAGTATTAAGGCTACAATAGTAAAAGCTGTCCGATGACCATGCCGATGGCAACAGATGGCCAATGGGACCGAAAGGTTCTGGAGTGATGACCGCGTACCGAAAGACGTAGCGTTGGAAGGCCTCCCACAAGGTTGTCCGACGACCTTGTGAAGGCCGCAGGAACGCGTTAGATGCGAGAACCACAGAACCAGTTGAAATGGAGGTGCTTGGGGGAGGCCTATGTCCAGCAGTGGACGTTTTTCGGCTGAAATGATGATGATGAGTAAAAGCTGGCGAATTGCCAAGCACATCACGCAAAATAATCCGATATTTTGGTAGATCAGGGGGCCTAAAAAGGCTAATTTGGCAGAATCGTAAAGGGATAATGTTAAGAATCAAAATATGGCGAAGACAGTCCGTGTTTTTCTTTTTTTCGTTGCACTATGTAGGTGTAATCAAAGAGATACGGATTGGATATGGATTGTCTTGATTAGTATTTTAGCACAGACAAAAAAAAATAACTGAAAAATCCGTCATCAATGGAATTTGATTCGGTTAACAGTTAACTGTCCATTACGATTCATAATGTTATCCTTTTATGATTCTGCCAAAGTGGCCTTTTTAGGCCCCCAGATACGACCACTTCTCTTAGCAGTTTATATTCAGATAGACCGTTTAACAAGAAACATAACAAAAAGGGCTGCAAACTTAACAGGTACGAAAACGTATAAAATATTTTGAGGTCTTATTTGGTCTAAGTGTTAGCGGCAGTAAGGCTCATAAAAAATACAAACAACGAGCCTTAAATTTATTATTTAATGAATACTAAACAACTAAAACAAAAAAAATAATACATTTGTAATTATAATTACCTAGTTCACAAGAAATAAGCAATGTATCACTAAAAACGCTTGTACTATGCGGATGATAGTGTCTCTGGCTCCCTAACTTTGCCTGGCTAAGTTTTGGAGCTGGAAACCTATGGCCTCGTCGAATACGAAAAGTCTTACCAAGTTTCGTACCTATATCATGCTTTCTGCATCTGTGTAGTTACTCAATACTCTCAACTAAGCCAGTTACTAACGCTATTAAGTTTCTTATTAAGCACATAATGCTGTCGCTGACTTGTTAAACAAACATACTTACAACATGAATAACAGCCGTTCATTGTCTACTATTCAGAATATTTAATTAAAACATAAAGTTCCGAAGCAGATTTTTTAATCAAATTACAACTCATTTATCATTAAAATATATAAATTCTTTTTATACCAATTCTCAAACTTCACTTACAACAAAAGCGGAACATTCACGCCGCAAAGTAAAATTTCATTTTCATAAATTTTAATCTCGATAAATTATTTTCAAGTGGACGAGAGAACAAGGGGCTTTCACCCGGACAGACTGAGAAAGGTAAAGGAATTAATCTAATGTCAAGCGTCCCAAATACAATGGGGGAACAAAAACTTTTTCATTTTTCTCACCGGACCCCTGGCAAGCGAGAATATTAGTTGGGGGTATTTTGCAACGAACATTACCTTGTTATTGGCACAGCTAATCGAATCACCTGTTCTTTGTAACACGGAGCAGAAATACGCTTTGGCGTTATTAGCTGCTTATTTTACTGAAAGTGAGAGAATTTCATAGCGGACCTACAAACCTATAACTTACATTAATCATATAACTTTACTAAAGTGCCTTTCATAAAAACAAATCAATGTCAGGTGTAGTAAAGTATCAAAAATAGAACGGGACAGAACTAGATTTTTCTAAAAGAGTGAAGGAAAAATAAAGAACAATCCTGAATTCCCCAAGTACGGAACATCGCGAAATAAGGGCCGATGATCCGACCTCAGTTTGGTGGTCAATCACAACCTTTATTAAGGTTTCTCTTTGTTACCCGTAAACAACTTATTCGGATCAAGCGACAATCATTGAGTTTATTCGAGAATTAGTTTTGTGTGAATGCGTAAGGGATCCCGGTATTTTACATAGACATCAAACGGAGAAGTTCAGTTTTAATAACATTAACATGATGAATGGAACATGGCATGAGATCGCACAGGACAGGGCTTGGAAGGAAATGTGGGACATGGCGAATGGGAGTGAAACGAAACTTTTAACAAAAATATTACGACAAAATATAATGACAAAATACACGCAACGTAAAAAAATCAGAGTCCCATAACATGAATCTCTTGTAAGTAACGCCCTACTTACACATTTCGGCTATGAGAGCATTTTCTACCTAATTAAAGCTGGAAACGCGAAAAGTTTAGCAGTTATCCATTTTTCCCCAGTGTCCGTATTCTGAATCCCGTCTCCCCCACCGAGCCCAGTGCGACGAAATGTGAAATTTCAATTCCACAGCAAGATTTTTATTAAAGTATCGAAGCTTGGGAACCGTTCGACTATAGTTTGGAAACAAATAAACGACTTTCCCGCTCTTTTTTCCTTTTTTATACATAAAAGCGCCGAGTTGATTTATCGTCGGAGCTCTGAGCGGTCGCTGCGTCCTGCCGCGAATCTTGATCGACGAAGCATTTCAATTTATTTTATGAGTCGACACCTTCACAAGGGTCTGTTCTTACTAAAATACCCCCAATTCGGTCACTCGGACATTTATCCAACGAAAACAATTTACTGTGCTTCCGATATGAAAGAGCGAGAAATCACTTCGAGCTTCTCTTTATCTCTTTGACTAGTTCAACTCGTTATCATTTCAATATTAATAGAATCGCAGCCGATCTATTCACAACTTGGTCTTTTAATGAGATCAGGCTGTTATTAGCGCGTAATGGCCTATCTCCCCAGGTTCCAAATTCCCCAAAATTATTTTTCATACATTCATTCCCAACGTCCCCAAAATATAAAATTGAATTATTTGTAAAGTTCTCACTTGACCAATCCTAGTACTAACGTGTTCAAAAGTGTAAGAGTAAAATAAAATAAGTACCTAGTTAAAAATTAACCTTCTTTGTGCTGTGTTTTTGAGATATATCCAGGGTGTGTTAGGAACGTATCCAGGTTGTTCTAGGGGAAAATTTTGTGAAAGGGAAGAATTTAGGCTGTGTTGGAGCATCCGGCAAGCAATTCTTTAGAAATTTTGTAAGTAAACACACCGTATAGACTATTGACTAAAAGATTAATCACATTTTTATTGTAAAATTAAAAAAATAATAATATATCAGTGCTTCTTGATAATTATGATAATAATCACAGCTTGTATGTACAGCAAAAACAAGTTTTGATAACCTTCCTCTCATTCGCACTCATTCACATCTCTATTGTTGAGCGCTATCTGGTAATTAGTACAGAACAACGTCGTTCGTTATCTATCACTTATCAGTATTGCTTAGTGTTAATAATATTTAATTAATTAAGCGTAAATCGCAATGAAAAGATTACGCTTTTTACTCCATTGGTTCTCTCAAGTAATTATTCATAACATTACACAATACGTACGTAAGCATTGATTCAGCGACTGTACCACTCACAATTTCGTTCAAGACAGAGTCGTACAACTTTTAGTTACAAATAAAAGCTTTGAGGAACTGTTAAATTTTGGGGAGATATGGTATCACCCTTATTATCTTTTGCATTTACTCTATTCCAAATCAGGTTTCAAACTGCGCTGTACATTCATTATAGATAATGATTCTTTATCTGTTGCTGTTAACGTATCCACTGATTACGCTAGATTTTATCAAATTAAAATTTGCTTACGAGTAAAACTGTGGTGTTTAACCGTCCGAAACGAATTTGTATTAAGTTTTTATAGGACAATCAAATATCAGTTTAAACGGAACGGGAACTGACTACGGGTGGTAAAAAGCAACGCATTCTGGCACACCACACGTTCGCAAAAAGTTCTTGAAAGTGCATCGAATGGTTCGACAGTTGCACAATCAATGCGAATTCAACACAAAACGATTTTATACTGCGGCTTTTACAATGTTTGGCTCACTATTTTATTTTCTGGTGCAGTGAAAGCCTTGATGTTTTACGTGTTTCTTAAACTTACATTTCAAACGGACGACTCTGTTCTTATCATCCAACTGAGTTTACACTAGTCAGCGACTTAACGCTGGCTTATCCTTTCACAAAAGAAAAAGAAACTAACATAATATGCTCAAATTAAATACATCCCTCAAAGATCGGCAGCCACATAAAAGCATATTCGCTTCGCCTTTAACATCATAGAGCACGTCAGCTTGTCAATTTTACCACTCAATTGATAATTTTATTGATCAAAGCAGGTAGGAGCGTTCAGAAGTCAATTGCAGTGACAGCAAATCCGCGTGGTGAAACGTGTGAAAATATCACTTTTAAAATAAAAAAGTGAAACCAAAGACTCGCCTCTACAGGTAACCGCAAACCAGTGGTAACGGTTTGACATGAGCGGCTTTATGTCGTAGCAGTAAGGGTGATGTTTTTAAGCAGTAACTACTAAGGTTGCCCATTTTGAATTCCCAGAGTCGATAGGAACAGCGTCCAACGTTAACCCCTAGCCAATATTTTCGCATCATTTATTTTGACTAGTGAATCTATCGTTTTTGTCCGAAAATTCTCTAAGTTGGCGCTTCTACGCTTGGATATTTGGGGCCATAAACCGCATCCTCATAAATTTTAAATCACAGGAAAACATCGTGAGGAACGGCATGTCCTAGAACCGAAAATTCGAAGACATGTGACATCTACCAAGCCGCACTGGGCCTGCGTGGTAGGCTCACTCCCTCTCGAAGAGGAGAAAAGAAAGAAAGAAAATACGTTTATTTGCGGTAAACATGACGCCAGTGGCCTGTGTCTTAAAGCTGGGGAACATTATAAGCTGATTATGATGGTGATCTACAGAAAACCATACGATGGGTGTAATATATAATGCTTATTTTTAAATAATATAAAGAGACACCAACCTTTAATAAACATTCACTGTTAACTTAAAAATAAGGATTATTTTAAGTGTATAAGTAGCCGATAGTTTCCGAAGACGCTTGTCCTCGGTCGAAGTGTAGTCGGTAGTGTTGAATTTCTCCCGACTATTCAATACAACTTGAAAGTTCTACCGTTGTTCTTCAGTTTGAAGCAACGGGCTTTAAAATGAGCGAGATGACGGTAATATTTTTTAACGGGTTTTTATACCGTCAGCGGTCACTAAGTCATTGTTACACGTTTAAAATCATACAAATTTTATTTATTGGATAAGGACACAGACGCACAATGACAGGATAGACACGGACAGGGTACAGACGCCGGCACATCAAGCTACCCGAAACTGTCAAATTTTCCCAATCAACATTGAACCTTATGTTGTAGCGATAAAGTTGAAAATCTATTGAAGAAATTTGACAGATTGTAGTAGCTTGATGTGCTGGCGTCTGTACAATGAGACAAAAAAGCATAATCAGCTTATAGTTTTCCCACAACTGGGACACAGGCCTCCTCTCTGTGAGAGGCAGTTGACTGTAAATCCACCACGCGGGACCAGTGCGGGTTGGTAGATGTCACATGTCTTCGAATTTTTTGGTACTAGGACATGCCAGTTTCCTCACGATGCTTTCCTTCACCGTTTAATAAGCAGTGGTGATG
Source organism: Luperina nickerlii (assembly GCA_963855955.1). NCBI lineage: Eukaryota > Metazoa > Arthropoda > Insecta > Lepidoptera > Noctuidae > Luperina > Luperina nickerlii. Next base: position 15,378,097 of record OY979662.1, read on the forward strand.
AAATAATTTACACAAAGTAAAGCGCCTGTGTGGGTTCGAACCCACGACCAAACTACGACTACAAACTCGTAACTCGGGGCCGGTACAACTAGGTCACCACTGCTTTCGTAGCTACATATTATATTAATTGAAAGCAAACAGGCAAACATAACTGTGAACATGTTTACTTTAACTAAATATAGATAAATAGTGTAAATAGTCTAATTAAATGAGTTCAGAGCTATTTTTAGGCAAAGGCCTTTGTAGGTTTGACGTCCAATCAAATAACATATCGAAATTAGCTTCTTTACCAAAAATAATAAATACGTTTAATTCCTTCAAATAGAATGTTATGCTGAAACAATAATGTTATGCTGTCAGCATAATATAAATAAATAATAATAAATAAAAAAATACTTAATAGCAACTTATAAAGTAATGAGGGTTTTTTTTTTTTGTTTTATTCAAATTCATTTATTTATTTAAATGCAGGTGCGGAAAACCTCAAACGGCGCAAATACTCCAATCTCTTTGGAACTTATATTATGTTTGAGCCGTTTGGGGTTGAAATACTAAGGCCATGGGGCCCGAGTGCCCACTTAGTATTTCGAGACATCGCCAAGCGTTTGTTCGACTCTTCACATGACCAGAGGGCTGGCCTATTTCTTGGCCAAAGAATCAGCATTTCCATACAACGTGGCAATGCTGCCTATTGGGCACGTTTCCTGTAGACAGCGATGCGGACGAATTTCTTGATGCCCTTTGATTATTTCCCATCTTTTTTATATACTTGTACATATTATTATTATTATTTTAGGAGTGTTAGCTTTTTAAATTATATAAACCAATTAAAAACATACAAAAATATACCGGTCAAAAAAGAAGAAAAAAAATGACACTAGGTATACAAAAAATGGAATAAAATACCAATAATAAAGGGTCTAAGAATGAATTCTGATACAATGTACTTTATGGCCCCACCAGTCTGAGATTGCAAGTGTTGAACGATTTCAGAATAGTTCGCGGACGTCAAGAAGAGTGATGAAGTAAACCACCCACTTAATGTTCACTTTGTGTTCAGTATAAAGTACGCAAAGTACCCTATTTAAAGTATGCCAGTAAAAGGTTCTAAATGTTCTTTGTTCACATTTTGGGAAGAATAACTTGGCATTTTGTATGAAAAAGATTTACAAGGATCAAATATTTTATTTTCCAAATCTAGGTTTAGGTTTTTGTGTATTTTGTGCTATAAATTGCGTTACATACTGGCGAGGCGAAGAGAAACAGTCATGTTTGAATTTCACTAACTTTTAAAGTAAACGCCGCCCGACCTACGCGCGCGCTACGCGTTCGTAGACATTACGTCGTAGCTCGTAGCACACTCCGTAGCATATGTTAAAAGACTGGTACAAACTGTACTGTAGCCGGTCACAGCAATGTAAACAGGTTAGCGCTTTTGAAAACCCGCGTGAATTTTGAAACGACGCTCTGGCGGAATTCCGCCGGTGCCTGGCCCGCGCTACGCGCCAGCCGAAAAGGTAAATGGGTCATAAAGGCGTATCAATATTGACCGCGCGACTCCCATCCAGCGTACATCATGCCCGTTATATTGGCTATATCTCACGTTATGCGGAGAAGCCATTTTTTTGCTACTAATTTATGTACGTGTCGCTCTTTTTTATTTTTTTTAAGCGTGTCCCTTTTTCGAATTTCGATATTGGGATCGAGGCAAACGCGCTGCGGTTACCGGAATAATGCGGGAGTGGAGCAGATAAATCGCCAGAGTTGAAATCATGGGGCTGCGTTACATAAAGGCTGTCATTTAAAATGATGTTATCAGTATTCGTGAATCGGAAAAGTGGAGCGGCTATAGTGCCAAGTCGTCGGTCACTAGTCTTGAAAGTTCTGTTATTAATCGGGTCACTGTTAGCATAATAGGTTGCTGCAAAATATGTCGTGATCAAATAAAAGACTTCTTATTGAACACACGGTTTACAATGTGTTGTTCTGACGATAGTCTTACAGTTCAATCTCAAATATAAAGTACATCGAGTCAGAAGTTAAGTAGTCCCGCCAACATCCAACACTTGTACCGGTAAGCCAAAAAGTTAACTGGGGCAGACTGCTATAACTCTAAGTCTACCTTTTGTGCAGAATTAGTGCAACTAAGAGCTGGGAACGTTCAAGTTTTTAAGAGCTTTAATGCGAATTTGTTTAAGTTTAATGGAAACCTTCAGGAATAAAAAAAACAGTTTGTTAAGAAGACTTTGATTGCCTAGAGTTTTAAGATTTGGTAGAGAACAGAAATATACAAAATATAGATTATTCCAAGATAGATTCCAAATACAAAATGTTTCTGAAATTTTAAGTAAACATCTTTGTAACAAGAGAATTTATACATGTTCCTTGCAGTTGCTATAATAAAAAACTCAATATAAGTTGGATAAAAAACTATCTAGGGAATCGCAAAATCAAAATATTTTTTTTTTTATTTAAAATATCTATTGGGAATCCCGCCATCTTGATTAAGGACACAAGCTAATTACTATTACCTAAACAGTTTTATGATTAAGCTTTTGTTGTAATCCGTGTTTCGCAACCCTTTTTAATTAGGGAGTGTTATATAATTAAAAGGTAGCCCGATGGTGATAACAAAAGGATAATCAGGGTGTTTGACCGAGCATCTTATTTCAATGAAACGTTAATGCCAGGTAACTATGGTAACGGAGGCAAGACTTGAAAGAGCTTGAAAGGCAAATTTTATATCAAACTGAAAAGGCGGTGAGTGAAGGTGAAAACTTTTGTCAGGAATATTATATAGGAAAGTTTTAATACAAGTGTTCAAAGATGTTACACTGTATAGATATTATTATTTTTTATTCAAATATAAGGAAACTTGCTTCGGCCCGCGGCTTCACCCGCGTGGTTGTTGGATATTATCCCACGGAAACGTGCCACAGGGACAAAAAGTAACCATGTCCTTTTCTAGGATCCCATCTAGCTCCTTGCCTCCTATCCGATTAGTGGTTTGGGCGTGAAAAGATAACATACGGACAAACTTACTTTCAAATTTATAATATTATACTAGCTGTGCCTCGCGGTTTTACCCGCCTCGCTCGGCACCTAAGAGTCATAGCGTGAAGTTAAATACATACTTATATTATAAATTCGAAAGTAACTCTGTCTCTCTGTATGTTACCTTTTCACGCCAAAACCACTAAACGAATTTCGATAAAATTTGACAGAGAGATAGGATTGCATCCCGGGGAAGGACATAGGATAGTTTTTATCGTCATACCTTGCGGGTGAAGCCGCGGGCGGAAGCTAGTAGCATATAAACTCTCTCATGAAACGAGCTATCAATAGCGGAAATATTTTTTCAAATCTTATTGTTAGTTCCACAGATTAGCGCGTTCAAACAAACAAACAAACTCTTCAGTTTTATTATTAATATATAAATACCTACCTTTCCTCAGTGACAAAAAACAGACCTTGTTCTTCAACGTAATAGTGTTAAAGGTAACTCGATATGATGCAACGCTTTTAAAAAAAGGCGCTGTTACCGCCATCTTTTCCTTGTACTCCTCGTTAGAGAAAGACGATGCAAAATTACCCTTAGGCAGTCTACCTGTCAGAGAAACGCGTCAGAAAGGAGATATTTTTGAAAAAATAGTTATTGTTTTAGAAAGCAAAAGCAAGTTTGTTAGTGAATTAGTCACAAATAAAGCAAAAATATCGTCAAAGCTCGCGTAAATAAAGTTGTCATATAATGGTATATTTTTCTCTTTAAGGTCGACGAACCCTTTAAAAAAGTATTTCGAGTAACTTAAACACTATTATCTTATTAATTATATTCTTTATTGTACACTAGCAAAAGCATAACAAAAGATAGATACATACAAAAAACACTACAAAACAAAACACACACAAAACACACACTACAAAATATATAATAATACTAATATAACTAGCAGCACCCCGCGGTCACACACACACACACACACACACACACACTAACCACTACAAAACACACACTACAAAATATGTATATAATAATACTAATATAACTAGCAGCATCCCGCGGTTTCACCCGCGTAAGTTTCGATCCCGTGGGAATATTGGGATAAAAACTATGTCCTTCCTCGGGATGCAATCTATCTCTCTGCCAAATCTAAATCTGTTCAGTGGTTTAGGCGTGAAAAGGTAACATACAGACAGACAGAGTTACTATCGAATTTATAATATTAGTATGGATTATTGTTTGAGTAACTTAAGATTTTCTTAAATGTTTTTTAGCCAGACATTATCAAACTTACACGTATTTCAAAGCAACTGCAAAAAAATAGGCATAAGTATAAGTCGACAAAAAAAAACACTATGAAACTAGTACCTAAGTAGTAAAAGTAACTACTTAGTCGATTAACCCAATATAACCGCATAAACTCGATCTAGTTTAAAAACATAGAGCCTCGTATAACCAAATAAAAGTATCTCCTTTAAATTACGGTTTAAACTGATAGCGAACATAAAATTCTCACGAAGAGTTGTTTTAGGCCCTACTTTACATAATGATACGGATATAAAACACTTTAGGGTTATCATGCATAAGCTAAACGTGCGCCTTCATATATTAAAGTGTGATAAAAAATTAATATATCTCTTTCCTTTCTCCTATATACTAAAACAAGGACTTAAGGCACTTTAGCGTCAATATCTCTCTAATATATTATCATAAGCATTCAAACTATCAATAACGCTTCAATAACAGGAAAACTTTTGTCGGAATAGGAGCCTAGCTAAAGCCACGTGCAACAATGTGCTGGATTAAAAAATCTCTAGTATCCTTGTATATGAGTGTTGAAATTGCTTTCCCAGCGTTGTGCGCCACAATCAGACACAATAAACCCTTCGCGTATAGACTCTACACTTTACGCACTAAATGACTGGCCACTATGCCAGCTATTATTTATCTTTTTTTTTCATTCCAGTCAAGCGAATCATTAAGTAGCATTTCAAATTTAAAAAACGAATGTCATAATTGTTGGTCTCTCACAAATTACTTGTTTGATAAAAGTCCAAACGTAAAAATTGAGTTTCATTATCTTTGGCCATTGGAAAGTAACTCGTTTTTCAAAACTTCTAATCTAAAAATCGAATGTCATTATCTATGTCTATTTATTTGGGAGGGTTGGTATTACTTTTATTTATTTACATTAAGCGGAGCGTTTGTAAAGATTATCCTTAGAAATAAACAATTGTGAAGGAGTGGGGGGCAGGACTACGTCGCGGTCGACTGCGTCCCGCTGATAACGGCGGTACGTGAGCCCGAATATGTTAGCGATACACATACTTTTCGCTGATCCAGACGATTATTCCAACCAGCAACTATTGTTCTTTTTTAAGTTATGCCATTTGCATTTTGGTGACATGTTGGGTACATTTTTTTTAAGTTAATAAGTAGGGTTTTTATGAGTAGTTATGAACACAAAAGTTATATTTTTATTTCAATTAAGTACCTAATAAATGCGGAACGGAATTTACAAACAACATTGTGAACATTTTGGAAATAGATGTCTCAGATCTATTGATATTTAAGTAATACCTAAACGCCAAAAATAATCCCACACAAAACACTTTGCATAGGCGCTTGATCTAAATCAGCTTTTCATTCACGACATGCCAGCTTCATCTGTATGCAGACAGTTTAAAATTCATACACATTGCATTCGAAACGATTCATTTCAATGCACTATTTTTCATTTAGTATCGACTCACTGCAGTGTCGAGTTGAGCCTGAATGAATTGTGTCCAAATTAGTAGTAAGTTAATAACTCTCTTTTGGACCTGACCAGACATAAATATTATTTTGAAATTCACGTTTATTATGTCAGATATCCCGACACCCTTTACGCTGAGTAAAACGACTCGTAAAATATACGAGAGCCGTCTTTAGCAGGCATCCTCGCTCGCTTGCTTAATTATTCATTACTCTGCTTATTTACTCAAAAATCTGAATCACATTTCATTTTCAAGATATTGAACTATAAAAATATTTCTTTTACAAACGCGAACGGAATTCGTGAGTAAAATTTTAAGACCTCCAAAATCTAATCCATCTAGCTGATAGTTTATTGAAGGATGAACTTAAAGTATGAATCGTATTCCCCTAAAGTCAGGTGCGCCCCAAAATGAGAGCCAAATTAAATTTTCCATTCGTCTGTAAAAAAATCAGCTAGCAAAAGATTTCCGCTCCGGTGGGAGTGCTCGCAGTAATAGAGGTGCATTTTTTGACTGTAGCTAAGATAAAAGTACTGCATCGTCAAACGTGAGGGATTGCGGAGTCATCTTTTTAAGGTAAAAGTTCTTTTGATCGCGCGCTCCTCACCAATAATGCTACATTAAAATTGCAAAGTGGACGTCATTGTTTCTGCTTACGAGTCTTTTTGAAAAGAGCGCGGTATTTGTATCAAGTTGATGATTGCGGAATACCATTTTCTGCTTCACTCGACTTCATAACGAGTAGGAAATGTAGAAACGAAGCAGAAAATCAATTGTCTTGATCAATTTTAATATTCCTTTGGAGAAATTAAAATTGCATTGATTTGCATTAATGATCGCTAACTGCTGCGTATTCCAAGACATAGCGAGTGTTTCTTTATTAATATAAATGGCTACAAGTAGGAACGCCGAAATGCATTTTAGAGAGAAGTAGGGGAAGAGTGATGCTCGTAATATTTTTAGTTTGCGGAAAGGAAGAGACAGTGATGTGTTGGCTCATTTGTTACGGTTCCGAGTAATCGAACATAAGACATAAATGCTTGCTAATTGAAGTAGGTAGGACTATTTCGAAATAGTTTGTTATTAAGACAATAATTGTTTAAGTAATAGTTAGACAGGGTCAATTCGTTTGTGAATGTGAAACTATGTAGGTATTATGTTTTGATGTCGTTATCAAAACATGATAAAAACAAAAAGAAAATATTTATAAAACACATAATTTTTCATAGCTGGTGCATCCCGAGAAAGTGAAATGATGTGCAGCAGTATCGTTACTGAAATTTTCAATCAGGGTTCAACATGATTTGAAATTGAATTTCCGTAGCATTTGTGTAGTTTCGCCAACCAATTGCCCTGTAGAGTTTTAATGATAAGTGAATAATTATCACGTTGTTGATCGGTAAAGCCGGTACAGCGAGCGGTTACACCTTTTAGACAACATTTCCGAACGTCCATTAAAGGATTTGAGGGATTAAGCGAGTTTCCAAGCCATGGCCTTGTGCGTTTCGTTTTTGCACTTAAACGTATTACGATTTCGGATTTACGTTACTTGTTTAGCAGGTGTCGTTTTTTGGGATTATGGTGCCGATAGCAATATTTACCGAAGGTGCGTTACCTTCGGTAAATACCTTAGTACATAGATTATTCGAGTTTATTGATTACTTATCTGTACCAGTGTATTTATCATACATAGAATTTTTCTAAAGTATCTATCGCCGGAAACTGTTGGTAATCTTTTCCACTACCAATACTTTTTGATGATTGGCTTTTAGCGACCCTCCATTGTACTGTACAATCTATTGGTGAATAATAAACTCTGCTTATCTACCTACCTATCTATTATACTAGTGAAAATGGGGCACTTATTTTATAATAATGTAAGTAAAGAAAAAGCTTGAAACACTTTTCAATTTAAAAAGATAACTTCCCAACATTATCACCAGCCTGCTTTGCATTTTTTGCGAAAACGGAATTATTATTATTAAAAAATTCTCCATCAAATAAGGGAGAAATTGTTTGATAATAACCCCACATTGAGATTATACGGATTAAATTGAAAACGTAGCCAAAAAAATATGCAGACTCACGCGCCGAGCTCGCCTTATCGTAACCTCATTGGCAATCTCGAACGAAGAGAATGTATTCGGAATATTGTTCCGCAGAAAAAACTTAAGATTTCTTTGGTTAAATCTTCTTAGAAACGACGACCATCCTGTGACGGCTATTTATGCAGAATAATGTTTACAACATATTTTTTACACAAGCAAAAGGTCAGCGGAAACGATAAATAGGCTTTTTTTAGACATGATTCGATGAAATATGTTACAGTGCAGGTACACTACATCTGCGCCTCGGTGGGCTACTTTGAAGGCTATTTTCTACGGCGTTATAAATATATATAGATAAAATAAAATTATAAATATATATAGTATCTAACAGTTTTGAAAACCCTCTCAACAATAGACTCATTTCAAACACTCACAAAGTTCACTTCACAAACAAAACGAACTTGAAATTATATATTCGTTTCAGCTCATATATGTGAAAATAACTGTATAATATGTTGAAAGAAAACTCCTCGCTCGTCGTCTCCACGTAAGTTACGTCGAAACTTTTTCTTGTATTACTTTTAGTAAGTACACGAACTTGTTCAAATATGCCAACTCGAATAAATGTAAGACCCGATGTCCTGTAATGTTCGGTTTTTCAAATTACATTACCGAGGCGTAGTCGGCATCCAAGTGGGTACGTTGTGAATCGATTTGGAGCATGCGGAGCGGACAAAGGACGGCGAACGTTGCATTACGATAATGCATTTTGGAATACCGAAATTCCGTGGCCATACCAAAAACGAGCGATCACTGAAACGATAATACTCGTTTCACAACAATTATCCACACGAATCGTTGGCACAGCGAGTGATATGGACTCGTTACTAGGTGTCTCTGACGACAGCTTCTTGGCAAACACCTAAACATGCTATTTAAGCTATTTTCCCAAACCCAAATTAAAAAAAATACATTAAATATAACTTGGATAACATTTTGGTTTGATTGAGATAGCTCCCTACCTACCTACCTACAGGTATTATTGTAGCACACAACATTAGAGTGATACTAGATACTTAAGAGAGATAGATAACGGCCGATTTGAAGCCAGAAGGCACACTCACCGCATTACTTCTAAAGATCCATTCTACTTTAGCTTTGATCTTTGAAAGCACCCCTATATGGTACGGCCATCACTCCCTTTCAAATGTCATTTACAAAACACTTTTATGTAGACTTTAAATAATTAGAAAACCAGCCGGCATGAGCTGGGTTTGAACAAAAAAGTACTTACTGATATTATTATGAAAGTTTTTAAAAGGGCTCATTGTTCTGCTTTTTGTGAAAAAAAAACGTACAAACAGTTTTGATATTAAAATAGTTTTGCTTTGGTATTTACTGATACTACCGTAAACAAAGTTACGTTAAATATTTTCATTTATCCGGTGGAATAATTTAATTAATATTGACCTACATAGAGCCGTTATACGCCTAAATAACCGCTAAGAGTAAGTTGAAAACAGTTTTATATGTATAAGAGAATTCCACAAGTGGGTACAATTACAAATGAATAAATCTGGGGGCCAGTGATAAATCCCTAAAACACAGCTTCCCGTTTTATCTGCGTTATCGGGGACGTGCGATCTCCCTGCCCTCCACATGGTAAATGTGGTGTGTCAGCCACTCCTTTTAAATTATACATGCGATTTTAAGTAACCAGGCACGGGATCAGGATGCAGAACCCTCCATTCCGTTTATCTGCATGATTTCACATTGATACCCCGTTCGGGTAAATTGATTGAATAATGTTTTCATCTTGCACATTTTCTATGTTAACCCTTTAGTGTTTCGATTGCGTACTGATAGGTGTTCTACAATGCATGACTGAATTTTATTTCAGAAGTATTTGAAAAATCGGTTTAAATTAATCGTAGCTGATTTTAAACATTTTCACAAGAAACTCGTTTTTTAAACTTGATAATACATGTGGGAACTAGTCTATTCAAATTAACAATAAATGTTTCATTAGCATACAAAACCGTATGATCGTAATTGATAATAGTCAAACGTAACATTACAGGTGGAAAATATTACCTCACGAAAGCGAAATTCAATATCAACATAACAGAACATAGGATGACAGATGATCTTGAAACGGCGAACAAAACAACATCGAGAAATAACGGAAAGCCAATATGTCGCAACAAAATGAAGAAATGACAGAGGTAGGAAACGATACGCAAAATTTTATTGCGACTCTAAGGAATAGCAACGTCATACAAAGTGAGAACAGATCGTGCCGACATTGTATCGGGCTCAATAACTACGTATCACAAAGGAGTCACTGCATCGCTCCGCATTTTATAGCGGAACTGGATCGATCCACTGGATATTGCTAGCGACTTGCAACTTGCCCGCTTGCCCGATGGAAGTTTGCTACATTAAAAATTGCGCGCTGAAAGGTCTATTTACGCGAATCGCACAGTGTTCGAATACACGGAACGCAACGCTCCACAATGTACAGGTGCGGTTCAGGTACATTTTATATTAGCCGAATGGCGGCTCTCCCTCGTTTCACCCCTTATTACCATTGGGAATGCTAATGAAAACAAACACATGCGTATTTTCAGCTGCACTTAACATATTTTAACTCCCGCTGTCCTAAATTAAAAAAACTACGCGGTTCTCAAATTGGAAAACTTTTGAGAGTAACTGGATCCTCGAGGATATTATACTGGTAAACTTTTGTGGAAGGCACTACAGCATACTTGGAACTACACCTAAATAACACAAATTCAAGTGAGAGCTAATGAAGACATCATTTTCCACTCACAGAAAAACGATGATGCGAAGAAAGTTTTCTACTTTAGGAGCGGTGAAGTTTTTTAATTTGGTCCTAATGGAGGAAACATCAAACGAGGCATCAAACCATTTGCGAATTCGCTACGGCACTGTAGCTTGCAAATGACCGATATTATTCGAGACATTAAAAAACCTTTTACAAATACAGCTTGTTTGAATATTACTGTAGGCATTTTGACACAACTACATTTAAAGGACAGGGTCAGTCAGGGACAGTCTGGGACAGGCCTATGCCCAGCAGTGGACAGCGCATAGGCTAAGTTTGATTGATTGATTGACATTTTAAGGCTCAAATTAAGACTTAAACCAAATACAAGTTTTCATTTGTTTTTGGTTACAGAGTCATCTAAAATATACTAAAATATAATATACAAATTATTATCTCAGACGGCATTCCTATTTAAAAGGCTTATCTTAATTAGAATATTTTCAGAGATATTAAAAGAGAGAAAGTTTGAACGAGTATCTCGAGTAATCTATAAAAGTTGTCTAAACTACGACACTTTCCAACTACTTTGTACTTAGGCATTACTTAAGCCTAGGTTTATTTTGATAGGTAAAGTCTCCTTCACTTTGAACCCGCAAAATCAAAGATAAAGGACAAACAGACATCTGTGGCTTATCTTTACACCAAAATATGCAAGAAATGAGGTGTAAATAAATTTTAAAATAAACACTCCTTGATTTGCAAATACAAGGAGTTTCAAAGTATGAATAAAGGCTCCTACAAACAGTCGCGACACGCGATATAATCGCGCGCGACACAAAGGCACCGCTCGTTGTGCGACTTGCGGTGCCTTTGTGTCGCGCGCGATTTTATGGCGTGTCGCGCCTGTTTGAAGGAGCATAAAATTTTTGAATGTGTCGACAAAGCATAACGAAGGCTCATAATTATCGTTGTAGAAACAGAAAGTTTGATAATATATCATTTTCGATCGACTTGGTAAATTGTAAATTCAGTTTTAACTAGAAAGTCTAATTTGTAGTGCAGAAACATGTAGGTAAGTATATGGGCAACGACAAAGGGTTGAGACTTTGAATCTAAGTCGCCAAGTATTTAGCTTTGACGTGAGGAATATGTAGATATGTGGTCGGCCACTATGCAATGAAGCCTCAAACGATAATCTACGGTAGCCCACCCTTTGACGCGAGCCAATGGTATTTGCCATGTAGCTGCCGTCAATTCTCCGACAGCTGACGGACATGGGGATTCAATGGTTTTATATACAGTACCCTCTCACGAACTAAGCTGGGAAACAATGGAGCCATAGTACTGATTTTTCAAAAAATCGATCGTTAGTTCGTAAACGAATCCTCTCTATTACACTACGCGAACGTTACTTTGACGTCAAAATGGGGATCGCCCTTTGACACGACTTTGGCACGATCATCTTTATATATGTCCCATCAAAGCAAAGGACTTTGTAACCAAATAGATATGCACGTGCGTCTACCCTCGTCGTATTCCAGAATTTTATTTTAGAATGGATTCTTTCAAATCTCACTTCACTTTGCTAAACACGAACTGAGCTTTCGACAGCTAGTACTTTCATCTTGAAATGTACTTTAATATAAATTAATATCAGAAGCCTTTTTCACCTATTTTCGTTCGAACTGACACGATATTCGTAACGCGATTTAGAGATTCGAAATCGGTTTCGACATGGTTTTTCCATCTACGTATATGTCATCGGGCACAAAAATTGTTTTTCACTTTTCCGTGAAAGGTTTACTAATCATTACTGACACATAAATTTCTAGCTTTTGTTATTTTAATATTCACGCTGCATATTGCATATTTTTGGTTACTGTTTTGGGTATTTTTATTAGGCCTAAATTAAATTTGGGATAGGGACAGGAGAATGATGATGGTTCGTATGGAATTTCTGTTTGGCTTGTTATTACAAAAGAATTTATAATTATGAAAATACCAATTTCAAAAACCGACATTCTTGTTTAGAACCAGTGATATTTAAACTTTATAGGGGGCTTTTGTTTGTGAGCGTTGAACAAAGGTGTCTGAAAAGAAGGTAGCACAAGTACTTGCATTCGTCATTCTGTGCTTCGTTATAGAGAGAACTGGAACTGTTAACACGCAGCAAGCGTGGTTGATATCCTTTTTGAACATTTCCACTGGCTCGCTTCTCAAACGCACTGGTTTTGAGGAACTAAAGGTAGCACAAGAGCGGCCACGTCACAAACCCGGGGATATAAGCCTCTTTCTTTAATTTATATACATAAATCCGAATTAAAACCGAAAGAGGACCGAGAATAAATAATGTTGGCTCGTTTTTCAGAGGTCTTAGATCCACCGCCCTACTTTATACGAGCATGTTTTTATTTTTCGTATTTAAAAACTCTGGTAATTATGAGTAAGCAGATTCAACGCGAGGAAATTTTGTGTCCCAGTTGTTTATATTTTTTTATTTGTTGGTGTTTTTTCTTTTTATACAGCTAAAATTTACCTCGAACAGGGAAACGGGAAGGTTGTTTCGTAATACAATTTGGGCTCTTTGCGATGTTTCGTTTTGTTGGTAGGTAGGCTTATTAGAACATGAAGGCGTGTTACGGAAAGAGTAGGTAGAGCTAGCTCTACAATCTGTGATAAGTCTTATCAAATGAATATGTTATTAATTTTAAATGGAAACCTAGCTATTTATGTAGACTAAATATAAGACAATGTAAAGCACTGTTTTTGGCAAATAAACATTATTATTACTTATCACTCAAACAAGTGACAATAGCGACTAATTTCTAATGGAAAGAAAACTCAAGATTATTTTATCCGCACTTCAGTTTTCTTCGAATAACCCGGAAAACTGTCAATTTATACGAAATACTATCAAACTGCAGCACACACGTCACAAAGACTAAACGAAAAAAAAACAATTAAGAACATAAAACCACCGCCACCAACACCAGTATACGCTGCAAGTTAAAACAATACTTCGTTACGATGCTAAATTTACCCGACTCTCTTCACATTAATTAAGGGGGAGCGCGCGTAGAATGTTATTGTTACAAGGGAAAAAATTAAAATGCCCTTCCACACGTACAGCCAACATACGCGCGTATTTGTTCGTACTATGTTTGCTTTCGCTATCGAAAAGGGGAACAACCTGTGTTGTGTTTGAGCCTGTTCCTGAAACACTTTTGATTAATTTTGTTGATGGGTTTTTGAGGGTATGTTTATTGTGGCCGTTCTACGAAGTATTATAGTACTTTATAGTGTGCGGAAAAAAGGCAGTGATGAACGGACGTACGGCATGGCGGAAACTTGATCGAGTTCCTTATTGTCTTCAGAATAGAAAGCACATAACTTAACATCCAGATTTCTTGAGAAACCCTTCCGCTTACGCAGGAAGTGCCACTCACGATTAGGTTTGTGAATTCAATTGTGAGATGTACAAAGGTCACACGACAGTAACTATCCGATATTCCCACAGCGTAACACATTGGAACTAACGCGTCCCAATGCGTTACGAAGCGGAAAAATCCAGGCATACAATTTCATGTTACCATACAATTTCAGATACTGGTTAGCACAATAATTTTCAATCAGTAATTTTACGGCAAGTTCATAAGTTATTATTAGTGGTGCAGTTATGTACCAGTAGAATAATATTTCAGCCACTACGATCACGCAATGACAATTAGTTTGCTGATTCGTTGATAAACATTGCGTTTTCACACGCGACACTTCAAAGCTGTCAAGTTCGAACCTTACAGTCTGTTTTAAACTATAATTTGATTTAAAATTTAGTGTAAAAATAGTGGTATTATACACAGTCATATTATACGATCCCAATTCTTTTTTGTACTCACAGTTGCTATGTTTTGTTTTCCTCAAAGACACATTCTGTGTATAAAATGTCATTAAAACTCGAATACGAACTGAAAAATGTAACGTATTAGACATCCAGAATTACAAAAACTTATTCAAATTACACCATGATTCACATCAAAGGAACATTCTACATGTAATCCTTTGCGGAGCGGTCTCTCAAAGGCAAACGCGATAATAATACATCCACATTTCCACAATGTGTGGTTACGTCACTGCAAAAATTGTGTTTCTACTGCGTTTATGCTCTTTAGTTTACAAGAGTAATGTGTTTTGCAGCGAGAAAACGGAGGAAAACATCAAGAAAAATAAAAAAGTTAATTGTATCACGATTAGAAAATAACCATCCATAATTTGGAATAAAAATCACCAAAATCACCTCATTTATGGTTCTATTTTGCTATTTATTTAGGTAGTTCGATAAATAATCTTCTATAATTAGACGGAAGTTTGATAAATATAACCTGCCCCAATCACAAGGTCAGGGCTAGGTGTAATTTACCGTCAAAGTGAGTAATGATTCGCTAATGACAGCAAACATTATTGCCATTATTCTTCGTAGTCAATATTGACAGTCTGTTACAGCCTTTATCGCTTGCCCTTGATTGCCGAATTAATATAATTAATATGATACTTGAATAGAACTATGTTTCGAACTGTATAATAATTCGATTAGTGGTTATCGTGTGCAAGTATCTGTATATAATATGGTTTGTAAATTATTCATAACGGTACATTGGACGATCAAAGAAGAGTTGTCTAATATATCTTAAAAAAAATCATTATCATTCATCTGGAAAAATACTACATCAATCGGTCATGTGCATCTACGTATTAAAATATTATAACTATTGGTAATTTTTGTAACTTATATTTATCTAAACCCTAACAAGCGTCTCAGATTTTAGTGTCTTTGTAAACTTTTCAAAGAGATTAGCCGCAAAACAAATTGCTTGAAAGCCTTAGCTTCTCCTAAGCTCTTCTGAAGAAATAAATTTAATAATCATTTCACAATAAGTTTCATCTCGCTACTAGTTCCTTAACCAAGCAAGGATTTTAATATCGGCTACAAATTATAAAGGAAAGTCCATATCAACGAAACAGATTAGATTAAAATGATATAAGGTTTAATTTTAAATTGTAACTACCGATAACTAAAACCAGACGATGTACAAACCACAATTTTAAATCAGTATACCACTTTCCTTTGCCGTGGATATAGCCCAACATACACATATGGATGGGAATGCAATATTTAAGCAATAAGCGTGCATTTACTCATGCATAGCTATTTGCACTGGCAATACCTTATAACATTCCCCGTAAACCCGCTTACACGAGCTACACGCTTAAGCGATACGCAATAGCGACTGCGGTTTCAACTGTGGATAACAAATGAAAGAAGTTGTTTAGAGCATGCCACGAGTCACCGCGACCCGGCTTGCGGAGCGACGAGACGGAAGAAACAGGTGACGTGCGCACGTGTTGCTGGTCGCACGTCGCGTCGTAAATCGCGCCAGTGTTGCCACACGCCAGATCGAGAAATCTGGATAGAACGGTCGAAAAATCTGTACAAAATCTGTATGAACACAAAACGCTAAAATCTGTATAAAATCTGTAAAACTGTAATAAAATCTGTACAAAATCTGTTCAAGAAAACAATAGTCACAACACAAAATCTACAAGAAAGTCAAGAAATCTTAGCGCAAATACGACTCGCGATGCTCGACTAGAACTAGAAGTTGAAACTCCAACCAAACAAATCGTTTCATACTGCTCATTCCGTTCATTCATTTGTCCCTGGCAACATTTATAGCGTACTGAAGGGATTCCCCGAAACTTATGTTTCATTTCAAACATAGTTTACACAGAACACAGGGAAAAATGTTGAAGGCAATAAATAAACACTAAATACACTAAAAAGAGATACATTTTCAATCATTTCATCATAGATTATGTGAGGAAGCGAAAATGACGAAAATCTGTATAAAAGTTATGCTAAATCTGTAATCTGTATTGGTGATGAAAAATCTGTATAGATACAGATAAATCTGTATATATGGCAACACTGAATCGCGCCGCTCAAGTGCGTGAACGGGGCTTAAGTTTTATAATTGAGTATCATCCTTTGTCGATGTTTTGTTGCACGTCACAAAAAGGAATGCGGGTGTTCAGTTAACATACATGTTACATGATGTGTTTCGAGATTTGTATTGCATGTCCAATTTATGTAATTCCGCTAGATGAAACTATTTCAACTTTGAGTTTATTTTATAATTTGCGGTGAGTCGGTACTATTTCAACGCTGGAGTTTATTTTAGAGTGTATTTAGTTTACGGAATTGGTTATTTAGTGTGTACCATTTGGAATAGGTAGTAATAATTGCATTTATTAAATTTAACTTCGATAAGCTTACCTTAGCTTATGGCTTACCTACAATTTTATTAAATTGAAGAATCTTGATAGCCAAACATGCAAAAAAACAATTGAAAAATATTTGAAAGCACTAGACTACAACAGCACTGAAAATCTAATATAAAACGATGCTATAAACAAGGCACATAAGCAAATAAATAATAAAATAATAAAGCACACATAACTGTACACATATAGAAACATACATAAAAACATAATATACACATATACATAAATACATTAACATAAAACATCCAAACACAGACAATTCCCATCATTTGTAACTTAATATAACTATCTGTACTATGAGTTATTACCTATAAAGTATGTAATCAAACCACTGCTATGTGACTTGTAACTGGAACCTTGTGAAAATCTGTTGTTCTAAGGTTGAGGAAGACTATCCGCTCGTAATACAGTTTTATACTAGTACGAGGGGATAGGGCGAATCAGACTATAGACAACCAAACCATCTTTTCATTGTACCATTTCACATCCAACGATCTGACTATTTGTGTTTATTATTAAGTTACTCTGTATGCTTGTCTCAAATTTGTGAATAAATATTATTATTATTATTAATTACATTCAAATAAAAATCACAAACAACAATATCTGTTTCAATATCAGTTCGGGTTGCTACTAAATATTGCTTCGTGTATTTCCCTACAGAAAGCGGTAAAACAAAAGAATTACAAGAGCGTGTTTAATTAAGGCAGATGGATGGATAGACTGACGTTGTGTACGTGACGAAACTGTAGATTTTTCAGTCGGATTTCTTGTAAAAGCTTTGGTGGGTCGCAGTTACGATTTTTACTCATCAAGCTACAATTTTGTTTTAGACCTTCAAGCGGAATAAGTTGACCTACTCTGAGAAACTGAAACCTAGTCCTTGGAAAAGAAGATCGTATGCGAAATGTTTTATTCTTATGTTCATTATTACATGTTACAAACCTATGTTCTCCCACTGCAGGGCTAAAACCTCCTTTCCCTCTTTATTACTTTACTTTATTCGATTACCTACTTATATGTAAACCATTTGAAAAAAAAAAACAACTTAAATCATATAAAGTTTCTTTTTAATGCAGCATGCAACGACGCCGACGGTTTGAACACGACCCACTGCCCCAATAATAATAATACAAGATAATATTTACATAATTTAAAAGGTGACAGTCTTAAAATAATAATATGTACAAATATATTTAAGAGGGGCGGAATCTTAGGGCATAAACAAAATTTGTCTGCATTGCTGTCAACAGGAAAAGTGCCCAAAAAGCTGGCAGCATTGCCACGTTGTATGCAATAATAATTGCGAAATAAATTCTCGTCAACAATAATTGACGCAATAATTGCGAAACAAATTGCATAACTCTAAACTACAACTAACCTCAGAAAGCAAACTCCTTTCAAATTTAGGTTCAGATCATTGCTTTATTATTCGTAATTGCCACTATTTCGGTTAGTCGCAATAGGATAATTGATAGTATGGCTGAGAACAATGCGTTGACACCGTACCGATTCCATTCCGCTTGTGGTGACAGAGGTCCGCAATTGCAATATCCGAATTCCTCGTATAGGTGATATTACCGTTGAATTTCTATAATCATTTTGTGAGAGCTATATGGTTTGTGATCTGTGATATTCACTTGAATGTGATTTTGCGGCCTGCGTTCAGGGTTTGACATTCTGAAAATTGATATTGAAAATCTTCTCATGAACTGTGAAAAATGTATTACTAATTTGATTATTTTTGTTATTTGTTTCCTATATAAACCGTTTACGTGTGGAATTTAAAATATAAAACTAAAGTAACGTGATTATTCTAACAAGTTTTTTTCAAGATTAATGCTATTCCAAAGAGACTCGTTAAAATTAAACAGAAACATGATAAATAGTTCGATCCAGATTAACATTCAGCAGGTGATTTGTTTTAACAACCCTCTCTCTATTACGTTTTGACAATATCCGAATAATTACAGGATGTTTTCGTAAAGCGGAAATGACGTACCGAATTGACAATAATCCGACGGAGGGAATGTCGCGTTCGCGAGGCAATTTCCGGTTGTACTCCTCTCAGGAGCTTAACGGTTCCAAATGGAAAACTAAAACTGTTGAATTAGTCATAAATAACTAGATTTTGAGGAATTACTAATATTGCCCCAGAAAGAATTTAATATGTTGATGTTGGAAATATTTGTGGCAGTTATTTAATATGCGAGATGTTGTCAAAGTCGGCTGCTGTCATAGCCGACCTTTTTGTTTTTATATCTTTAGCTGCTTCCTTCATATTCATCTAATATTTGTTGTTATATACAGATATTGGCCACATTTTTTCAAAGGATTTTTTAAACGACTTACCACGATGCGATCGTTTTATGTATTAGATGTAGGTTTCAAATGTTAGAGGTTATTTTAGGTAAAAAAATAGATTGAAATAAACTAAGTAGGATTGAATACCAGCGATACGATGGCACCCCTCGTGTTCTAAAGGCTCCTTCAAACAGGTGCGACACGCGATAAAATCGCGCGCGACCCAAAGGCACCGAAAGTCGCGCAACGAGAGGTGTCTTTGTATCGCGCGCGATTATATCGCGTGTCGCGCCTGTTTGTAAAAGCTTTAAATATCAAAAACTTAAATAAAAGTATCGTCCTTTCTCAATTCGGACAAGATGTCGATTCTGGTGTTCATTAGGTCAGAAAATTAAGCGTATACAGTTCGACCTGGTCCCTAGCGAGATAAGATCGCTACAGGAGGGATATTGGACTACTAGTCGGTAGTATTTTTGTTAGTAGTATACTCAATACGGAATCCGTCTTTACTGTCGGCGAAACGTACTTTTACAAATAAAATGCAGTCACTCTATGTTCAGCTTGAGTTCACTTTGATCACGACTTTTAAGTACCTACGGACATTTAAAATCTAAACATTTGGATGTCGTCTGTCTGCGTTTGTTAATAACGAATGCCAATAAACAGATTTCTGGTTGAAGCCCGAATATATACAGACGCCAGCACATCAAGCTACCTGAAACTTCAAATTTTCCCAATCAACCTTGAACCTTATGCTTTGGCAATAAAGTTGAAAATCTATTAAACAAATTTGACATATTGTAGAAGCTTGATGTGCTGGCGTCTGTACAAGCATGTAGGCAGTTAGTTCATAATTCAGATAGTAATTTGACGGAAGCGATCGACACTCTTGCCTGTTTTCTTTCTGGTTAATGACCATAAAGCAATGATTTTTTACAGAATAATAAATATTAACTGAGTAGTTTATATTTATTATTCTGTAAAAAATCATTGTTTCAAAAAGGAAAACATAGGGATATACAAGTGTATATCCCTATGTTTTTCTTTTGATGATACATTATTTTTATAAGCACTAGAACCATAAAAAAATGCTAAAACTTGCCAATTTAAACCGCTGTCAACAGAGGCCTAGTATACAAATTTGACAACTATTAATGAAAAAAAGAACATAAAGACAGTATATATCCTTCTTATTCAGTTTATGAAATATCTTTTAAATTGGTGCAATATTGGACTAGGAATTAGGCGAGAGCCAAACATCGAAATTATGACTTTTTACTTAGACTTTTTCAAAAGTCTCTCCGAGCGCATTTCCTCTTAACTCAATGCTTGTTAAAATCTCAAATGGGTAAGGCTCAAATTTTACGCGCACTCTCTAAAAATATGTTGTCCCAGAATTTGAAGAGTAGAAATAAAATATCAAAAATAATAAATACTTGTTTATAATAATATTGCAAGAAAGATGACTATTATGTCATCATGTCTAATTTTTTTCGTTTAAATATTCCAATTATATACCTATTTAATACTTGAAAATAAAAAGGTCCATGTTTGTCTTCCATACAATTTGTTGATGTCCGTGTACGTACACTTCTCAAAGTCCATTCAATATATTTAGGAAACACATGGTTTTTCTCAGTTCGTATACTTTATGGGCTTCAGAATATTATTTGTATAGTTCATAGTAAAATAATTTCAATATTTATCAAAGCGTTCTGATTATATCAAGTAATTTAAAAATGTCCTAAATTTTAATCCAGTGTGACACTTCAGTTGTGCGACGCGATATTTTGGGATTAATTGATAATCTACCATGATCATCAATTTATTTTGGAGTGGCAACACAAATCCATGATATCCGACTAACTTCAGCGCGTTTCTGCCATTTTGTTTTTATGTCAGACGGAAAATCGTGACAGAACGTGTTGTGTGACGTTAAGAAATTGTAAGTTTACTTTATTATATTTTCGAAATTGTAATGACTTTTTTGATTTGTGATATTTAATTGTATCTATTACTTACTTATTTAATAAAATATAACGCTTACTATTAGTTGTACTGTACATTTAATGAATAACGATTTTTTTTATGATAGGTTATGTAGAATTTTTGATCCGTTGTGCGACGAATGACACAAAATTGTGCGACGTGTCACAACGGAAATTGTAAAGCTGTGTACCCATCAACTTTTTACTATATTTATGAAAGCATGATAAAGTACCTATGTACTTGCATACCTATGTATTGATTTGAATTGCTTAGTACTTAATTATTATTTTTTTCAGATGCCTTTGTCTGCGGCGGAAAGGTGTCGAAGGTATCGCAAAAAACTGTCACATACGACATATTCTAGTAATAGTATATGTCGTATGTGACAGTTCTTGAATCTAATAGGGGGCGATACAGAGCCGGTAATGCGTGGACATGGTCAAACTTCGTTCATTTTCGTTAATTCTACAATTTTATAATTATAAAATAAAAAATATTTGAGACCATCACAACGAGCCCTTTCATTTGATACCTATAATATCACACGATATTGTGTGCAAAACTATTTTATGGCTATGGATTGATTTTTCTCACTACATATTTCGAAGTTCAAGTAGAAGTAGGGAAGTATACATAATTAATTATTATTATTGAGATATTAATAGTAACTATTAATTAACTTATATATTTTACAATCCATGTGCACTATGCTTTACAAATTCCGTTGTGCAACGTATTTTCGTTTGTGACACTTTCCGTTGTATTTTCCATTGTGCGACTGCGCTAAAATTTTGAGCCTTACCCAAATAAGTATACATATTTATTTATAATCAGCTGATAATGTTCCCACTGCTGGGACACAGGCCTCCTCTCTTCGAGAGGGAGTTGGCTGTAATCTACCACGCGGGCCCAGTTTGGGTTGGTAGAAGTCACATGTCTTTGAATTTTTGGTTCTAGGACATGCCAAACCGGTATGTCCCCACGATGTTTTCCTTCACCGTTTTGCGAGCAATGGTGATGAAATTATTTACACAAAGTGAAGTGCTTGCTTGGGTTCGAAGCCACGACCTACACAATTCGTAAAGGCTCCTTCAAAACGGCGCGACATGACACGCGACACAAAGGCACCGCAAGTCGCGCAACGAGCGGTGCCTTTGTGTCGCGCGCGATTATATCGCGTGTCACGCCTGTTTGCCTTAAGGCCGTTACCACTGGGCCACAACTGCTATTAAATATACATAGTTTAGTCCAAATAAGATAGGAATTAGAAACTGTGAGTACCTTCTTGAAATTAAAACAAAAATAAAGAACCACGCAAAGTATTAGAGAACACGAACCAAATTTGTTGGAAGCCGTACTAAAAATCTAACTCAATGCTGCAATTTTCGTGCTCTAAGACTTTATATTTTACATTGCTGATCACAAAAAAGCGTGTAATAAAGCCTAGTATTTTATAGAACGTGCATGTCGTGCATAGAGGTACATTGCATCGTTTATTAGTGCAGCGGCGTTCTGAATAACAGCCAAGTGGTTAGGCAATGTAGCACGTTTAAGGTAAGGGAAATTTAAGCTCTCTGCTAGTTCTCAGCTCTCTAAGCTATTGCGTTAATGACTTTATACAATACGCTTTTAGATAATCCGATCTATTATAAACGGACGGCTTTCAGAATTCTGCTTTGAATAGCAACGAGGGCATTATATTGATTCATAATAGATTTGTCATTCAGAATATTAAATCAACTGTTTCACACAAACAATTTTGAATCTGTTGAAAGCAATTGTAATTTCACTTCAATGATACCTACTACGTGTAACACAATGTTGGTATGATAAATTAATAGACGAATTTATTTGGAAATTGCAATCCAATCAGAGTATGTATCGGTGCGACATAATAGATCTATTACTAGCTTCTGCCCGTAACTTCGTCTGCGTGAAAGGAAGAAAAGAAAAAAGAAAATACGTTTATTTGCGGTAAACATGACGCAAAAAAGAAAATATACAAAAAAATATAATATTTATGAATTTATCTGAAATTTGTTACTCCCCCCCACCCACACTGTAGCATCGCATCGTCTGCTCGCGCTAATACTTCGTTTTCGTTAAGCGTTCTTTCTGATTTTCTTTTTGCTCGGTTTCTTAGGGTTCTAGGGTAATGTAGTCTTCATGTAGCCTTCCTCAAGAATCGGGCTATCAAATGCTAAAAGATTTTTGATAGCCCGATTCTTGAGTGGCAGCGCCAGAGATTACCCCTACATACAAACTTGAAAACAAACAAACAAATGTTACCTCTTTATAATATTATATAAGTAAGTATAAGTAGATATCTAGTGGGGCAAAATTCAAAACTTCGACAGGTCAAACAGCAGATGAGATATTTTCACCCGGGTAGGTCAAAATATCTCATGTGATCAATTTATATCAGAAATCGATTGTTACTGGTAATTGAACGTCGACGTCGCGGGCAGGCTAGTCTTCATAAATGCCTGACGTGTTAGTTTGCATTAATCACAGCTAGCCACGGGATGCATGCCCGGGATATCTGTGCGGCCTTGTCGTGGGTTTAAACCCCCGTCATGAAATATTGAGGGACGAGCGATTCCTGTCTCGCTTAGCCTGGTGCATAGTGCACCTATATGCCTAAATGCAAGCTTAGTTTGTGTTTTCTAATTAAAATATTTGGGGATCTTTTAGTTTTTGAAAATTCCGAATTTACAAAAATTCCTTCTTAGAATAAGGTGTGAATCGCTCTTTATATTAAATTCTACAACTTTCAGGTTCATAATGGTTTAATTACTTTTAAAGAGTAAGAGTAACAAAACTTTACTTTAATAAGTGAGTTGAGTAGTACCTAGCAGGTAAGTTAAAGGTACAAATGACACCCAGTATCGTCAAACTGGCGCAGTAATTAAAAGTTTTCCAATAGTTCTCAGAAAATTACTGGGAGCACCGAGATTTAAAAGTGGCAGTGTCAACTGTCTACAGAGTAATAACAAACAAATATAAATGAGAAACTCAACTCTAATACTAAAAAATAATTTCACGAAGGTTTTTAACTGACGAATAATCAATATAAACACTTTTGTCGGCTTTATAATATAGCTCGTAATTTAAGTTCCAAATCTAGTAATTATTTAAATAATAATTCACCTAGTTTTAATCAAAATCAACTTAGCCTATTGCAGTCCACTGTTGGACATAAGCTTCTCCCAGGCTGCGCCACAACACCCTATACCCCACCTTCCTCATCCAGTTTGTCCCAGCCACCTTCTTTAGGTCGTCGATCTATTTAACGGGGGGATCCAGTTTGACAATCAGTAATTTATACTTTCCTCGTTTAAATAACTTATGTAGCTTAACATCCAAATAAATGTCACCACTTTGGTACACCGCTAAGTTAGGTTACATATTATATTGCTACATTTCTCAACGTTACATCGCAGGAAACTATACGAAGGAGGTTGAACATTATTAGGATATAAATATCCGCCGCGCCGCCGGTGGCCTCCCTATTCTGTACCTGACGTTTTGACGTGACATGACGTTTGTGGGATGGAGTCAATGTCAGAATTACACGCAACTCGATTTCGCTCAGCGAAGATTCCCGTGACGTGCACGCTGTCAATTCTGTGTTTTCACGTTCTTATGGTTACAGGTGTCATTTTTGTAGTTTGGGGAAATGTTATATGTAAATAGTAAATGTATGTTGTTCGTTTTAATATCTGTAGGTACCTCCTCATGTATGTATTACTAGATACCCTGAAAAATTTCAATAGTTGAATGAAAAGAGAAAGAAAGAAAAGTATTTATTGCGACTGGTACAGGAAGATCACAAACTAAACTAACACAGTGAAATAAAAATCCAAGTTACATAAAAAAAAAATAACAAAGGGAAAATGAAACAAAGTCCTATACGATCCCAAAAGGCTCCTATCACAGCATGATGCTGCGACATTTTAAAAATAAATATCGCGGCGCATTAAACCATGGGAAAAAATTACAAAAAAAAATCGGAGGCGGTACGAAGGTCAACTAGTTATGTTTTAATTTTAATATTTTCTTCGTTAATTTAGTTTAAATCGACAGATAATTCTTATTCGAGGAATTAAATTGACTTCTGGCAGTTTTTGTAAGGAAGGACTGACAAAAATTCAAAATTATTCCTCCGATAAAGTTATCAGCAGGTCAATTCTCGTAATTTAAAACGTTCAAAATCGAGTCGCAGTCTCATCTCGGCGACAAACAATGAGGGTATTCTGAAATGAAGTTCGCTAGGTGGCAGCACTGACACGTCAGGTCCAGACATCTGTCAAAGAGCCTATATTTTCTTTAGTCATGACTGAATGATGAACGAATGAATGAATCGAACGATGAACGCCATCATATTTTATATTGGAAGACCTCTTGTCAAAGTCGTGCCAACTGGTGTCGTAAATTTTCACGAAAACCCCCCTTGTCAAAAACTTGTCAAAAACAAAATGCAGGGAAATTAGAAGTATTTTTTGACAGATTGAGACTGAGATCAGACTGTGAACGTTCTTAAAATTACGAGAATTGAATCTGGTTCTTTGTATACTCTTTAGTAAGAAAATATTCAGAATATTACTAATATTTCAGAACAAAAATAGCCAAATCCATCCAGCCGTTCTCAAGTGAACCCCTTACCAACGAACTGTATTTAATTTTTATTTTCTAATAGATAGATGTAAATACATAGTAAGAACTTGTATTTGACAAAATTGTTCTCCTTTAAGAGAACAACTAAAAATAGACCATTTGTTTGTTTTCAGTTTAGCCTGTTATCGGAAACGTTATAATATTGTTTTGTGTTGATAAGCTTTTGTTTATAGTTTTCAGAACTTCTATATGTATATTAATGACTTTATTTGATACTATTATTGTGTTATGGTGGGACATTGCTTGTTATGAAAATTAATCTTTAATTGAAGCTTTTGTTCTGTTAGTAGGAACGGTTATTGTTGTTATTTATGTACATGGATTCGAACTGCTATATAAAAATGGTACAAGACCTCGTGACATCGAAGTTGGCCTCAAAACCGGCCTCAAAGGCGTGCTTGATACTGAACAAATTTTCACTTTATATCTGAGTTTAATACATAAAATATTGAAATCTGATGTGTCCACGGGTTCGGGCATCGCGTTATGTTATTTTAAACTGCGACCTCGCATCCGCATCGTAGATACGCACTGATTTTTAGTGCAATGCGGTGCGTCCGTTGCGGGCAACATTTGTAATTTACGTTATTTTAGTTAACGCTACTGCTCTATTCTGGGTTAGGTTTTGGTTATGACTAAAACACAAATTATTAAAGTAACCACATGTTTCAAGCGGTACTAGCCTATTTCTATATCCAATAAAACATTGTTTTACAGCCTATAAGACAATACTGATTCAAAATTTAACTATTTATATATTTATATAATTTAAAAAAAAAGCGGCTAATTGCGAATCGGTCTCGCACACAAAGGGCAAAAGAACCCCTTTAATCTTTAGCTTGATTTCATTTTTATGTTTTATTGTTATAGTGACAATAGAAATACACACTCTGTGAAAATGTCAGCTGTCTACCTATTACAGTTCATGAGATAGAGTCCACTGACAGATAGACCGACGGATGGATGGACGGACGGACACCGGATGACTAATAGGGTCCCGTTGGCACCGTTTGCGTACGGAACCTTAAAATAGGTCTTTTACGTTGAGCTACAAATAATAATGTTGGAGTAGATACGAATGTTATTCTTTAACCTGAAAACCTCTTATTTTCCGTCTGGCGTATACTAATACTAGCATCGCCCCGCGGCTTCACCCGCATAAGTGTCGATCCTGTAAGAATATCGGGATAAAAACTATCCTATGTCCTTTCCCGGGACTCAAACTATCTCTATACCAAATTTCATCTAAATTGATTCAGCGGTTTAAGCGCGAAGAGGTAACAGACAGACACACTTTCGCATTTATAAAATTAGTATGAATACCAAACACTCTTTCGTCATTACGAAAGAGTGTTTCAAAATTCATGAAATGATAGTAAGACTGATGTCCATTGACATCAGTCTTACTATCATTTCATGAATTTGAGCGTGCAGTGTCTATAATTGATTCTAGTAGTATGGGTATGATGCTACACAATTGAAATGTATCATGTTATTACTCACGAACATTGATATCTCATTTCAAATTATCAGTTCCTATATTACTAATATATTATAATTATAATAATCTATATACTAAAAATAAAGCTGAAGAGTGTTTGTTTGAACGCGCTAATCCCTGGAACTGACAGTCGGAATTGAAAAATCATTTTTTCATTTGATAGCACAATTCTTGAAGAAGGCTACATCCTCTTAACATCGCGATAGGAGCATGAGAAGCCAACCAAAACAAAAAAAATCAGAAAGAACGCTGATTGAAAACGAAGTAAGAGCGCGGCCAGGCGATGCGATGCGACGGGTGCGGGTCGGGACCCGAAATTTTACGCAGACGAAGTCGCGGGCAGAAGCTAGTATTTAATAATTACTTAGTTTCCCTGCCCAAATATATAAATTTGGTATCTTCACTTAAATTCGAATTAATTTGTTCATTATACTTACAGTAAAATAATTACTTTCAGATAATATGATTATCTTTGAGAATGTATTAAAATATACCCTTTCGACATTAATTTGTCAAGATCAGTGCAGAGATAGGCAGTGGAGGTGGGCAATGATTTGTACCTGTGATAGCTCTTAAACTGACAGTCCCTTTGATATGAACCTGCAATTGGAATTCAAATTAAATTTGATTAATAATAGGGTGCGTATCCTGCCGTGAATTCCTTTATGATGGGTACTTTCAATAAACCTTTATTACCTACCTATGTAACTATAACTTTATATTATGATTTCACATTTTTTTAATCAAGATTTTGAGGTCTCTTTTGTTCTTAATAAGTTCTGTCATCTTTCAATTATTCTTGATAATTTTATTGATTCTACTTTAACTGTACAATAATATCAAAAATATATTTATTTATTTTTTATATAAATAAATTGTGCTCAATTTATTACCTTGAGTATGCTGTTGACATTTCAATATATTATAAGACCACCAGTAACATACCTATAACCGTACCAGGTAAGGTTAGATTTTAGGTTTAAAGAATCTTAATTTCTCATAAGAACATGATACAGTTCACTTATTTACTGACACAAAATCATATCCTATGACGTGTTTCGCTAAGTTTTAAAGTGCTAGAAACTATGTATTTCACGCTGGCTCAATCAATAAGATTTATTTTAATCTTTAAGGCAAATAGTATTTAAGTAAACTAGGTATAAAATAATGGATTAGTAAAATTTTGTCATTAATTCAAGAGTTCTAATGTTAAATATTGTTAAGAATTTTATAGTCCTACAATTACCATAAAGTATGCTCATGCCTCCTGTGATACAGGTATATACTAGTACAGGTATCTAACATTAATACCTTTGTAAATAATTTCTAAGACTTTATGTAATAATTTTACCAATTTGAATACTGAATAAAATATTTATTATTATTATTACATATATGAGATTTAACTTTTAACATAAATAATTGTCGTCTAATGACGAAGCATGCAGAACACCTAAGTAAAACTATTAATAACAACGTATAATAATATAAACATTAAACAAAGCAAAAGTGTAGGTAATTACATATAAAACAAGTTAGTTACTAGTTGAAAATATTAAAATAGAATTTCAATCAAAGTTTCAAGGACGATGTTAAAAAAATGAATCCCAAAAAGTATCGTCCAGAAATAATTTAAATTGGAGAATTTTCCACATTAAACCAGTGATGGCCGGTTTCATTACGTCAATATAAACGACATGGGACCGAGTTAAAAGTATTTATATTTACATAATTGCATTTTATAGGCGCAACGAATGGTTGGTCAGCGCTTTTTCACGAAACCAACCGAAGCGTCTACAGTAATTGTATTCATATACGGACATAATGTTGCCATTAAATACTTATTTACGTTAATAAACATTCATTATGATTTTAAATATAATGGGGACATCGGTAAGTATTATTATCGAAGGCTACTTTATAATCATTTGAGTTATTAAAATAACATTAATAACAATGAAGCCATACAGGGGCTTTTAAAATGATTGGAGAAACTTCACAGATGGAATAGGTAAGGTACCTTATGGCAACATTATAGGGGTTCTAAAACTATATAGATAACATATGAAGGGTCACTACAAAGCATGTATCAGATAGGTGTGGTCATATTTAGGGGTGTGGTACAGACCATCACACTGAACAACTTTCTCCATAGGACCAACATTGTAATCGTGATAAAAATATCAACTGTCCCATATAAAACTTCAATACCGGCTCGACGCAAACGTAATGACGGCTGATAATTTTTTTTTTTTTTTGCGATTACGATATTGTGATAGTCATTTATTTCAAATAGACACATTAAAGGCACTTTTTAACGTCAAAATTTACAATAAAATAGAATTGATTCTAGTCGCCCCTTCCAGTTTCGTATGGAAAAGAAACTCCACCGTTGGTCCATGGAAATGAAATGAAATTGTTTATTCTGTAAATTTGATATCGGAATCACTTTTACACGTCATATCATACGAGTAAAAAAAACACTGGCACTCCGGTAGTGCCGACAGAAGTGAAAACTTGAACAATAGGGATGTTGCCTGGGTAAAAATAAATCGATTCGATTTAGTCCCTCAGTAAGATTATTAAAAAATATTGAACACGTATTTTTTGTTTTATCAATTAG
This sequence comes from Luperina nickerlii, assembly GCA_963855955.1. NCBI lineage: Eukaryota > Metazoa > Arthropoda > Insecta > Lepidoptera > Noctuidae > Luperina > Luperina nickerlii. The sequence goes on from OY979662.1 coordinate 15,408,126, forward strand.
ATAAAAAATTACAAAGATATATCACATCAAAGTTCAGGAGTGGGGGGCTTTGACGTAATAACGTGCTAAAATTTGTAGCACGGCGTGACGTCATACGAAATTTCCAAGCGCTGTATCTTCGTAATTTTTTGTTTGCCAGACAAAAGAAAAAATACGTATACAATATTTTTTAGTAATCTAACTGATGGACTAAATATATTTTCTTAGTCAACTACCCTATTACGAGTGTATTTTGTGAATCGTCTTATAAACAAAACACGCGTGTTAAGGTGTGTTCCTTATTTTATAGGGTTTTTTGCAAATCAGGTGTGATGACCAAAGTGACTGGTTTATTCTTCTCGTGAAAGGAATTTATTCAGATTTGCTCGTCGTCAGTTATATATCCGTGGTTCAGCGCCATCTCGTCGTTGTTGGATGAACTACGTAGTTAGTACGCGAGGCCTACGTAGTTAGTACGCGAGGCCCTCGTAGTTCTTCCCGATGTGCATAGATGGCGCTGTCCTCAACAACGCGCTCGTCGTTGTTGGATGAACTACGTAGTTAGTACGCGAGGCCCTCGTAGTTCTTCCCGATGTGCATAGATGGCGCTGTCTTACGTTTTACGTCTTACGAATTTTCGATCAGGGTCACGTGACCTGACGCGAATTTAGAAGTTTTTACCCATTCCAAAAAAAAGTACACAGCGCCGCTAAAGAAGTTTTCACTTCAAAAAAACTAGATGAGGTCAGCGTTTCCTATCTGACTACTCTGAGAAGAAAGGCTGTAACAAACTCAGGAATGCGATAAAGTTGTTCAGTTTGATGGTCACCACTCTCTTAGATATGAGCACACTTTTCTGATACACGCTGTATAATAAGTTCTACATCGTAAGCAGAGCCTACGGTGAGGGGGTCAAAACCGTTTGATGACATTTGAATGAATAATCGTGGCTCAGATTTGACATTGAGGTATTTATATTGCGCTGCAGCGTGGCAATATTAGAATTCTGTATCCGTTGTGGTGAAACTTTTATTCGGGACCGTATCTTCTTCTTCATTCGGCTGTGATTCTTAAGAAATGTTCTGGTTATAACGTGATTTAACGGAATCTCTATTCTTTGGTATTAATTTCGGTATGAATTGAAAATGATTTACAATTAATTAAAGTTAGCCAAATAATAATGAATAATGTATGAAAGTAAAGCAGCAATTTATTACTCGATAATAAATATTATGTAGTAGGTAATCTAAAAAGTTAACGGTTTGCCAAGCGAGGTGTGTGTGACGATTTTCTTTCGTTAATTAAGGCCCATTTCAATTATGTACGTCTATCACCTGGCATTAAGTACAATATTAATCATTCTGGCATCCCCAAAGTTTTTGTTCATAATTATTTTTCAACGACACATCGACAAACGAAGTAGTTTTTAATCGTCGCTAATGATAGTAGTTTACCAATGTAACTATGTGAAAAACCGCTTAATTGTCCAATTTTTCGACGAAAAACAGTCTGACTGACTGGATGTTTCAGTACTTCGATCGGAGTTAACAATGTTTACTTACCGTTGCTAGGCGACCGAGAAGTTTTTATGACCACTTTCACGTAAACGATAAAACAATAGCAGTGATTGTAACTAGTTCAAGTATGCTTTGGATCAAGACATTCTTAATAAGATGAAGAGCTTTTCGGGAAGCGGTAGATGGGATGTGGTTGCCTTCGAATAGAAAAGAAGAAGAAAAGCAAGAAGAAAAAAGAAGAAGCGAAGAAGAAATAAAGAAGCGAAAAGCGAAAGAACAAAGAACGAAAAAAAAAAAACACTGGCACTCCGGTAGTGCCGACAGAAGTGAAAACTTGAACAATTACGAGTGTATTTTGTGAATCGTCTTATAAACAAAACACGCGTGTTAAGGTGTGTTCCTTATTTTATAGGGTTTTTTGCAAATCAGGTATGATGACCAAAGTGACTGGTTTATTCTTCTCGTGAAAGGAATTTATTCAGATTTGCTCGTCGTCAGTTATATATCCGTGGTTCAGCGCCATCTCGTCGTTGTTGGATGAACTACGTAGTTAGTACGCGAGGCCTTCGTAGTTAGTACGCGAGGCCCTCGTAGTTCTTCCCGATGTGCATAGATGGCGCTGTCCTCAACAACGCGCGTCTTAAGTTTTACGTCTGACGTTAGTACGCGAGGCCCTCGTAGTTCTTCCCGATGTGCATAGATGGCGCTGTCCTCAACAACGCGCGTCTTACGTTTTACGTCTTACGAATTTTCGATCAGGGTCACGTGACCTGACGCGAATTTAGAAGTTTTTACCCATTCCAAAAAAAGTACACAGCGCCGCTAAAGAAGTTTTCACTTCAAAAAGCGAAGAAAAGAGCGAAGATTAAATAATGGCTGAAAATATAAGTTTTCATGCTACCCCATATTTCAGTATCTATCACTATCACCCCTACAGCACAGTGAATAAGGTGTGATTACTAGAAGCAAGAAAAAACCTTTTTGCAAAATACTCCTTCACTACAATTTTTCATAAACTACAGATCAAACTGACTGAATGGAGCGTTTACGCCGTAAGGCATTTCATACAAACTTTCAAGCACTTGTTTTTCGAAATGAATGAACCAATTTTAATAAAACTTCATACGCATAAGCAGGATACAAAGGTGTAAAAAGTTACTTAAGAACGTTTTCAAAAATTGTTTTACAGCCAAATTAGACCGATTTTAAATTTTCCATAGAAACAGATATTTCCAGTTATATTTTTTTAAATAAGACATTTTGAAAATGTTCTGAAGAAACTTTATAGACCTTTGTATCCTGCTTATGCGTATGAAGTTTAATTGAAATCAGTTCATTCTTTTCGAAAAACATGGGCTTCATAGTTTGTATAAAATGCCGTACGGCGTAAACGCTCTTAAGGACACCAATATAAGAAACCAATTTTTTACTTAGATATTTAGTTTTTAATGAAAGGCTTTTTCCATATAATAAGTTCCGTGAGTGAAATTCATGCTAAAGAATATTTACGACTCACAGCGGGGTACCTATAGGGCAATTCCGATAAAATGCACGTGAGTAAAGGTATAAATACTCCTAAACATAATAAAAATGAGAAATCTTGGCGTCACTTACAAGAAAACACGAGGAAGCACACAGGCTTACTTAGCTTTAGAATTTTCTAATAAAACCGACGTATTTCTATGAAAATACTTTGAATAATACGAGCTTCTTACAGTCCCACCACAGGGGAAGGCCTCTTCTTATACAGATGGGTTGGCGATTTCAGACTTCTATCACACTAATATTATAAAGGTGACAGTTTGTGAGTGTGTTGAATGTTTGTTACTTCTTCACGTGCAAACGACTGAACGGAGTTGGATGAAATTTGTAACACAAATAATTTATAACCAGGATTAACACATAGGCTACTTTTTATCCTGATTATTCCCACGGGATAGACACTTACGCGCAGGTGAAACCGCGGGGCGCAGCTAGTTAACCAGGTTTCCTCACCATGTTTTTTCTTCACCGATGTCATTAATATACAAGAATACTAACTTGAATGTAAAAAGCAAAACATACATAATCAGCTTATAATGCCCGCTCTCGGGACACAGGCCTTCTCTCTTAGAGAGGGAGTGAGCTTGGTGTGGAATAATCTACCACACCGTCCCAGTGCGGGTTGGTAGATGTTACATGGCTTCGTGCTTTTGGTTCTAGGACATGCCGGTTTCCCCACGATGTTTTCCTTCGTATTTTTGAGAGCAGTGGTGATGCAATTATTTATACAAAGTAAAGCGACTGTCTGGGTTCGAACCTACGACCTGCAACTCGTAACTCGCAGGGGCCACCACTGTTCACAAAAAAAAAAAATGGCAAAACATGGCGTTTCGAAAATTCGTAATCAGGGGGTGCTAAGCAGCTTTCTTGAGTCGCACTCCGAACGAATCCGATTTAGTCACACAAAACAAGTTCAACCTCTGATTCCAAGCACTTAGGTAGGTAAGTACTACAGATTTCAATTGGCCTAGATTAAACGCGGAACACCTGAGGCCAATTGGTACCCAGAAATAATTTACGCCGTACTTTCGTTCTTATTACTTAACAGAACCACGAGCGGAGAAACTTGTTTTAAAAATTTAATCTCTGCCCTATAACAGTATAAAAATGTGGGTCGACTCGTAAAATGGCGATAGGTACCTAACCTACTATTTAATGTGCGTCATAAATCCTAGTACAATTTATTGGGAATAATGTTAAAGCATGAGAGAAGTGCGCACGGACTATTGATTTTCTACCTTAACAATACCGAAGTAAATGAGTGCGGTATTTTACATCTAAGAAGTCTGAAAAGTTAAATAATTTGGTATCTTTTACACAGTTTAGGTAAACTAATTGTAATTCTGGAAACAGAAAACTTTACCCATAACCTCTGTCACACATAAACACGACGACACGTAGAAAATTATAATTTCTACAAAACTGTAAAATAAGCAAACTGGTAGGAAATTGAACATATTTCAATAACATGATTTTGAAAGATCGGAAGTATGATTAAAATGACAAAGGTTCGACAGGGCCTCGGCACTCCAATTGGGGTTCAAACGAATTTAGACTCTAAGGTTGCCAAATTTAAAGTTATTCTGCATAATGTTCGTGTGACAAACGTATTTATAACTTTAATAATGTGTTTGTCTCGCTTGCACTCACTGTTTTCCTATATCTCGATGTCTACGTACGTAACGCCCTTTATTACTTCCTTCATGCTATAAGTTTAAACTTCTGCACATTCCAGTTCACAACGTTTGCTTATTTCTCTGTAATTCATGTGCTATTGTGAAACAGACAGTTTATGAAAGGCTCTTAATGCGCCACTAAAGCCCCTTATCATGAACACAATAATCATACATACACACATACATAATTAACTCGCTGTTGTCAACCTTTTGTTAAGTTAATGATAAGAGTCCTGTAATTATGTAAGTTTTAGTAAGTACTTTCTTGTTTATACATTTATTTTAATTTTACAGTCCACGTACCTACGTTATGTTCATTTCACTCGAGTGGGCTGAATCGTCGCACATAATCTTTGTTTATTGTGAGCGACAACCCTGTAATACTTGAATATATTATCCCTATTCACGCAATACAACCTTTTAGCATTGATATTTCGTCTCGCAAACCAGCCATTCACACATTCATACCTTCACGCTAGTCCCATGGAATTACTAGGGGAAACGAAACGTGATTTCAATTTTCCTTACATTTATCATAAGGGAGGGAGGGGAGGAGGGGGCAATTTGAACCACTTGACGCGGATTTGACGTGAAGTGCTTTCACATCGCCGGCTAAGCCAGTGGCTTACTGAATCACCCGTCATTTGCCTTTGATGAGGCCAAATTCACGTTATTGAAGATATTTGGAATGTCTGATTGTTCGGTCGTCATCTCAGGAGGCGTTTTCGTTTCAGAATTTGTATATCAATCGTTTTTGTTTTGATCCTTTAAGAATTTGTGTTCATTTACTTGAAAATTGGAAATTTTAATTAGAACTGTAGCTTTGCATAGAGTTAGGAACAAATGTTACCTGAGTAAAGTTAGCGACGTTAAAATAAAGTTTTATGACCTAACTTCCTGCGTGGCGAACAATAAGGGAACAATGTATAACTCGGGCGTTTGTTGCAGCACTCAGTGTTCGATTATGCACACAAGTTTATTATACCCGAGTCGCTTTAGCATGGTAATAGCGGTCATTGCCCTTTCCCTTATATCTCTCCGTAGGAATCCTACCAATAAATGATGTATGCTTTTTTGTTATTGGAACATTGAAGATTAGGGTAGATATTGATACAGGACGTTGGAGGACTTTATTTCAGTTTTTTAAATAAAGAATGCTAGAAAATGTACCATTGCTACCTCCATTAGTGCATAAAGTTTATTTCTGCCTTTTTCGTTATAATAACTATTAGATATTATCATTTAGAGTATCTTCGACGATTATATGATATAAAATAATTTGTTTATATGATAGTTCAGATTTTATAGCCCGTCCGATAAATCGGACGCTATGCAGGGCGGACACAAATGACGTTAAAGATAGATTGCAATAAAAATACGGATTGTATGTGAACATTTATTGTAGAAAACAAAAGAAAAGAACTATATTTTAATTTATGACGTGATATGCCATATGGCATTTCGGATGAAGGCCCACGTCACATTTCTGACATTGAAATTTACTTTTCCCTCCACATTGGTTTGCACACCGCCGTTCGGTATTTATTGGGACCAGCCAATGATCTCTACCGTCGTATCTCATTGTAGACAATGGTTTGGCAATCTTGCGTCCTTGATGTGGTGGTGTCCCATGAGTAGCAATCTTCTTGCTATAAAGCGTCGAAAAGCGAACAAGGACTCAGTGTCCTTTGTACACCCATTCTTCCGAGCGAGTAACCAGCCATTTACTACTGAGACGTCTACAAAATATGCAAAAATTGGCCATGACGAACAATTATTATTCAACGTCGATTGCGTATTTGACCCGAGGGCTGTGGACGTCGATGGAGTAGAAACAGTGCCATCACCTCGAAAACGTCGCAATTCGCAGCCTGCTTGCAGTAATCTGCGTCCTATATGATTTAGGTTCGCACCATGCTCCTCATCGGACTTGTCACTGTTTTCATCAGTAACTTGATTTGCATCCTCAATAGGGGGTTCGACATAAATTACATTTTCGGTATAATTATCATCATCGTCACACTCCAAAGCAGACAATATTTCATGCACTTGCAAACTGTAACAATTCAACAAACACCACATTACAATACCCGCTGTGCATAGCGTGCGATATATCGGACAGTACAAAATTCACCAGCAAAGCATACAAAATAACAGTGGTTACGTAAAAATAATATTGTAAATAAATAGTATGATAGTTTAGCAATAAAAATATCAGTTTTTTACACCAATTACCAAACAAAATATAAAAAGAAACTCAATATTCTCTTACCTTCGCCGCGAAGAATCTTGACCGTTTCCCGCCATTTTGAAAACTGACAGCTGACGCGCAGTCGCGTTGTTTGATTTCATATTGGCAGTATTTCCATAAGAGTAAATATAATAAACTACTATCTTATAATGATAAACTTTAAAAATAAAAATTGTAACTCATAATATAAACATATTATTGAAGTCCGATATATCGGACGTTATGCACTAATGGGTTAATGCGACACGGGTATTGTAAATATCCTGCCTATTTCATGTTTCTCTTATTCGAACTGTATTATTGCACAAAAATTTCACGTTTAGTTTTGATTTTATTTTTTTATAGGTAAAGGTATGTAGAGATGTAGAACTCTTTTTACTAGGAAAATTCCTTCCACTGGTCAACTTTACATTGGAAATAATATTGATTCTGTACGTGAATTAATTTAGGCTGGAGAGCTGTCCCTTAATCAAGTGCACATACCGTTTTTCTTGTACTTTAACTCATTTAAAACAAAACTTTGCTTTGAATTTAAATAAACGTAGACTGGGCAGGGCAAAAGTAAGTTTTATTAAAGTTGTTTTTTAAATAAAAGTTTTGATGTAGTCAACGAGACTTCAAACAGTTTGGGCTAATGTATTTTTGAAATTCTAGCAATTTTGTCTCTTTGCTACTCCACCTACATTAAAAATACGTAAATGGGAAAGTTATAAATATTCATGTAGCTATATTGCCTAACTACTTTAACAAAATAAGGGTGCAGGTCTATTTCTTCATTTCCCACTTAGGGATCCCTTTCCGCTGCGATTGTTTTAACACAGCACCTTTATGAAATTCAAATGAAGCGTCGAGTCCTTGAGGGTCCTTTAGCCGTACCGTTTATATTTATTTATTTCCCAAACAAGAATCGCAAAGCAAACTTCTATGATTTATGGCAAAGTCTACGTATTTCGCAGGCTCGTTTGTATTGCAATATTGTCCGCCAAGTTTCACGGGGCACCAGTTTTGCCGTGTCTCCCCTGTGAACAATGCCCGTTGCCCGTTTGTTTTATTTCGTTTCGTTTCGAGGCGACAATAGCCCGGCTTAGTTGACTGGATTTCCCAGTGTTAATTACCGATTCGTAACTCATTTTTTCAGCTTCTGTACGGAAAATCCAATGAATCATATCAGCCGGGCATTCGAACCTTTACGGCGGCGGGGGTCATATCGGTAGTGTTATGGTGTTACTCGGGAAAAAGGCAAACTTCATTAAAGCTTTATTCGATTCGATCTATTCTCCGAAATTAAGGAGATTAGTTTGAAACAGGCGAAAACTCATCGGAGTAAAGGGAGAGCTAAGACCATTACACGTGGAGCACGACTCGACGGAAACAACAAAGAGAATTTTATGATTTACTTGTTTCGCTGATCTTTTTTCTAATCAAAGTACCTAATTAACGTGTCAGTGATCCATAGCAGTGTAATTATTGGTACACTTAATATCACGCACATTACGCAAATATAATTTGCATGTATCCCTTGAGTAAATATATATTGGCAATAGTTTAAAGTAATTATTGACAAAGATTCGCAAATAACTACCTACATAGGTAGGTACATGCAAATACTAAGCAATACATTGAGAGAATTTGAATGAAACATGATAATTATGTTTTATATCGGTTAACAATAATAGTCAGCGAGTTTGCAAAGAGTTTGGTAATAATAATACTACTTTGAGAATGACAAACAACTCAATTATTAAAGTACAAGAGATAAATACTTATTCAATAGACTTAAGCGTAGGACAAGATTTAAAAAATACATAAATTTATTCTTAGGGGAATGCAGGCGTCATATTGTGCTATTATATTCTTCAAATCTAAATACGCAGAAAGCAACAAGGCCGCCCATTGTATATTTTGTAGTGTTGGGTGTATTTTTCTCATGTTATATATTTTTGTGGTGTACAATAAAGTATATATACAATAATAAATAAATACATATATAGAACGTTTTATAATTCACAATATTGGTCACATTCTTTCTCCCAGAGACGAGTCCGTGGTCCCTGCAGTGGGAACATTATAGACTGATTCTGTGTGGTCATTGCCCCTCTACTGTCAACTGGAAACCTACGTACCGAGATGTTGGTTAATGTAGACAAAGACGTTGCAAAACTAAAATTAGCCTGTGTGGATCCCACATTTATCCCGTCTACCTTCGAATCAAAAGTGAACAGTGGCCTTAGTGTAAGTTTTTCGACTCACGTTCGATTGCGAGCGCGTTAGAATTTTGTATGGGAAATTAGATTTCTCCTAGTGAACACCAGGTGGCGCTATAACTTTTTCCAATATAAAATTCTAACTCTCTCGCAATCGAACGTGAGTGAAAAAACTCACACCAAAGCATCAGGTATCTTCTGGGCACGCTCACTCCATCGTAGTCCTCATCCATCGCTTTCCATCAGGCTTGATCGAGGATTACTACAAGCCAATAAAACTAAAAGACAATAATATTATAATGATATCTTTAAATAATATACTTTATCCTATAAATCACTAGATATATTCAATTAGGTCATGCTGAAATAATAAACGTTTCTGGTATCTTATGGAAATGTGCCAAATCGGAATGAGTATGGGAATCATTTTAATGATATTTAATATTCCAATGATAACATTAAATTACCTATATGTTTTTTTGTAGAATTAACTAGAAGAGCAGAAAGAATGAAACATTAAAAAAACTAAGCGAACTGTAAAGTTTTCAATAGAAATATACAAACGTGCGTAACAAGGTCAATTGCCGTCACGGTTTCTTTATGGTATGGCGTATAAACCGCGCCGTAGAAAAAACATGTCTGTGAACGAGCTTTCATGGTGATACATACAACACTGACGACTGTGCCTACATATGGCGAATAAACCGTAGTTTTAAGGCTCCTTCAAACAGTTGCGACACGCGATAAAATCGCGCGCGACACAAAGGCTCCGCAAGTCGCGCAACGGGTGGTGCCTTTGTGTCGCGCGCGAATATTTCGCGTGTCGCGCCTGTTTGTAGGAGCCTTTACACGGCAGGAATAACGTGTTTTTACAAAGGGCCAAATACTAACTCCTAAAAAAACCGCGTACTATACTAGCTAGCTTATTATCTAAAGGTACTAATGCCGTCTGAGCAAGCTCTAAGCAAGAGTGGGGAGGCCACCCCCTTTACGAGCTAGCCACGTGCGAGCCGACCGTATTTTTTGATAAAATTGTATTAAGGCGTTGCTCCACAACAGCACACGGCTAAGGTACGCAGGTGTACTAGCATCGCTTTGTCTGTAAATGCACCACGCACACGCTACGCCCGATTGCGTGGCTGGCAAACAAATGAACCGGTAATCTCTCCGTGCTCATCCTACGTAGTGGACGGTCGACTTTACACTTCTCTCGACTGTCCACGGGTGTGTTTTGTATTACAAGTCATGTCGCTTGCGGTAATATTGGGCATGATGCTTTAGATTTTATGTCGGCGGCCAAAGAACGGATGGTTCTATTTTCTCAGGTGACTTAAGGGCTTCCAACTTACGATTGGATGGGTTTTCCGAGTTTCTTGTGATATTTTGCGGGAATTAAATGTTTACGAAGCAACCGAAGACTGTGTCATTAGATCTTATTTTTGTATAACCGTATTTTTTGGATCAACCTCTTGTTTCTATTAAAATATATGCTACCTTTATTATTTCTATTATGAATACTGTGCTCTTCAATTTTATTCTCTTTAAAACTCATTTAAAACGATAGTTTCATGTAAAACTGAGGTAATTTACTTTTTGTTACAGGTAATACTTATTCCAACCTCGAGATCTACTACAGCCATTAGTGTTACTGGTAGGTAATGGACCCCTCCAGCTCAACCACTACGAAATCTTCTGCATCTTACTCCTAAGGGCGTAATTGCCACACTTGTGCGTTGCGTCGTATTACAGGCCTTCCGACTCTAATCCCTCTTAGGAACTGTGGCTATTAGTCGAGACGATACGGTAAATTCAACTTTAAATGCTTACTTCATCTACATGGTTGAGCACAATTCAAAGTATCAACACAGTACATCGCACGAGTCCAACTACGTGCTTCACTAAATACGTTTGAACCCGACGCTATTTCACTACTTCAGTGCTTAACCAGCGGTGGTATATTAAAAAAATCCACCGCTTTAATATTGATAGTTTGTTGAAACCGCCGCGTTCCAGCTCAGCGAAACTATAACTTTACTAAATCATTTAAAAAGTAGGTACGTACTGTCCGCTCGCTCCGCTCTCGGGCGGATTTCTGAATAGTTACACCAATTGTTAAAAGTTTCAGCTTAACTGCCATTTCTCATCGCTCCGGAGATGAAATTTGGACAACCCTCGCTATGTTACAAGTTGACTATTATTATTATTTAGTATGAAAGACCCGGTTGTTATAGTTATTATAACGTCTTTGGATTATTGATGTTATTGCACCATTCGCCTTAGAATGTTTCTGGGAGAAGGAACTGGCAGCGTCCTTTCTTTGGTGTTGTTATGTGATTTTTAGGGAATTCGTTTCAGTACGGATGAATAGATTATTATGGAAGTGAGATTTGACCTCTTAGTGCCGTGTCAAAAAATGGGCAAAGACATGCCGAAAATATACGCCATGTTTGTTATAATAGTTTATTAGGTTAGATTATTAATTTTTATTTTAATAGTTTGGCAGTTAGCTTAGTATATTCAGTGTATTTTTATCCTCTTTAATATAAATTCAGTAGCTGTAATAATAATCCGTATTGGTATAAAGCTTACAATGCCACAAACATGCAGGCAAATAAAAGGCTTCAAAATCATAACACCCCTCGTTTTATGGCATGGCTTACAAAACTGTATTTAAATAAAATGAATAATTCTACCTACCCTAATTTATCTCTCCATTTCATCTCGAATTCCTTCATTGAAATTACTTTTCGTCTATTTTAGGGGTAATTTCTACTCTCAATATCACTCATGAAAGATCACAGAAGTCTTTGATTAAGTATTAACAATTAGATACAATTAGCGACTGGAATTAATTGTAGAAAATCTTATTTCTACGAGAGCGGAGTGGGATGAGGCTCTCGAGACCCTGTGAGAGGATTAATTATAAACATTAGCTATATAGATGTAGTTTAGCCTTTATTACGCTTACATTTTCTGACTTTTGGGACACAAAAATAAATATTGTAACAGTTGGTCGTCTGCACACCAAAATAAATTCACGTTAGCGATCTGGGAGAGCCAAATTTCATAATTAATGCATTCTTGCTGAGGGCTAAGCGTCCGAAAATACATTATTTTGTTATTACTGTACGCTATGTTTGTACTCTGAAAACCTCTATTCCAAACACAATGACTTTTCCGTTTTCAAGTATAATATCAGTATATTAGTTATTTATGTTTTACATAGTTCGTTATACTCTTTGTTTGCGCGTTATTTATCGTCTAGAAACATTGACGTAAATATAAATTGGTACTCACGTCTTGTTTGAATAAGGAACTATATAATGGTAGGCCCAAACACACGCGAAGCCGCTCACAAACTCACATTATACACTGGAACGCTCGTGAGCACACCCCGGGCTGCTTACATACCCGTCTCTCTATGTTTCAACACAAAGGCAACCTTATTTAATAAAATTCTATCCCCCACTGGGAATAGTTCAATAAAATGCCCTCACAAAAGGTGTTATAATGAAACTATCTTACAAACAAAACGTGGGGGTTACTTTATTATGAAAAGATCTTTTTATTTTCCGTAGCGCTCTTCGTGTGAGCCCTGACCATCGATATCCGTGGCTCTGACAGATCTTTGAATAAACTTTCTATTTCTTCCCGTGGGTGTTGTGACTTAGGGAAAAATCTCAGGTAGATAAGTAGTATTATCCTTCGTTCTTATGACAAAATCCCCTCCTATACGTTCCCTCGTATTCGGGTAGGGAAGGCCCACGCTCAAGACATTTATGGGCTATTATGATTGATGATAGCCACGATTAGTACGACGTAATGAAGATGGCACTCAACCGATATGGTAGTCATACTTCTTCTTACTTGTCAACTAGCTTATGTAATATAAACATGAACGTTCCTGGTATTACTTGATTCTACAGCAGCGGTTGGGTTTCATGGATGATATATTGCACTAATATTGACAACTTGATGGTCGAGCGCTTACAAGTATTATATCTATGTAATATATAATATATCCGCAAGATATTTAATTTAGATAAGTGCTTTTAAAGTGGCATAAACTTATGTACCTAACTATAGATTTAGATTTAAATTTTACTCATCCGTCGTCACGCTTTAAGTAATCGTTAAACTCAAATATCCAAATTCAAATCGCACGTACATCGAGACACGCTCATGCTGCACAACAATGCGTAGTCTTCCCCATTCCCCGGTCCGTACACGCATGACCAGACACGGGCAATCCACAGGCATACCTGTATTGTCCATCTTCGAACTGGCCCGACCGTGGAAAGTGTACGAAATCAACGAAGTGTTGCAGATAACCCTATGTGCACATTCAACACGAACAGACTCACAACGTTTCAGGAAAAACGAGAAAAAAACTACGTGAATAAGCTCACAGCTATTAAACACTCTCCTTTCTTTTTCCAACATGAACATCGTGACATTAACAGCTTCCCAACTCGAACTAAGAAGGGAAAGTCGAAACATAAGGTGTCAAATGTTGCGTTATAATACCCATTACATTAAGCGCTAAGTCATTCCACAGCAGCAGTTTGATGTTGTCACGATACGCGACATTATACGCGCAATGTGGCGTATCTAAGTTGGGAATCTATATCAACTTAATGCAACGGAATATCGGTCACGTTTAAATTAAATGTTGCTTAAACTTGATTGTTTGTAGTTAGTGTTAGGCTGTCTCGCTCTCTCCGGTCCGGACAGAGACGCCCGGACCCCTTGCAAATTGAAATCGCAAAGGGTTCACGCCGCGCGCCGTACGCCGTGCCGTCAATAAACATTGAACGGAGCGAAACGTATCATTGTTCTCTGTATATTTTAATTATTAGACACGACCCGGGGGCCTGGCCCTCGGTTGCAAAGGGCCTTTAATGGTAGCGATCTTTCGTTCTCCGAAGGAGTACGTGGGTGTGCGTTTCCTTTTACCTTTGTTGTTTTATGTTTCGTGCGTTTAATAATTAAATATGTTTCGCAACTATGATTTTCGTTACACAACAAAATATCTCTCATTATATTTTTTTTTTTACCTTTTTTAGAGCTTCCACAATCAAAACGAGAAAGTAACCAAAAATACTTACTTATTTGCGTATTCGGATCAATACGTTCGGTGAGCCTTAAATGAACGCTTGCAGGGCTGTTGCTTTAGGCCTAAGCATAAATAATTAACCAGTTTGAATTCACGCACTTGTATCTTGTGAGAACAGCTGCTAATCTCGTACACATACCGCTGTGGCGTTTATTGTTATAGCAAATAAAATGAAAAATAAACAAGAGTGGGAAACGTAAGGGATTAATGTTCTCAGAACCGCCTGACGACAACGTAGGCATGTGCTCAACACAACAATTTGCAAGCGATTCGCTTTGTTACCACTTGAGTATTTCCAACGATTATTGTTTTAAATCTGGCTTACAGTTTAAGGTGTGCTTTTAAGATTTAGGTATCGTACAAAATTGTTGTTCTTTCGAACAAAGACGACTGCTGAAACGTAGGTATATTATATATATTACCTTCGGGCAATCAAGATTAGTAGTTCTTAAGAACAAAGTAAATAGGTATGAACTCATGAAAATTACAATAGTTTTTTATATATTTTTGTAATATTATTACAAAGTCCTTAAGAAGAAATGCGGTCGGAGAGACTATTGAAAAAGCCTAAGTAAGTCATAATTCGAGGTTTGGCTATCGCCTATTTCCTCTTCCAATATTGAACCAATTTACAAAATATTCCGTTAACTGAATAAGAAGGATATATTATACCCTGTCCCAAAGTTTTTTTTTTCATTAATAGTTGTCAAAATTGTAAACTAGGCCTCTGTTGACAGCGGTTTAAATCGAATTTTTTTAAGGTTCTAGTGCTTAAAAAAATAATGTATCATCGAAAAGCAAAACATAGAGACATACAAGTAGTTAATATTTATTATTCTGTAAAAAATCATTGCTTTATGGTCATTAACCAGAAAGAAAACAGCCGAGAGCGTTTCTATGGAGAAACGACCACCCGCATTTCCTCTTAGGTGCCCCATAAGGCTCTTTATACACACATGTTTATCTTGCCGTGAAAAACTACGGTTTAATCACCGGCTGTAAGCATGGTAGTCAGTGTTGTATGGATCACTACGGAAGATTTTTACCGGACACGTTTTTTCTACGGCGCGGCTTATACGACGTACCGTAAAGAAACCGTGCAGTGTAAAAAGGGCTTAAAACAGAAGGCACTCACCTATTCTTTTACGGCCATACACACGCATATAAAGAACACAATAAAACGGAGTGCGTCATACGTGAGTACGTGACACAGTTATAATTATAAACCGTTCTTATGAGTCAAGCATCGTTTTATTGCCGTCCAAGTACATATCTTTGTTAATAAATGCGTGCACTGTAATTCAGAATGCCTCGTTCATCGTGTAAATTACACTTTTTTTCGTTGCAACGCAGGCACGCAATCACCTGTTTGGGGTTCCGTACCCAAAGCGTGCCAACAGGACCCTAAAAGACCAAGGTGCTGCTACCTCGATAATAAATCGTAGCAACTGATCTACTAATCGAGCGAAAGTGATGCAATTACTTTTGAAACGCAAAAGAAGAGAGATGGCTATAATGTTCGTGCGCTCGGAATAAAACGACGTGTGTGCCAAAACGAATTTATTCATCTTTTAACAAAATAAATGAATTAAATTTTAAAGTACTTTGAGTAAACTTTGATATGATAATTCTCTATATTTTAAAGTATATTCCATTGATAAAATTCCATTAATAAAATATCTCACCTTAAGACTGTATCTTTTAAATGTTCGTAATAAATTAATAGACACTTGAAATTTTCACAGAGTATGGCCGTGTGTGGTTACTATGGCCGTTATAGAAATTAAAATTTAATAAATTAAAAAAATAAAGGGGTTAAGGAAAATATTCTAGTGTTAAATATTGAACGGTGGTAGAGAACCCTTCTTGTGTGAGTTCCACTGGCACTTAGCCGCTTTTTTTTTGCCACAGAAAGCACCGCATTTATCATTAAAGCTTAGCTTTTACCGCAAATGTAAATTAAATGGTCGTGTCCCCTCCCTGAAGCACAAATGGTTTGAATTAAAAACTCTACTAAATTAAAGTAAAGAATGTAAAAGATACTTTTGTTTTCTACTTTTTTTGTGATAGTCAGTTTACTTACAAACCCTTAGGGAGCCCGGTCCAGCTTTTTGAGAAATATCACAGGCAACATCTACCGACCCGCACTAGATCCGCGTGGTGGATTACGGCCCACTCCCTCTCACTGAGAGGAGCCCTTTGTCGCAGCAGTGGACACATTACAGGCTGTTTATGATAAACTAGCAGTGCGGTTTCACCTATGTAAGTTTCGATCCCGTGGTAATATCGGGATAAAAAGTATGTGTTAATCCAGGAAATGGTCTATCTATGTGCCAATTTTCATCCGAATCTGCTCAACGGTTTACGCGTGATTGAGTAACAAACATCCAAACATAGTCACAAAATTTCACATTTATAATATTTTTGTAGGATAGCAGGGCTGCTTTGGCTTCAAGTATTTCAAACGGTTTTGTTTCACTTTGTAAACCCTTTTTCTAAGTCTATAATACCATCTATGCAACTGACAGATAAGCCTACACTGTAATTTAAATTTTCAGAAAATGCCAGTAATTAAATTTTAAATCAGTAAGAATACCTACCACTAAGTAGTCTTTCTGAGCAATTAGTCTATCTACATAACAATATGTACATACTTGCAACGTATCATGGCAGTTATATGCAGAATTTCCTTACAAGACAATAACACTAAAATTAGTTTACAACTGATCCCACAGTTTCATCTCGATAACGCAATTTGTGTCACAGACGACCATCGGGAGGCGTAGAAGCTCAATTGCGAAGGGAAATTGTTGCCAGGCTAAATATTCTGATAATGTTGAAATATGCACTTTAGCTGATTAATATTGTGGTTCTAAATGCGATATATATATTGCTAGCTGACCCCCACAGAGGTTGTCCTGTTTTTGATTCGAAAGACACGTGGCGCCATCTATTATCATAATAACGTTATTGTTGTTTTCCTCGGGAAAAGCACTTTATTTCGAGATTAAAGGTTATGTCCGTCTCTGTACACTTGACAACGTATATGCAAAATTTCAGGATGATCGGTTCAGTGGTTGCGTGAAAAGGTAACAAACAAACAAACTTACTTTCGCATTTACAATATTAGTTAGGGTTAGGATGTAAAATGTTTTGTACTTATTACAAATTAGAGCGAGGCCCCATTAGTGCGTTGCGCTGCGTTGCGTCGCGTCATCGCAACGGAACAACGCATTGTATGCCACACCTGTGTTGCGTTGACGCTGCGACAACGCAACGCAAGAGGGTATGTACACCGTCGCAGCTGCGTCTCAGTTCAGCCTTCGCAATGGAACACTGTCCGTCGTCGCAGCGGAGCTCCGACAACGCAGCGCTTCACCCTCCCTCCCGCTTCGTCTCTTGTCCGTCGATCCGTTGCAACGTCGCGCGCGTCGACGCAACGGTCTAATGGGGCATGTCATTTAAAATATATGGAAAACGACGCAGCGTCGTCGCTGCGACGACGCAACGGAACGCAACGCACTAATGGGGCATCACCCTTACAAAACAACAGCTTCTAGGTTTGGGTCAAGGAGAGATGCGATCTTTAAACAAACTCCTTTCTCACATAGTGGCCAATTCTCACCTTCTATAACTGTTTTTATTTTAATTAAAAATGTCGGCTATGACAACGTCGGAAAATAATAAGGTGCAAGTAAAAATGTACCTTATGGTGCTGAACATACGCACAACATACAAACTCGTTGGTCTAGTGGTTGCAAGCGCTGTTCGATTCCCAAGGTCAGGCAAAGTCATCATCATCATCTGCCTTTTCCCAACTAGGTTAGGGTCGGCTTCCAGTCTACCGGATGCAGCTGAATACAGGTATTTTACATGGCGCGACTGCCTATCTGACCTCCACAACCCAGTTACTGGGTAATACGATACCCCTTGGTAAGACTGGTTGTCAGATTTTCGGGCTTTCGACTACCCGTAACGACTGTCACGACAGATCCACGAATGACAGCCGGGGCCAACGGCTTAACGTGCTTTCCGAGGAACGAAGGGGTCTCTGTATATAAAGATGGTCACCCAATCACAGACTAACCGCGGCAAGCGTAGCTTAACCTGATCGATCGACCTGTGCGGCTGTTTTTATTTAGCCACGGGCCCCTCAGATTAAGCAAAGTATTATTGAGTTATTTCATCAGAAATTTCTCAGTAGCAACTTGGAATCCAGATTTGTGCCCGGTTGATGACAGTGGTCTCGGTGGTCGTCAGTGGTCGCATGGGACAAATATAACTGGTGAAACACAGTGTACTCTACAGGTACTCCTCTATCGAACTCTTCAGGGAAAATTGGCGAGATGATGTTATAATATTTATTGCAGCCAAAAATATAAAACTACAGTATAAAAATATTGCAGTACAAGAAATGTCACGCGGGCAGGAGCTAGTATCTAATAAATACATACACTACACCATGAAAACATTAAAAGAACATAACACACATCTTTTAGTTCGCTAATTACCATTACTAGTAAATTGTGATCAATTAGCTTAACAGTCACATTTTGACTGCCGTGGTATTAAAATAACGCAATCTTTTACCGAGTTAATGCCTCGTCATTTATTATTAATTTACAAATAAATTATTATAGATGAGTTTGATTTCAAATTGGTGATGCTTCATTATTTATTTAAAGCTTTGAATAACATAACATTGTTAAGGTATGTTTTGGCAGACTAGTAAATAAATATTATTTTTTTAAGAATGATATTTGGCCATTTTCGGTATTGTCATTATAACATCAGTGATTTAAAGTTATATTTTATCTACAGTCCATTAACAGTTATTTTACCTTTGATTTTGCATCACTGTCAAAGTCGTAGTGGCCTTTATACTTCTTGTAATATGGTTGCTGTTGGATTGCTGCTACTGACAAGTCTGTCAAAATCAGAATGATCTTTAATCTCATTATAATAAGATTGTTTTTTGGTTTCTGCTGTCAAAGGTAAAATAACTGTGAAAGGGCTGATGTATATCTATCATAATTATCAATTCTATCATCACTAAAAAATAATGATTTTCAAATATACAAATAATAAGCTAACTAAACATTCTGCGGTTATATTTCTACCAAAAAAGCTTTGATTGAAGGTCTACATATAAATATACATTCAAATAAATCTTCTTTTATCAGCATCTGCCTGAATTCACTCACGAACGCATCCAAACTGGTTCCAGATATTATTTGATATTTTTCGCGTTACACAGTAAGAAATGTTTTCATTCAAATAGAGTGTTAAAAACTCCGTCATTTTTTACCCTTATTTTATATTTCTATTTACATAGCTTTATTTACGAATGTTTCAAACATGAAAGGTTTATTTTTATGTTTGTGCACTAACCTTAACGTTGGTTATTCATCAATGAGCATTTGTTATTTTATTTTCCTATTGGTTGGTTCGTAAAATTGTTATAACCTAGTTATGTGAAAATATTTCCCACACAGGTGTGAAGAATTCTAGTCGTATATTTATGTGATCTCTTTTGTTCGTGTGTCAGTCACTCCATGTAAAATACTGGTACTCAGCTGAATCCCGTTAGACTAGAAGCCGACCCCAACATAGTTGGGAAAAGGCTAGGCAGATGAGATTATATTGGAAGCGAATTTTCGAGGAAATCATTATGTTTAAAAATAACCTCATACTGAGATAAAAAACACATACTCGTAAATAGGGAATAAAAAGACGCAAGATCTTTCTTGAATATTTACAAATTGAAGCAATTATATAATTTCCTTTCGTATTCGACGCCATTTATAACCAATAGAATATATGTTTACCTTTCCTCTAATGAGGAGTACAATGCAAAGCACACAGTCACCGTCTTGTCTACATTGTCTGGATCTGTCAACACGCTGATTGGCTGCGACAGATCTTCTTCAGGCGTTTGCCAAAGCTATGTTTGTTTGTCTAACTTATGTGTAGGACTACTATGTTTATGAAGCGATTGTGCATACATATCGAATAGGCTGTGACCGCACAATGCGACGCCGACGTGCGAAGCTCGGCTTTCAGCACTAATTGTCTGAGACAAGTCGACTGATTCGTATCTAATGGCTGATTAGAATCATTGCAAGGTATACCTATATAACATAGTGTATATAAGCTTATCTCTCTGCTAATGCACTTTACTATAATGACAGTACCCAAATCTAAGAAGATTTGGGTAAAACGACTGCATGACTACTGCTATTATGAAGACGTAATAGCAGTTAAGTAGTCATGCAGTCGTTTTACAAAAAAAAAATCTGAGCGGCTAACTTTTCCGCACGACATTAATCAAACCATTAAATTACTACCACGAATACTAAAATACAGCCCACAAACTGTAAACACAGTATTTAAAGATAAATTACTAGTCAATTAAATTCGTTAATTGGGAAACAGATTACGCTAATGATGTCTGTGTTTAAACTCTATACTTAATGCGATTAATCGCCAATGTTGGCAAAGCCTTATATTGTATAGTTACTACGTGTACGGCTAGTGATTAACTAACGTTAATTGAAAGTTGCGATTAGTTGGTTTTATCTATGATATAATATTACCAGTTGGTAATTGTATGACTACGGAGTTTCTTTTGAGTAATCCGCAGAAAAACATGCATTGATCTATGTAGGTATGTTGTTGTTTTTCGCCATCATTAAGGTTATTCCCAGATTTCTTCAGTAAGCTTTTCAGATAAGCATTAAATAAAAAAGTACCATTAGCAAGAACATCTTTTCTAAATAAATCCCTTTGTTAGATAATAACAGACTGGTTCTGAAAATATTGCGTCCGAATTTCCCAAGGTAAAGCATGCAAAAGAACGTACCGGAATCGGGTCTCAAAGTTTGAACCCGTCTTGTACATTCGTAAACAAAAGTTGCCAACGCTAATTATATTAAAAACCCAGCCCTGGGATGACGTGATATTCCAGGACAAGGGTGCGCATTAATCATTCTCAAGCAACGTTATCTCATGTACAGAACCCGACGCAACTTGTACCTTCTGTCAAAGTATACACGCTAATGTTTTTATATGATGTTAAATGTACTGCGGGACTCTCTATTTAATGTTTTAAGTTATTCGCGTATTTACTTTAGGGAAGATAAAGTGGATAGAGGACTATAATTTAATATGCATTTTTTTGATATAAGACAAGAAGATATTGGTATCTATTGTAAATAAAAATGAAATACAAAGACTTTGAATGAAACTTGTATAAATCAATAAATTGTATAGCTGACAGCAATTTCGCATTAATTGAGCCATTTCCAGTAAGTAATTTTCCACTTAATTTCCATAATTGCTTTTATTGAAATCTGATACTACCACATGCACCCAAAAGAATGCCTGTATGAATAATACATGAATTATTTCCAATAATACCTCAAATGGCCAACAAAACGGAAAATTTCAAACTCGTGATTGTTCATAGTATATTATCGCAATAAACTCAAGTACCTGCCTGTAATTAAGTGTTACTACCTCAAACTTAATAAGTAAAGTAGGTGCTTGAACGTCGTTTTTCGATACGCGATGAGGGCCCCTAAAATATATTCCGTGTTAGGAGAAAATAAAAAAAAGTGACGTGACACTTTTTGCCGGGTTTAACGATCATTCCGCGGTTGTCGTTAAATCAAGGGGGTTTTCGTGCCATGAATATGCAAATATAACATTCGTGCTGGCGATTAATGCCGATTTCCCGTCACGGATAAAGCCTTCGATGGCATTTTACGCAACCTGTTGACTCATACTCGTGGCTAGGTTGCTCGTTACTTGTTTGTCATTAAAGCAGATTAAATGACGGGTTGCCGTTCAGAGACTGTTATTTGTGACGTCACTCACTACTTTCAGTTGAATTGAAATGGATTCAAAGCTTTGTCTGGACTGGCTCTGTTGTTTTATAACACGTTTGCTTTTTGTGCTTCAAACACAGAACTCACGTTTTATTTTTTTATTGTATATAGAGCTTAGGCGTGCTTGATGCCAGTGTTTAATTGTGTTTATGCCGTACGGCATTTCATATAAACTTTCAAGCCTTTGTTTTTCGAAATGAATGAACCGATTTTAATGAAACTTCATACGCATAAGCAGGATACAAAGGTCTAAAAAGTTATTAAAGCACATTTTCGAAATGTCTTATTTAATAATCTGCCCAAGTGCGAGTCGGACTCGCACATGAAGGGTTCCGCACCACAATACCACAAGGCAAAAACGCCGAAGAAAACACGTTTGGGTACAGAACCTTAAAAAAGATAACTGGAAATCTCTGTTTCTATGAAAAATTTAAAATCGGTCTAATTTGGCTGTAATACTATATTTCGAAAATGTAAAAAGACAAGAATAGTAAACTTTTTCAAGCTTCCGAACGCGCTGCTACGACGCGCATATTTCGCTACGCGCTGTGCTACGGCGTAGCAAGTGCTACAATCACGTATACTTCACAACAATAAAATGTCTTCAAAATATTTAAATACATATTTTTGTGGGTATTCTGAAAGCGCAAACTTATTCCACTTATAGTAGTATCACAAACTGACCCAGGCCATGAGGAATGTCAGACCGGAAATCCTGATTCGATTTCCGGGAGGGTAAAAATATTGTTGACCAAGATTGTCTCGCCGCAAAAACAAATCTTCTGATTTCGTTTGGACAACAATCCGGAACCTTTTAGACTCGTTTATTTTCCGGACGTTAATTATAATGTAGTATTTTGTATATACCGTATGTACCAATTGTACATGCTTGTGTATGCAGAGATGAAAGCAGAATTGAATACACAGCTCAAACACAGAACTTTTAAAAGAGAATATCCGTTAATAGATGGCAGATCTATTAGGACAGTTTCCGTATTACCTGCCACGTAATTTACTATTACCAGTTGCACTCTCACACTTTAATTAACTACCCAGCTGTCCATCGTCGAAAATAGACATCGAACGAAAACCACAGATTGTCCATGCTGACTTTTTGGACGTTTATTTTTAGTAATTTTGTCTATGGGAGTATTGACACGTTCCAGTTTTTTTAGTCGAGTGGTTAGATGTAGTACATTTGTGCCAAAGACCGTGTGGTTGTACCGGCATTACGAAATAAGTTATCTGTAGTTGATAATTATTAAAAAAAATAAAGGGCCGCGATGACGCATGCGCAATGCGATATTCGCGTGATGTTATTATATATCAGTAATTTTGGAAGAACAATGGTATGTATTATTATGTCATTCGATTCAATATGAATGGGGCTCTTTTTTAGGTTAATAAAAAAATAGGGCAAGCGGAGTGGGTAACAAGGTATAGACTAGTCTAGCTATTGAGGGGCCCGTGGCTAAATAATAACAGCCACACTGGTCAATGGATCAGGTTAAGCTACCCTTACCGCGGTTGGTATGTGGATGGGTGACCATCTTCACATACCGAGACCCCTCCGCGCCTCGGAAAGTACGTTAAGATCCATGAATGACAGCCGGGACCAACCAGGTCCCGGCTGTCATTCATGGATCTTTGACAGTCGTTACGGGTAGTCAGAAACCCGAAAGTCTGACAACCAGTCTTACCAAGCGGTATCGTATTACCCGGTAACTGGGTTGTAGAGGTCAGATCGGCAGTTGCTCTATGCAAAATTCTACTAACTAGTATTCAGCTGCATCCGGTTAGACTGGGAGCTGACCCCAACATAGTTGAGAAAGGGCTAGGCAGATAATGCTGGTCTAGCTATTATTTCACGTGTCATAAACCTGAAATGGCTGAAGCCAGAACAGTGGCTATAATAATTGAGTGTCGTCGCCGTCTTGCGTTTAGTAATAATAGTTACAGGTAGGTATCGTTGATACGATAATTACTGAGCTTAGTAGCAACGTGCATACTTTGTGTATATTGGTAGTTTCCTATGGAGAAGAGCCGGCAAGAAACTCCACGGTTACTCTTTTAAAAATATTTGACTTTTACAATGTTTTCAAAATTCAGTACATATGGGAGGACAGCGTAGGCCTGTCAACTACTTAATAAAATAAAAAATGGTCTATAGATCTAAAGTCTACAAGGCCTACAAAGTCCTCACATTTACAAAGTATAAAAGATTCTATCAAAAGGATAAATTAAAAAAAATACAAAACCTATTAAAACCAAGTAATATGATTGCCATTCCGACCTCTAATAAATAATAGAAATTAGATTATTTATTAGAATTACTAGTGTTTTACGTTTCACTACCTAAAGCTAAGGCTTCCTAGAAGGGTGATTCCATCATTTTTGTAACTGATGTCATGAAAATCTGTCATTTTTACCATTTTGACATTATGGTGTCAAAAAACGCTCTGTATTAGGACATTACTGCCGCACGGGGCAGTGATTGCTCTTCTTGGACATCTTAACGTATATCGTTCTAAATTGGAAACCTATAGCAATGAAGTTAGAAAACAAAACACAACTTCTACTTATCTAAAACTCTTACCTAAACCCGCAACTAGTCCAAACATTTGCAAATCAGTTTAATGGCTACCCAGGATCCTAATCCAAAATTAAAAGCAACCAAACACAAAACTTCATACATTCTTTATTAGAAGAAATCAACGACCCGGTGTTTCCGTTCAGTGATGAGGGATTTATGCCAGCCTCCAAACCGCGTGTGTTACGTCACTTCCAAATTAAATATTGGTACATGTAATCTATTCTACTTGATATTTCTGCCCCAAAAATGCTTTAATGCTTGCAAAATTAATGCTACCCCTTCTTTGCGTCGTTTTAAATTATATTTTGGAGCTACTTTTTAATAGTACATTATGATATAAGTGCGGTAAGTTGAAAATTACAGCCGAGGCGATATTGCTTGCCCGAGCCGTAGACGAGGGCTAAAAGAAAGCAGAGGCTGTAATTTTCAAAGCGCACGTATGTCATACGACGTTTTATAACATATTTGCGAGGAAATAAATAAAACTCGGACTGAACTTGCATATTTGCTTGTTTTCCATATGATGAAATTTTGATACGCTTGTAAGTATCTATCGGTCGATTTTTCGGGCGAGGCTTAGAGTAGCCTTTTTCGCTGCCTCTGAGACTTCTGGCGGTGTGGAATTAATAAATTCATCATAACTTGACGACATTTTCAAATAAAAAAAAGTACAGCGAAAAGAAAAAGCGCGCGGAATAATTTTTATTTCTTAACAGATAAGCGATGCGCGTGCGTTCTCGCTTTTTTTTTTCAGGCATAGGCACAAAACAGCCAGTATTATTAATAAAGTAAATTAATATTTTTTTTTGTTACAGATATTAATGGTTGTAATAATTTATTGTCAAAATTAATTAAATTAAAGAATTAAATGTTTATTTATTATATTTTATCTCCCAAAGTTAATTTTATTCATAAAATGTTGACATCTTTTCTGAAATAAAAACTCTTTGCTAAGATTTAAAAAAGTACCGTTCGTTTTGACGGAGCATCTTGATAAACCGTGCGATTTACTTTACATTACCGCACAAGTGCGTAATGAGATACATTACGATATTGAAATTGGTGAAATAAGAGACCCTTTACGAGCAAATATGTTATAATAGTTATTTATGATACTAGTGCGGTAAGTTGGTTTTTACAAACGAGTAGACGAATGTAAGCCCGAGACGAAGTCGAGGGCTTACCATAGTCACGAGTTTGTAAATACCAATTTCTGCACGTGTGTCATACAATGTTTTTCAACACATTTGCGAGAAAACAGTACAGTATGACAAATTTAACAAACTTTTTCATTTGACTATTTTTCATAGCAAATAAGAAAATAAACAGATAGGTCACTACTCTTGGAAATTAATAGTAAAATTTGAACAATTATTGAAATTCAGTGAAATTTGCTGCTTTGGAAGCTTAACTGACTTACTGACATTATTCATTTCACACTTAGTATGTTGAACTCATATTATTATTTTGTTTATTTAACAGTGGGAAAGTCGCAACAATTTTTGAAGTTTCTAATATGAAAATGGCGCGAATTTGCAAATGGCGCCACATGCACGTGGTGAAAATTAGAACTACATCTTTCGTCTCATTTACTCTTTAGTATTAAAGTGAGACAACGTATTGAGCAAAAGCGCTTCCAAGGAGGTTCGATCAGTCAGGTTGTTTATTCTCATAATGTAAAACTCTTTGGTGGAATTCTTATATTTTTTTTTATGGAAATTAAAAAATAACCGTAAAGAAAACGCACGGTGCTATACAACGGAACGTGCGGTAAAATAGGTACTTAGGTGAGAGTACCTATTTTACCGCACGTTCCGTTGTATGGTGCGTAATTTTTAACTTTCGAACAATGTATACAGGCTTTGTAAATGCATTTTTCGAGCAAATGTGTTGAAAAATAATAAACATGACATAACGCTTTTAGACAAAATGGCCCTTTCACAATAGGGGTTAGCATATTGCCATAAACGGTTAAAACCAAAGCCAAATTGATTTTAACAACAGATCCTTCCATATATGTTCAGATCAAGCAAGTGCAGTCTACGAAGGAACTATGGGATAAATTGAAGTCTCTGTATGATTCTGGATTTACAAGAAGAATAAGTCTACTGAGAAGCCTAATATCAATACTAGCAAATTGTAAATCAATGTAGTCATATGTGACTCAATTAGTGGAGACGGGTCAGAAATTGGCGGGAACTGGTTTTATGATAAATGATGAGTGGATTGGTTCTTTATTATTGGCGGGATTATGACGGATTCCATCAAATCAAAACTATTGGATATCGAGTCGGAAGTTCGTGATAACGACAGTGCTGCTTTTGGTACATTTCAAAGCAAAAATCACTGGAGTCAACATAAGAAAAATGTCAAACCAATCGTCAACAAAAGTCAAAGTAAAGATGGCGGGCAGGTATCAAAGCCAAAGGTGGTTAGATGTTTCAAATTCCCCACGTTTTTTCATAACACATTTGACATTGGCAGAATTGTAGACATAAAAAACACGATCAAATCTTGATAAAAAATACAAAAAATTGTGTTGCGGCGTGAACTTTTTAGTGCTGACTGTCCATCAAGCTTTCTTATTTCGATTGAAAACTTGCATACAGCCTAATCGATACTCACAATAAAAAAATGCAAAAACTCTTATAATTAACAAAAAGTATTGAAATGTAAAGTGTTTGCAGAAAACCCAATTTATAGAATTAATTTATCATCATTCTCAAACAAAATTTTACTAAGCCTACCTAAAAAATGCATACTGGGAATTCTGTAGAAAACTATTAGAAAGTATCAAAAATAAAATCCACAATAAATAATAATTGTCCAATAAATTAAAATAATTTTAAACAGCGAGCGCATTCCGAATATAAACTCAGATATAGAAACATTTTGGCGCGAAATTCAATAAATGAGGTACCTATGGCCTGTCTGTTATTGACTCTGTTTCAATATAATGTCCAAAAAATGATTGAAATGACATTTGAAAAGCATAAATCATTATTATAAACAATGCTTATTGTATTCCAAGTATCGATTACATTTGTCATATTTATCAAACAAAATAAAAAAAAATATCGTTTGGAATAATCGTTTTCGCACATCATTACAATAAAAAAACAATAATGGTCAGGGATTTTGAACAAAATTGAGTAGTGGTAATGATTAATACCCACTGTTATGAACGGACCTGTGTTTGAATATTACGTTAAGACCTGGGCATTTTCCTGTTGTTTACAATATTTTCAATAATATCTATCACATTTTAAATCTTATCTTTCGTGCCATGTGAAATTTGTAAAAAGTAAAAATGTAAACACGCATGATTGGCGCGAAACTTCGACATTAGATATCAAAAAACTTCATTACCACTACTTATTTACCTTAAACTATGGATAAATTCGTCAAATAATTAAATGATGTATTATTCACAGCCCCTGTGCTGAAGTTAGAATCGTCGAAATCCCTAATTTTTATGTTTTTTAGACTCGACCACCACTGTCATCAAAATGGCGAGTATTGTATTTATTTACGAACTCGAATTTATTCAAGGTAAATTAATAAACTTGTGCGCTAAATATGAATATATTATGAGGTTTTTATCCAACTCTCCTAATTAACGCACTTTCATAAGATTTGATGGATAGCATAATAAATATTTACATAATCAATTAAGGGTGTCGTATGTCGTTATTCTTGGGTACGATGGGACCCGGTACCGAGGAGGTTTGTGTGTTCGCGGCGCTTGCGAACTATAAGGTTAAGGCTTTCTTGAGTAGAAAACATCTATATAACGTGATACAGCGCTATTCATTAAAATTTTAACAAAAACAAGTGTTTCAATCAATCTTACGACATAACAAGAACGAAATATGATGAATGATATTCTAAACTTCGGTCAATGTTACGTAAACGTTCACGAGATCAAGCCCTCTAGACAGCGTCTTGAGGAACTGAGCTTGGTAACTGAGATACTGTTTTCATGTGTTTATTAATATATATGGTCTTTAGAAGCTGATATCGTAAAAATGGCGTATCAAATGATAACGCACTTGAGTACATCGTTGAGGAACGTTTATTAATACAAGCCTAAAACTGTAGATACACCCATTGAGACTAAATTGGATATAAATAAAGTAGAGAATAAAGATAGTAAATTTCCTTACCAACAACTCATTGGTAGCCTCATGTATTTGACAGTATTGACCAGGCCAGATATTGTTTTCTCTATCAATTTTTTAAGCCAATTTAATAACTGTTTTGATAAATCCACCAGGTGCTATGCTAAACGTGTACTAAAATATCTTAAGAAAACTAGAGATTTTGGTTTATAATTTTCATAGAATAGTAATTCACAATTACTAGGTTTTGTTGATGCCGATTGGGCTAATAATGTAATTGATAGAAAGTATTTATTATACGGGGTTATGTTTCATACTATCTCGATCTGTAATCTCATGGGAAACAAGGAAACAGAACTGTTGCCTTGTCGAGTACAGAGGCTGAATTCATGGGAATTACAGAAGCTTGTAGAGAAGCTATTTGATACAAGCACCATTACATTGTATAACGATAATCAAGCCGCTCTCAAGCTATCGGTAAATAATGTGTACCTATCACAAAAGAACGAAACACATAGATGTTCGCTACCATTTTTCTAAAGATTGCATAATAAATAAAATCGTAAATTTAGTATATTTAGAGACAGCTGAAATACCAGCTGATCTGTTCATTAAAGATTTACGTAGACTGAAACATCATCACTTCTTGAAAATGTTAGGTATTGAGAGTTTGTTGATTGATAACTTGTCATATCTATTTTTGTTTTGTTTATTTTAATAAGTGGTGGTGTTATTATTGTATTAAATAAAATGTAACAAGTGCTGCCACCTATTCCCTATGGAATAATTATATGTATTCTCTGTGGTATAAATATTTGCCTTCATTTATTCAGTTTATTGCGAAAGAACACGTTGTTTTATTAAAATCATAACAAGAACGAGTGCACACCGTCGTTTCCAATACGCATACCAGATCTCATCGACTCCAAGAAAAATACATCTAATAGTAGTAGGAAGGAAATAAATTTATAACCCACTCACTTTTATTGCTGTGAAGCATGCATGCTACTGTAATACATTTCAAATTCAGGGAAACATGTATGTGACCTGAGAATTGAACGCAATTCTTTGCAAGTTTGTTGAGTTAATAATATTTGCTACGTGCCGCAAACAAATCCTCCGCTCTGTTGTGAAGAAATAAAACAAATACTTAGAGTCGGAGACGTTGAGCATGCAGCTGCCTGTAGACCCATAACATACTTTATTAGTTCCAAGCGATCAAGAATTTTACTGTTACACCTCTGCATAAAACGTCTGAATCAGATTGCAAAACCTCTTTAATTAAATTGAATTCTTTCTTTTATGTTCCCGAATAACACTACACATAATAGCGGATAACGCAATTCCGTCCCAACACGCGCGTTGAAAGATAAACAAAGCAATGAACGCCTAATGGTTACTATTAACCACTAGAGGCGGCAATAAAAATATTTTATATCTCTGTTTCCGGCAGACACGCGGTCGTCACGCGATACCCTGACGTGACCATTCGTCCTAATTTCAGCGGGACTGTACCATGTTTACGACCGATCAATATACCGGCTTTCAACTCGAGACAACTGGCCAAGTAACCTCTTCCGTTGGGATAATCTCGACCCTTGAGTAAACTACTGCGACTACTGCTCGAATATGTTTGTCAGTATCGCCTACGCTAGCGGGGAAATATCAGCTTCAATAAACAAATACTCGTGACAGTCTCATACCGCCCAATCGGGCTTTCGAAAATATGGTTTACAAGCTGCTCGGTCCGAGCACATAAATTATTCCGCTCGTGTGTTTGTGCCCCGGGTCGGTTTTCTAACAGCTCCACTCCTTTACCGTTCTCAGCGTTGCAAAGAAATTAAATCAAGTTATACGTGTCCATAACGACGCCGCTGAAAGAGGTGGAACGTTGTGAAACCTGACAGTTGACGTCAACCAGCTCACAATGCTCCACCGACCTTATCGCTAAGAGGGAAATAAATGAGACGACTTTTTCCTGCTTTACGAGTGAGTCACTCTAAATTCTGTGTTTTGTTTCGTTTTTAGTAAAAAAATATGTTTATATATTTTTATGTGGGCCGCCTAAATGAAATGTTATTTTTTTACTTTCTTTAATACACCCCGCATACAATTTTAAGGTACTGCTTAGGGCTTTTTTCATAATTTTGTTGGTAAAATTAGTTGGTAAAAGAAAGTCAGGCTGCGGGCGGATACCGGTGTGTAGCGGAGGAGAAACAACCTACCGAGCATAATCTTATGTAACGTAGATAGTAAATAGAGCGTGTTCGGGTTTCTACCTGATATTTTGGTGAATATTTTGTGTCGAAAAAAAGCGAACTATTAATATTTACAGCGACGATAGTTTAACTGAGTAGGTAGACGTCCTTAGTACCAGTATGTGCTTGGCTCGCTGTTTGTGACATCCGTGTCCAATGATTTGAATTTATTGTCGTGAGACACGAAGAGGCTTCATTCGGAACGTCTCTCAGCGTTATTCTTTCTTTAACAATAGTAACCCGTCAAAAGATTTCGAGTTAGCGTGGAGGGGTATCATTTGAAGACACGACACCGCAACTGGTATTGCCTCCGTCGACGTTTTATTTGTTTCGCTCCGTGTGTATTTACCGTCGTTGTGCTTTACACAGGGTGCACGAAACTGGTAATTTTATAGGTTTATTTATAGGAAGATATTTATTTTTACCTCATGATTTGTTTTCATTAAGATTTTTAAGATTCAGACGAAAATCACTGAAAAAACACTGATCCAAAACGATAATGAAGCTGACATAATAAAATACATTATCATAGTTACAAAATAAAATATTT
Organism: Luperina nickerlii; assembly: GCA_963855955.1. NCBI lineage: Eukaryota > Metazoa > Arthropoda > Insecta > Lepidoptera > Noctuidae > Luperina > Luperina nickerlii. The sequence continues at coordinate 15,439,822 of OY979662.1, forward strand.
TTCATCGTAAAGGTTCCCGCGATTTTCATTACAAAATAACAAAAGTTTCATGAACAAAACACGAGTAACAACAACAACATAGCTATACCTTCAGTCTGCAGTCGCTAGCTAGATTTTCTCAGGCACGGTCATTACCCCCGCGTACTATGGATCGTGACCTTGCATTTCTTTAGCATCGTAAATGGATATAATATTAAAATTGTATGGGTACAACGCAAACATATTCAGTAAGAAAAAAAATATGAGGGTGTGGGAAAACAATGTCAAATAACACGGTGTTTTCTTGAAACAAAACATCGTATAATGAAATTTTCCATAGCAACGTAAAAATGGATCTGCAGGCTCAATTCCACATTCAATAATGGAATCCGATTAAAGCAATAATAAAAGTCCACTTAATTGCTTGCGATTGTTACAAGCGTTTAAAATCAGTTTATCAGAATGCGTGGGTTCCGGAGAACATGCGGAATATAGGCAGTGTTCACATTGGCCGCAGTGTGCCCAACGCGGCCCGGCCCACCACTCCGAGTTGTGTTAATGGAAGGACGCAGATGTTTTTCAACTTACGTGGCCAATATTGTCCTATTTAGCCCACTAAGTATATGTGCTTTGCAAACAAACAACAAAGTTTCAAGATTCAAGAGCCTGAATTATTTACAGGTTTTTGTAAAGATGTCTCATAATTATCATAATAACGAATCTTTCCTTGAGTATAAATGAGTTTTCCGATACTGGCTTTAACGAAATACGAAACATTTCGAAGTAGTGATGGCTCTTTGTGTTTCGTATTGTACACATATTTTGCTAAACGACGTAGTAAAATTTTATTGGTGACTTCACGAACGACTTGTGCGATACATACAAATATGCAATACGACAAAAGATCTAGTTTACGAAGTCGTATGAAATTAGGAAGACTTGTGATCTGGATGAAATAATTTACTGGTTAGGAATGTTTTATTTGCTTTATCACATAGGCGCTGCTTACATATTCTAACTTCGAGATATATTTATTGTATTTTTTCCTCCCCTACGCACAGTATTGTGGCATTGTACAGACAACAGGTGACACTGGCACTACGAAAACCACTCTTACCGCTACGACATAAAGGCGCTACTGTGAAACTGTTACCACTGATATGCTGTTGCCTGTACTGCAAACAGTTACATCGGAAAAACGATACAGTTGTTCCAGTTCCTTCTGAATCAATGGAGCGGATACCCTCCGGTTTTTACATTGGCATATTTTCGTTGTAAGACTGCTAAACGAAAATGATATTCATCGTGAAACTCACTATTTATTTGAGACAGACTTAGGGATATAAAGCGAGTTTTTCTTATTTTACCCTTTTGAGCATAACAAGTAAATGGGGATATATTGTACATATATTACAATGTTGTTTTATTTACACGATGTTTCCTTATATATTCGGGTACGACTCCTTACATCATGTCCTCCGTAAATAGTGGTAATAGAATGGTGGCGATGTAATGATACTTCACATCGCATTACATATAACCTCGTCGCATTACATATAACCTCGTCGCATTACATGTAACCTCGTCGCATTACATAATTATTATGGTAACCTTATAAAGTCTAAAATACGAGAATAGCGCGTTGTACAAATAGCTTTAGATTCTTACTTATTCGGTTAGATTTAGACAGGAATAAATTATTGTAAAGGTTAAAGGCTCCTTCAAACAGGCGCAACACGCGATAATATCGCGCGTGACACAAAGGCACCGCAAGTTGCGCAACGAGCGGTGCCTTTGAGACGCGCGCGATTCGCGTCGCGCTTGTTTGCAGGAGCCTTAAATTGACAAGAGTGGATTCAATTTGATCGCATTAATAAAAAAATCAAGATCAATTAACCACCAAATACTAAAGTTTCAATTGCAGGAGCCTCTTAAAAAAAACCAAAATAAACTATTACATTGGTTCACATTAAATGTACGGTGAAAAAGGCAAACGGCGCGGGAAGAATTGCTTTTTACGGATCGACTCACATTCCGCGGTTTCTCGACGGTAGAGGGGGCGCAGGTACGTGACGCAGGGGGAGGGGCAGGGGCGCTCACAGAAATGAATTGTTTTCGGTTTACCGTAAGGTAACATTACGTTATTGCGTACCTTTGTGGCTTTTTAAGTGTGTTTATAGGATTTGGTGCGGAAAAAAACGTCAAGTGTTTGCTGGAAAACGGTTTAATAAAAACAGAATAGCACACATTGTATACGTACACATTATTCGACATACGCTCACACTGCCTGACTGTGGATCTGCTCACGACATTTAATTCTGCCTCAACTTTCCATTCTCTTCATAATATTATTTTTTGCTGTCACGAGCCGACATTGTTCTTACTTGCGGTTAATAAAATCCGTTCGCTCAGTAAAGTAATGCAGCTATTCCAATTCCCGCTCACCTGCGTCGGATACGCGGCAGACACAATAATTTAATTTCGCTCGTTATACGAAGGAATTATTCGAAAAAAGTGGAGGGGAACTCATAAAGCCATTACATTGCTTCGAAACGCCTGACGTAGCTTCCACAGATACGAGACCGACGCTCAAAATTAATTTCTGAAACCGTTAAAAGTATCAAATTTTCTAAATTGTTCGAGCTCTTAAAGCTGGCAATAAAATCTTAATTGAAATTAACGATATAATATGACGTAATAAAATAAATTAATAATTTCATTAGACAAAAATAAAGGACACTTTAAAGAATCAGAACAATGTTCTTAGAGTAAGGGTCATTGGGTTCTGAGCGGGTTGTATAAAAATCATTGGATTAGTTCAAAGCTCAAAGAGTTTCAAGACGTTTTCTAAAAAACAATATCAATCCTGGCTGCCAAAAAAACTGATTCATATAATAAGAGAGACAACATTGACGCGGCCGCAGTAACTTCAATTGGACACTCGAGGAAAATAATTGAACCCCTCTCATCACACTAATATTATAAAGGCGAAAGTGTGAGTGTGTGTGTTTATATGTTTGTTACTTCTTCACGCGCAAACAGCTGAATGGACTTGGATAAAATTTGGCACACAGATAGTTTATAATCAGGATTAACACATAGGCTACTTTTTGTCCCGATATTTCCACGGGATTGACACTTACGCGGGTCAACCACCAACCCGTCTTGAGCAAGCGTGGTGATCAATGCTCACGCCTTCTCTGCATTAGAAGATGCCTTTTCCCTGCAGTAGCACCATAATAGCATGGTATTATTGTCATTAGAGGTGATTAGTCAATAATAGCCTCTTGGTTGTTCTTGGTTGGCTGACTAAATTCACGAGAGTTACGACCAAATACAACAGTACATAAATTATTTCAATGTGTGTTTGTGAACAAGCTAGCTGTGCCCACTGTGGACTATTACGACACAGGAATGCAAACATAGTTATCAATATATGTAGTTAATATCTGCATAGTTATGCGCATTAGGGATTCATATTGAACGTTATGCGATCATTCATTTAGGTAACTACAAGTTTGTACAAAGTCTCTCTGATGCTCTGACAGATATTATAACTTGGGTCATATACAAGTCATAATTTCATAATTTCAGCCGGCAAATTTACTTTATCAATATTTCTAACCAACCTTTGCGATAGAATGCCTGAATTTGTATTGTAACAGAACCTACATAATCCCACTAGCGTCTGCCCGAGACTCCGTTCTAGCATGATTTTAAATATAATAAGAATTGGGCAATCAAATACAAAAAGATCTTTTTAAATCCGACTGGTAGTTCCGGAGTTTAGCGCGTTCAAACAAAGAAACTCTTCAGTTTTATTATTATTATAGATTGCACTAATCAGAAATACCTACTATGAATTATTTAATTACTCATCCAAGTGTTAATTCTCGCAATTTTTTGTGCATATTATGTTTATAGGCAATAACGTTACACCACTACAAAATTTTTCCCTATTAAAATATAATAAATTTCCGATAAATTGAGTGATTGATGCCACTGGCCTTTACCCCGAAAAATAATTATTCCATCAAGGGTTTAAGCATTATCCCTGCGTTGACCACGCGAGCTATGAAAATTCAATTATTGCCACAAAATCAATTAATTTTGGTCATTGGATCATAAACTAGTAAGCCAAATTATTAAGGTTTTAGTACTTTACCAATTAGGTAAGGAAATTGAGTTTATGATTTACCAATTTATTCATTTTCTCTTGGGGTTTCCATAATATATACGTTTTCTATCTGCTCAACTTTTATGTCGGCTTGAATCGAAAAAAAAAACTGCGTCACAGATCCGGCTACCATCGCATGATGAGTATGACAATTTCCACCTTTTATAGTTATCTGCAGTAGAAAGTCTGATGTGATGGCCCAGTGGTAACGGCGGTGAAGAAAAACATCGTGAGCAAACCGGCATGTCCAAAATCCAAAAACTTGAAGGCAGGTGACATCCACCAACTGCCCACTCCTACTCTCACAGAGAGGTCTGTGTCCCAGCAGTGGAAACATTATAAGCTTATTCTTATGCTATGCTGCTTTATCTCCTTACCACAAAAGAGATTACAGGACTTCATCGATCTCTCCTTAAAAATTGAAAAGGACCTTGAGGTTCCAAGATCGCGATAAGTGGAAACCATGAAGGGAGGCCTTTGCCCATAATCACATTATTCACTCGAGCACGTAAATCACGATATATACCCAGTTAATAATTATTATAGCTAAACGTCGTCTCTAACTCAACTTCGTCTAGGTTACCACAAAGCAAACTTTGAACTAAGATAGTACTAGTTATAACAATGTTTTAGGATTACAAAGCTTATGGTTCGTAGCGGTGTATGCAACAGACCGCTAGTCTATCCACAGGGGTTTACTGTATTCTTCAATTAACTCTAGATCTTGTGTAGATGTTATTTCTCATGTATTTTAGTAGCCATTTAGTCTTCTTTATATTAGGAATACATTATATCAGGAATTGAAGTGTCTCGAGTTTTGTTATACATAATTAATCAAAACTTCAGTGTTCAAATTTCGATCAATAACCGTGATAATACTATTAGTATCATTCAGAATTATTATTATTAATACATAATTATTATAAACAAAGATGATACAAAATTGTGATTAAACCTCCTTAAGTCTACGTACAGATGAAAAGCACTAAACAAAGCGCTAACTGAATAATGGAGCCGGCTATATTAGTCCAAGTGAAAATTTCATAGCATTGCCTGACCCGACCCAGTTTAGGCGATAATTAGCCCAGCTAAAAATCTCTCGCTCGCTTTTTCACTTTACTCCCTTATGTGGAGACTGTTTTTTTCAATTTTTTATTTGACATTCCTCTAAGTACATAGTGGTACGGTTTAATTGGAACTTATAAAAATGGGGCTGAATTTTAATAAAAGCTTTGAATACGTGCAATGTTTGAAAGCAAAATAATAATTGGGCAAATGTGTTTTTAAATCTTAGCAATTAATCAAGAAAAAATAGGATATTATCGACCATGTTGAGTGAAAACTTTCACCAATGAAATAAAACTTAGAAAATGGGTGCCTAGTTACTAAGTTTTCTTAGAAATAAAGCTCGTAGCTCACTTTTGAAGCAGATATTCTTATTAAGCCTAGATCACGCTAATGCTTAAATGGAGGTTTTGTGTAAGAACACAAAACGCCGTTGTACGCCTCAGGGTGATCGAAAGAAATTTCAGTCTGTAGTCTAATTAGAAGCAACACATCAACTACTGATAAATTATTCCATTTATATTGTATTAAATTCACTTGTTCCTGTAATATAATTTTACTTTTTAGAATCTTGTCATCTAACACTCGTTACAATCAATCTGTTTTGCCAAAAGTGATGACTATTGCTGCATAATGTTTGCCCATTGCCTGACTTTAACATCGGTCTCTTGCACCTTAATTTATTTAGGATAGGCGCAATCATAAATACATGATTGCGCCTATCCTAAATACTTCTATATTATATTATAAGAAATATATGACAAAAATATATAAGGAATAATATAGAAGTATATATTCTATATACTTCTATATTAGTCGCCATCTCGGTAATCACCTTCTTTCTACCCATATTATCTTTCACACAGTTTACGCATCGTTTCTTTGGTTTTCCCCTACTCTTATAGCCATCGACATTGATACTCAAAACTTTCCCCACAAAATTTCCCTCATTCTTCCGCATCACATGTTCATACCATGGTAACCTATTTCAACACAACTTTTCAGTCTGGCGTTATTAATAAAGTCTGCGCTTAGACTGAAAATAGATATTCGCACTCCCTCGAAAATCACAGCACAGCACAGCTGTACAACATTTGTTTAAAATCCATGGGACTAAACACTAATTGCGGATGACGACAATCTGAATGATTGTATTAGTTCGGTCGGGTCCCTTTAGCGTCCAATCCTAATTATGCACTTCGCATGCAGGATTCCTGATAAATCCCTTTAGTTAGACATGGCCGTCGTCAGATGGTCCTAATCAGATTCATCAGATTCGTGAGGACAGTCCGAGTAAACACACGTAGGTTAAAAGCACATGCATGTTGCTCAAATGCTGTATACCTAGTTATGTGAGTAAGCAGCTACCATTGAGGGGAACACATAAAGTAGAATACTAGATAGGTATATTAAGCCCCAACTTTTGCAGAATCCTACATAGTCAAATTCGCGTTTTATCCTTGTTTAATTAATTATTCACATAAAGCGACACGATATTAACAATTACGAACATCAATCAGCACAATTATGTTTGTGTAATTGGAGCTACACTCGCGGAATCCGCACGTTCCCCTAAATTAAATGTAATGAGCGTTTTTAAAGCTTCCTAGTGAAAATATTAGCTTTCCGCACGCGTTTTGAAACCGGTACGTTAGGTTAAAAGACGTAAAATGAGTTCATTGGAATTTTCCCCTTGTCTTGATGGAAATTTCGACATTCTACCTTTCTTAATATATGGTGAAATTAAATACTTTTCTTGAAAAGGTTTTTTTTCCCTTATGTTTTTCTGCAATCAGTCCCTCGACTATGCGCAGATTTGTTGTTGGATTTGATGGTGGAGAGTGGTTTCCCCAGCGAGATTTTCCTCATAATATTTCCTGGCAGCATATCCTAGTTAGCATTGGCAATATCCACCACAGCTAATCTTTTCAGCCGCCTTTTATGATCCGATTCTTGAAAAGGTAAAGGAAAAATGTATCGATGATAATATAATGCTTTACAAAGAATAATCTGTGATACATACGGTGGTTTGGTACGTCTTTAATAATAATAATATTTTTTTTTTTATCCCACAAAGTACAATATTACTATTATTATTATATATATTATATTATTATTATCCTCGCCGTGATTGGAATTTTCACAAATAATTGTAGCATGTAAGACATGTAGGACTATTGTAGAAAAAAAAAGAAAACCATAATAACAAGAAAAGGTGCTAATAACTCAAAAAAATAAAAATAAAAATGCGTGTGTGTGTTTGTTAGCGTGTGAAGTGGAAGGTGTCGTGTGTGTGGTGTGGTATTTTTTCATAATCAAGTTCTAAAAGCCACTGTGTAAGCTTCTTTTTACATTCTATCTTAGACAAATTAACAATTGCAAGAATTTTGTTAATTTTATTATATAATCTGCTTGCTCTGAAATTGAAGAAATTCTGGGCAAAAGATGTTTTACCTTATTTGTTTCACAAACTTCATAAATCGCTTAGTATTAACCTTCTGCTTAGCTGTAGAAACGTCTATATAGGAATGTTTTTTTATAACTATTAATAGTTTATAAAGCTGTCTGACTGTTAATACATTTGCTTCGTTATAGAGCGTATAAACGTGGTTTGAAGTGAGTAACTTTTAGGAGAAGACGTTGAGCTCTTTCAACGTTTAGGATATTCGTTTTATACGAGCCGCCCCATGTGGAAATACCATAAGATAAGATTGATTGGCAAAGGGATTCGTACACAGTTTTAACCAGTTTCCAACTCGCTACATGCCTGAGATTTTTAAACATATGAACAAGTTTTCATGTTTTCTAGACCAGATGTGAAATGTGATATTTGAAAGATAGGTTTTTATCGATTATTATGCCTAAGTATTTTATTGATTCTGTTTCAGATATCATTGGGCACATGGTACAGTTTGTAGTTAGAGGATTACATGTGTGTGCATAAATATTGAAATTATTAGTATGTGCTGCTACATTATGTATTGTGAACTCTATTTATTTAGTTTTGGCGGCATTTAAAGTCAGTTTGTTGAGAGCAAGTCAATGAGCTACAATATTGAAAACTTCTTGAGCCGCTACAAAAATCTTTGCTACTTAAACATAGTTAATAGATGCACATGTTTCCACAGTATCAATCCCTACTTTGAAGTGCAGGTATGACTAAATAAGAATCGACTAAGTTGCTACGACTTCTGCACTAAGACTCAAACGTTTCCACACGATTTCCTCTATTTCTTCGAACTGAACATTAATCCCTACTTCATTTCAAATTCAATAGAAATATAAAATTCATAGAGCACTAGAGCAGTATTTATTGAATGCTCAGTAAAAGTGCTTTTTGTACAACATGTACCTACTCAGTTTTTTCTTGAATGTGTGCAAAAAGAAAATTTAATCTTTACGAAAGATTTTGTAATGCTTTCAAAGTTTGAAAAGATAAGAAAGAAGAAACAAGTACTTACACAGTTTTGTAAGAGTAAACGAGAAACAACATAGTTAATTCATCCGTTATCCCAGCAACATTTGTGTTCGTTTGAATACCCACTCCGTACAACTGTGTTCAGTTCACGTTACGAAGACAAGTAAGTTGTAAACTGCAGCCAAGTAATTTTAGTTATTCGCTCTGTCAGGCAAAGACACTATTATCCCGTTTGCTTGAACAGGCTGATAAATCAGAATCAGAACTTTTGAAGACGTTTTCAACCCATTATTTGTATGAAAAGGCTTTGGAAAAGTTTACAGTCTGAGCTGTAGATTTTTTTAAACTTCGTCTTGGTCCGTCGCAAGCTTTGTCCTAGATTATCACACGTTAATCCGGACTAAGTAGAAAATGTTTTCATCAAGCCAGTTTAGCTGGTTAACTTATTATAATGGCATTTGTGCAACGCTGCAGCTTATCGGCGTTGCTTCCCCGCTACCGGACTGGCTGAAATTATCTTATCTCAATATAGTTTTATGTATGTACAGTCGAACCAACTACCTAATTAGTTTACATTTTACATGTGTGGGTGAAGTCATAGTCATGGATGAGTAATGAGGTTTGCAACGTTTGAGATAACCACGGAACTCTCAGGCCATTTTATTTTGACTGTTTAGAAAATAACTACATACCCAAAATTGTTTTCAAACCCCTTAATTTATAAAAAATGAGCGTTCTTAGTTGTCAATCTACGAGTATTTGCGTTACTAAGTTTATTGATTACTACATACTCATATTCGTGTGCGGATTTATTTATGCGGATCCAACCATGCAACATTTATCAATGTTTAAAAAGGCAGAAATTGTTGTTCTGCATGAGCAAAACATAAGTGAAATTGATATCGGTGAGTAACAGTTAGATATTACGATGATATTATACCTACTTCAACTTAACTAACTCATCTCACCTTTTAATGTTTACCTAGGAATAAATTAATGTAACTTATGTGCAATACCTTCCATATTTAAATAATATTATAATACCTACCTATTATCATAAAATGTATTACAGTTTTTTTTTTCACAGCCCACACCAAATTGAACCTTAAAACAACCATTGTAAGGAAGGAACATATTGGAAGAAACTAGAGGGACCTTATGCTAGCAAGCGTTAAGCTAGCTCATTCCAACCAACACTAAATAATAATAATATGTTTACCTAATAAAAAAAATCAAATTATTTTAATGCTTTTATTTAATTTACATTTCTACTATTTTGCTTGAGTGATTTTATTGGCCATAAAGAAAATTTAAAAAAAAAACAAAAGTAAAAAACAGTAAAAAACGAAATTCCTTAGCTGGGATCGAACTCACGTCGTCGAGCTTACATCAGTAGCTATCATAGGCGCTTACACCAATTAGCTATGGACACTACGATATTCTAAGCTAAAATGTTGGGTCAAATTCCTTCATTGTTGACCCGTTTATTTTATCTCTAACCGTGAATGTATAATATGTAGGTATACGCACACAATAGTAATGATACTCGTAGTTACCGATGTGTGCGTGATGTAAACTAGTTAGCATTGCCGACTGTACCTACGGTTTTTTTATAATAATAATAATTTTTATTTCTGAGTATATGGTACATTAGGATCTTAATATAATTTAGTAGGATAAGCATGTGGGTAAATTGATGTGTTAATCTATAGCTATATAATAATAAAGCTGAAGAGTTTATTTGTTTGAACGCACTAATCTCTGGAACTGCTAGTTGGAATTGAAAAATTATCTTTGTATTTGATAGCCTAATTCTTGAGGAAGGCTAAAGACTTGCAGTTGGGTCTCGAGGTGGCATTGCACAAGTCCGAGGCCATGTCATTTCATGGGCCATAGAACACTCCACCATCGGGATCCCAACTAACTGTAGGAGGGGTTGACATCGGCGTCGAGACGACGATGAAATACCTGGGTCTCGTTCTCCACAGCCGGTGAAACTTCGTCGAGCACTTTCGAAGTTTAGCCCCCAAACTGAAACGGACCGGGGCCGCCTTCAAGCGGCTCTTGTCCAACCTGAGGGGGCCAAACGTCTCCTGCCGAAGGCTTTACGCGGGGGTAGAGCGGTCCATGGCACTATACGGGGCCCCGGTGTGGGCGCGTTCACGTGATCCACGTGCGCCTCAAAGAGATGTCAGCATCAACCGAAGGGGCCCGTCAGGGCCGAAGCCTGCCGGGTCGGCGGGATTGTCCGAAAGGAATTATTATTATTATTATTTATTATTCATTACCGCTGGCCCGGAACATAAAGGGCTAAGGGAGAAACACGGGTGGGTTATAGTCAGTAAGAGTCTGACACTCCCTTCCGCTCCACCCAGAGCGGGAGGGGTCATTTGATAATTTCCCAAACTCAAAAAAAAGGCTAAAGGCTATTTAACATCACTTTTTTTTATTTTTTTCCCAGTTAAAGTTGGTATTAGTTGAATAAAAGTTTAAAGTTAAATAAAAAAAACATACTTCATCTAAGACATCTATGGCTCAAAATGCTCTAAATGGTGTCAACTATCACTCCCTTAAGAGTAAACTAGTGGCGAGCCCGAACTGACTGGTGGTCATGGCCAAAAACACGCTGTCTCACCTGGCTTTGTGTCCGACAGAGCTAGTATCAGTGATCAGAAGTTAGACGCTAGTCTATACGAACAACGTCTAGTTCTCATACACAGAAACACCGTTCCGACCTGAAAGGCGCGTAAAAAAATTCGAAACGTGCTTCGGAAAATCGAGTTTTATGAAAAAACCACTGCATAAATATTGATTTATGCAGTATTTGTACAAATAAAGTTTATTGAACTCTTTCATAACTGAGCTTTGTCGGTACGGCCTTGGTTTTGAAGATTTTAAAGTTCTTTTATTACTTATTTACACCCAAAGTAACGTTAAAGCAAGAAAAACGAATCTTTGTTGGTGTTTGTGTGTGAGTTCGAGGTCGCGACTCGCGATTAGTTTACTCTTAAAGGTATTTTGTAAAGAAATTATATCAAAAGTAAATTCGACTGTACGAACGTTCTTTATTAGTTAAACTAGGTTAAAGAGTCGAATTATTATTGCCGTATTTTGACCATTTTAGGGTTCCGGCTGCAATTCCTTGAAGCAGTAAAAACAATCAAACCTCTAAAAGCAATGTCATGTAGCACAAGTAAAGAAAAAATCCGAAACCCGTAAATTTGTAGTTACAATACAAAAACTACAATATTATGACTATGTGTTTGCATACCTACAAAGTACGGAACCCTCGGTGTGCGAGTCCGACTCGCAGTTGACTGGTTGCTTTACTATTGGTATACTTAGAAAGTAAGAATGAATTTCCTTTGAATGGCATAGACAAAGGTTAACTTTATTTTTAGTAAAAATCATATTTTTAGGTCACATTATTTTAAAATCAAATTGACTTGGCATGGCTAGGAAAACAATCTACCCAAATCATGAAAAATTACAGCCTAAAAATACTTGCGCTGAAAAAGACATAGAACTTTATAACTTGTAAAATTAGTATAGATGTCTATTAGGATATTTGTAAAGGCTCCTGAAGACAGGCGCGATGCGACGTTTGGTCGCGTTTCTGTTAGAACAATATAATAATAATATATTTCCAGAAAATGTTTACAAAACTACTGACTACAATAATATGGTACAACAAAGTGCATTAAGTAAAATCTCCTGGCCCCCAAACTAGGTTTATAGCCTGTGACTTGGGGACCAGTGATTCCATAAGGGGTGATAGTTCATCAGAGTTACAATAAAACTGTTTTCACCTGTAACATGGTTCACATAATAATGTAGTTATTATTTGCATACAAAGAAGGAAAGAAAAATAATTAATAATAAACTGTTTGTAAATGTTTGAGTGAGAGTGAATTGGTCATGGTAGGTGTAGTAGGTATGTTGTGTATGTGTAAGTAATGTGAAGGTGGGTTTGTGTATGGTGTGAAAGTGGGGGGGGGGGAGTATATGAGTGTTTGTGTGTGAAAATACTTGAATAAGAGGTGATCTGTCCTATCCATGAAGTGTTCATGGATATCTATTGTTCTTTTAAAGTCGCGTGGTGCTGTCGCGTCGCGCCAATCTGTGAGAGCCTTAAGAGGAAATGCGGGTGGTCGTTTCTCCATAGAAACGCTCTCGCCTGTTTTCTTTCTGGTTAATGACCATAAAGCTATGATTTTTTACAGGATGATAAAAATTAACTACTTGTATGTCCCTATGTTTTCCTTTTTGATGATACATTATTTTTATAAGCACTAGAACGCTCAAAAAATGCCAATTTAAACCGCTGTCAACAGAGGCCTAGTGTACAAATCTGGCAACTATTAATGAAAAACATAGGGATACAGTATAATATATCCTTCTTATTCAGTTTATGAAATATCTTTTTAATTAGTCCAATATTGGAGGAGGAAACAGGCGAGAGCCAAACCCTCGAATTATAACTTTTTACTAAGGATTTTTCAACAGTCTCCCCGACCGCATTTCCTCTTAACAAGTAACATTCAAAGTAGATATAATTTTAGGACGGACAGAAATAGGATTAAGAATTTTTGGGATGCATGAAAAAGCCTCCTCGTGTAGCGCAGATCTTGACTTATAATAAACTAGCAGCGCCCCGCGGTTCCACCCGCGTAAGTTTCGATCCCGTGGGAATATCGGGATAAAAAGAATATCGGGATAAAACGGTTTACGCGTGATTGAGTAACAAACATCCGAACATCTTCACAAACTTTCGCCTTTATAATATTAGTGTGATAGTAGGATTATTGGAAATCCTGTCTTATTTATATTATTGTTCCAATATAATTACGAATTTTCTATAGCAGGCATAATCTTGATCATAGTTAAATATCTTAACAATAGCGTCATAAAATAGCAGCTGCAATAACTCCAGTTCAAAAAACCGATACATCAAAGCAATAAACTTAAATTAAAAGCATTAATTATGTGACGACTAACGTTCCAGCAATATACTAGTAGGTATATCAATTCGAAATTGGCAATAAACTCGACCAGAGCTAGGGATGCCGAAAAAGTTTAGCGAGAATTTCGAAACACTTAGCGAGAGCTTAACCATTTCTAAATCATCCTAATTTGTATCTAGCCTTGGGCGAATCAACTTGTTTAGTGTTTGGAGACTTAGCAAGTAATTTACAGTTTGAATTTTTACATCTCACTACAATTTAAACTAGATTTTTACGTGTTGATATATTTATCTCAAAAAAAATGATACTAGAGATACTTTAACGATCAACCAACCCTTCGTAGAACACAGTTTCTTAGTTAGTGTATAAGGATTAAAAAAAAATCCTTTTATGATGGATAAATAATTAAATACCTTATTTAAAGATAATACTTACTGCGCAAAAAACATTGTTCAGTAATTAACAATGTGAAAAAAACAAATAATTTATTTGAATATTTCAAGCGTTGATCGCTTCGTAGAATATAGTTTCTTAGTTAAAATTTTGTAGGTCCTTTTTCATCGAAGAATACATTCTTTTAATAAAACTTACTTACTAAACAGAAAGTATTATTGAAATAGGTGACACGGTAAACACGCAAACAATGAGGACAGTTTTTCTTCCCGTTTTATTTTTCGTATATTATTATGGAAGTATAAGTGAGTAAGACGCTAGTTTTCCGTAAAAGGGTCCTCATTATTTTCTCCGGGGCGACCCTAACAGGTATAGGGTTTCGTTATTTTACAACAGCGGTATAATGCAGTTTGATTTGACTTTTAATTGGAGCATCCCTTGACTGAGAATGGCGGACTTTAATTTACTTAGTTCGTGCTCCGACGGATCGTGCTCACTCATTCACTTGGGTACACTACAAACTGTCCTGGAAAATATTGGAAAATACAGTACAAAGATTATTGGTTTCTCAAGAGTACAGTTGATTAAGATCGAAACATTGCTGCGTTTTTTTCTTCGATTGGTTAAATGGTTACAATGTTAGCACAGTGAATTGTAATCGTTCTTTTTGGGCAAAACATTTTTTGCCACGTTATGCTTATCTTTATGGCACCATGGCGAATTATATGTTTCATCTATAATAGGCCATGTCAATTTCAAGGAGGTATAAAGTTACCTGCAAAAAATTCTTGGAAGTCATTCAAAACATTGAATTCGGTCAACTAAAACAAAGATTAAACAAAGACAGGTAACACCAAGTATTCCCCATCATACCTCTTCTTCTAATAGGTCAGGTAAATTGTTTCCTCAAAATATCGGTCTTGGATTTACCGCAGTATTTAACTATTTAAATTCAATCAAAGTGAAACTCCTGTCGCACGAAATTACGAACACCTTAAGTCGCCTGTTGAACAATAGGTTTGGTCTCAAAGTACTTAACTCGATCCCTAAGTAACTTAAAGTAATGCCTAACTTTGGATACGAGGGCAGGGACGCGCTTAACTTTAATTAATTTGAAACTGGTCGCCTATCCGGACGTTCGATTTTGATTGTTTGTTTACCTCATTTTCTGTCCACTGTGTGAGAATTGGAACATCGTTTGTGGATAGAAATATAATATAACAAATAAATTAGTTCAGTAGTCTAGTTTGTTAAGTGTTTTGTTTTATTTACTGATTAGTTTAATAATAAGCCGTTTGTCTCTATCTTGCCGATTCTGTCACCCCCTTGTAAAATTTCTGCAAGTATATTTGTAATTTTTGGTGTACATAATAAAGAGTTTTCTATCCATCTATCTTGTGATTAAATTACTTATATTTGGAACAACGTGCCTACTACAAATTTAACGCCAGTTTCTATTCTGATCACGGTACCAAATTTGATTCAAACCCCTAAATAACCTGTACGTATCTTGGACATAATTCTGGTTCAAACGATTTTATTCTATTCGCGAAAATACAACATATCTACTAAGCAAAGCAAAATGCTTTATAATATTTTCAGAGCATAATACATACAGTCATCAGTCTTGAAATATTATGCTCGGCTTTTTCACACTATTTAGCGTCGGCTATAAAAAGACTAAACCTTCCAGGTGTTGAAGTGAAACCTTATCTTTTGTTCAACACTTCATGAGCACGAGAGAAATAATTAACATTCTACGTTTAATTTTCTTTATTACGAGAAAGTCTAGGGATAACTGTTATAATTTACCTATTTTTATTCGATTAATGAAGAATAGACGACACAAAATGATTGATTATTATTATACTAGTTTTTTTAGGCCGTAACCAACTAACTGACTTACACTTTGGTTTACTAGGAAAGTGGTTTCGTCATATTATAACGACATTCATGAAAATCTATAATATTCACCAGTATTTGACATTAAGGTGTCAAAAAACGCTCTGTATTTAAACAGCCGTTATTGTGTGACCGTTCATCGTTTTCTTAGGAAACCAAAGCTTTATGTACTCATCATTGCCTCTCTGTCCACTGCATTCATCTAACGGTCTTTTTCAATAACGTTATTACCCTATAAGGCGTCGGTTTCCTAGAAGAGCGGTGACCTCCACATGCGACCGTAATGTCCAAAAACAGAGCATTTTTTGACACCTTAATGTCAAATACTGGTGAAAATGACAGATTTTCATGACGTCCTTTAAAACTTGACGGAAACACTCTTCAAAGACAAAACACATTCCAACCCCTAACGTTTTAACTTCGTCGGTCCGCATAGAGTTGTTGCCTGGGACAGCACCAACACCCCCCCCGCCCCCCTATCTGGTATGCACATTACTGCAACTTAAACGTAGCAGCGAACCCGGATTAAAGGTTAGTGCAGCCGGATAATACCTCGAGCATGTGTCACGACCCAGTTTATTGAAAATTATGCGTAACCAAATTGGAATAAAGGCTGTGTTTAATACCCGTTCTTATTCCAATCTCTTAGTTCCATGGGGATTCCAGTCTATTAGTTCCATGGGGATTCAAGTGCATTAGGTAAGGTGAGACAAAACGTCTTGTACACGATACGATTCTTAACAATAACCACTGACTTTCATAGTAGTATTTTTGGATAGTTAGGATTTACTTTGTTTATTTATATCATCATCATCAGCTTACAGCAGTCCACTGCAGGACCCTCGAGAGCCCTCCCCATTTGCACGCCATTTAGCTCAATTATCGGGAACTGTCACCCAGCTGCTATTAGCCACTCTGCGAAGATCGTCCTTCCACCTAGCCTGAGGGCGTCAACCTTACGTTTTCCTATTCGTGGATTCATTTATATATTGGAAATAAATTAACACTGATGAGACGACAGCTACAAATCTACAACGGTGCACTCTTGCCCTTATTCCAATGTATTTAGGGTCAGCGCAACATGGCTTCTACTTCTTTACCTCTTAATCAGTCGTCCTGATAATCTTTCACAAATAAAATTATTGACAGTAACTTACGAACTCTTTCACTCGCTATTCTCTCAAAACGACAACATGCCTATTCGTTGCAATTTTAGTCTTACCCCCATTTTAGTCAGGTGTTAGAAATTCAGGACACAAGTTCTAACACAGCAGACCATCTGATATCGATATCGAATCGTAAGCGCTGATACTGAACAACACTATTTATTCCGGATAGAGACAATTTCCTATGCAGAAAAATTGTAAACATGCCGTTTCGACTTCATCTCGATTTGAATTCAAAATACCCTCGTATCGAAGAAAATCCACACTTCGAAACAGATAGCCAGATAAAGGAAATCAATTGTAGTACATACAATGTTGTGTTCTAAAGGTTTAAAATATATTCTATATTTACAAAGTATCTTGTTTTACGGGTAAAAATTCACAAAGAATGTTCACTATTAGAAAGACTATAATAAATTGCACCTTTAACTTTTATGTAAATGACAACACACTGTCGTTGTCAACATTTTGTCAAAGTTTCAACGTCAATAAACATGTCACATGATTAAAATCCCTACTATTTAAAACCCTATCCACTCCCACAGATGAAACAATACCTAAATCTACCTACCACAACACACAAGTACTTACATCTTTATCGATCAACATAATAGACTTAAGATCAGCGGTGCCAGTAGATAATTAAGGTACACAGATTTAGGCATTCGCACCGTTGCCTACCGCCGATCAGATTAGATTGAATCCCAAATGGGTATACAAGGGCACATAGCCCAATTCTATCAAAGAGCCCTATTAATTTAAATTGATTTTTATTAACAGACAGGTTTTTGAAGAGCTTTTTGCTGGATTATGAAATTGAATTATTTAATTAGGAAATCGTTTTTGACGTGTTGGTAGCCAGTAATCGTTTCGTATAATTATGCTATCATTCAGTCGTAGTCAGACGACTCCCATTTTCCACTCCATTTGTTCTAATTTTTACATTGTAATTTCAATGTTAAAGAGTTCATCATGCCTCCTTATACATTAAAATTAATGTGTGTGGGTGTATCGAAGAATTAATGAATCTGTTGTCCGAATACAATATTATTTTAATAAAAATTAGGTAGGTATACTTGCCTCATCATCGTCTTTGAATATCAAGAACGTAAGTGGAGGCACAGATTTAATAATTAAAAAAACTGTTTCATCATCAGCCTATAATGTTCCCACTGCTGGGACACAGGCCTCCTCTCAGCGAGAGGGAGTGGGCCGTAATACACCACGCGGGCCCAGTGCGGGTTGGTAGATGTCACATGTCTTCGAATTTTTGGTTCTAGGACATGCCGGTTTCCTCACGATGTTTTCCTTCACCGTTTTGTGAGCAGTGGTGATGAAATAATTTACACAAAGTAAAGCGCCTGTCTGGGTTCGAACCTACGACCTACAACTCGTAAGTCGCGGCCGTTACCACTTGGTCACCACTGCTCTACAAAAAACTGTTTATCACACAAATATTATAAAGGCGAAAGTTTGTGAGTGTGTGTTTATACATTTGTTACTTCTTCACGCTCAAACGGCTGGACCAATTTTGATAAAATTTTGTGTGGAGGTAGCTGACACCCTGGATTAATATATAGGCTACATATATATATAGGCTTTTTATCTCAATATTCCCACGGTATCGACATTTACGCGGATGGAATCGCGGGGCGCAGCTAGTACTAAATAATGTTAGGCGAGCTCAAAACCGTTTTTCGGTATTTTTCTTATAAAATACCAAGCGTGACAGGATGTCCGTCCTTTGTTTGTGTTGCGTACCAGGGATGAGGCAGCTACATTTACCGTGTAATCCTGTATAGGTATTTTCCGTAGGGCCCGGCATGTCCCGTCTAATCTCATAAAGCTTACTTTGCCATCCCACGGGTTTGTATCATATTGTTTGACGAGTTGCATGCAACCGCAGGTAGGCTGGGAGTCAAAATAGTCTGTTACATAAATTGCCTGAATTTTTGTTGTTGTGGAAAAATGTAACTTAGTTTTATCGTTTGGTTACACTTTACGTCTGTAGTATTACAAGATGTTTTTCATGGTTTATAAAAAAAGGTGTTATTATTAGTCTGTTAGCTTGTAATATCGTAC
Source organism: Luperina nickerlii (assembly GCA_963855955.1). Lineage (NCBI taxonomy): Eukaryota > Metazoa > Arthropoda > Insecta > Lepidoptera > Noctuidae > Luperina > Luperina nickerlii. The sequence continues at coordinate 15,458,968 of OY979662.1, forward strand.
TACTGGACACTTGACACAATCTAGGTTTTCAATTGCCATAGTAGGCGGGTATATCAAATAATCGATATATTATACTCTATTTGCCAAACTTTAACGTACAAGAAAATATAAAAGCCATTATACCCAGCTAAGTAAAACTCCATACGAATATACAGCTCCTATACGTCTTCACTACATATTGTTATCGTCCGCAATTTTCCGCCGTCGCTGTTCACCTTACGTAGAAATATTACAATACTCAGGTACCCTGCGCCCCAAAAGCCTGTTTTACATTCAGTACATATAACGTTGTGATCCAACAACGACTTGCGTGGTTGACTGTGCTATGTAATGTTACGCCCCCCTCACTCAACACCGCGGGGTAATCTTCTTACGACGTTCTGGAGATGTGTAAGTGGATTTACTAAACACGACTTCATATTATGTAGGTACAAGTTAGGACGCATGTGTCTGGTTCCTTGTGCCTGTAATAAATTTACTCGTGAAAGCAGAGTATCATAATTAGGTAAGTACTTCAGCTGAACAGCCTGTCAAAGAGCATTCCAAGTTGACACAGTAACTGAAAAAGTTACTAAAAGAATGACCGTAAAACCTACTTTACGGTGTGGTACAAAACAAAATGCGCAACGAAAACAATAAAGAAATATCAAGAGCTATTTAATTAAAAGTTATCAAGAACGGTATGACCGCGCCATACTTTTCCGGACTTAGTATTCTAGCGACTTCATACCGCAGACTTCTTCAGAATTCGAATTATGACCTATTACCGCGACTCTTAAGACCATCAAAGTAAAAATAAAAAAAAAAGTTTTTTAAAAACAAGTATTTACGAGTTAAATAAAAACGTAACTTCAAAAAGAAAAATAAACGCGAACTAAAAGAGAAATATATAAAAAGAGACTTTATATATATTATGTATATTTTGAAATGTCACTTAAATTTATTTTTTTCTATTTAGTTCTGTAACTCTTTCTTTTTAGGTTACGTTTTTATTTAAATAAAAGCTTGCTTTTAAAAAACTTTTTTTTATTTGATTTTATTTTTTACTTTTTAGTCTTAAAGATTTATTATTAGCATCTTTTTTACCATTTTTTATTTGTTTGTTTACATTATTTTATTGATTTTCACGCCCTATTAACATTATTTACATTATTGACATTGTTTACACCATTTACTTTATTTATACCACTGATGTTATTTAGTTCCTTAAAATATTACCACCTGTTTGCTTTATATTTTAATTGAATTCATCGTTTTGATTGTTCACGTATCGTTTTCTACTCTTCAAGTCCTTTCATTTGATACCCATACTAAGGGGGTTGAAAAAAAATGTAACCCGCCATCTTGGAGCGACGGCCATATTGAATTTAGAGTGTTGTTACTAAATTTAACGTTTTCTACTCTTCAAGCTCTTTCATTTGATAGGTACCCATATTAATGGAATTGTAAAAAAATGTAATCCGATATCTTGGAGCGGCTGCCATATTGAATTTACTGCAATGTTACTAACTTTATCGTTTTCTACTCTTCAAGTGATTATTATTACTTATTATAGTGGTTGAAAAAAATTTATAATCCGCCATCTTGGAGCGGCGGCCATATTGAATTTAGTGTGATGTTATTAACTTTATCGTTTTTTACTCTTCAAGCCCTTTCATTTGATACCCATATTAGGGGGGTTGAGAAAAAATATGTAATCTGCCATCTTGGAGCGGCGGCCATTTTGAAATTATTACAATATTGAGTATTGCGCATTGTATTGTTACCAGAACTAAAGTTGTATGCCAAATTTCAGCTCAATCGGATACCAACAAATGGACGAAAAATGGTTTACATATTTTGAACGGACAACTTAAATCGAACAGTGCAAGCTAACTAAAAGCTTGTAAAAAAAAGGAAGCTCTAACATAAATTAATATTATTTATATTTTGTTAATTATAACTCAATTTTTTAATAGAAAAACGAATAAAAAAGAGAGTTGATTTTATTCGCTTTCCGGTTCTTTGACGCAGCACAACATGAAAAAGCCATGTTCTTTAAATATAATGTTCCATGGCGGATTGCAAAAACAGAACCAGTGTATAATACCTTTTCGTTAAATAACTTCAATTTGAAAAAGTAAAGCGAAAGAAGAGACGTTTCTTTGACTCCGAACAACATTAATTAAAATCAACTTTAAATATTTATACATCGTGTTCCATTACTGGAAAATGGAAGGCTGTAACAGAACCAACATATTCGCTGAAATTACTTTCATTTAAAAATGAAAAAAGTAGCGGTAGTTTTTCTCTCCCGTTCTTTGCCTCAGTACCGGCAACGCTAATTAAAATCACCTTTAAATATTTACATATCATCTCCCATTACTATGGAGAACTGAAACAAACCAAAAATTAACAGTAAAGCCAGGACAGCAAAGTAAACAAGGTGCACAGTATTAAACATTTTCCGGGTAACAGTGTAAATCCTGGTTCTTTGCAGAGTGAATACGACGTTCTCGATAATCCCATGATCCTTATTTACTAGAAAGGTTGGAAGGGCCGCGGGGTTTATCCGAACGCACTCGCCACACGCCGCCGCCGACGCGTCGAATACTATTTTCTTTCGGATTTTCCACAAAAATAATATAGTACAATCAAGGCCGGGAGATAGTGACACTTTTACAGATGTAATGCTGTTTATTGATAAATAAAAAAATATGCTAACGTATGAAGAAATATGAGAAACGATATAAATATGATTAGTATGGCCAAACATGCTCTGCCAGTCTATGAAATATTTTTTATTTATTTGCTCAGAACAAAGGATTGTAGAACATGTTAAAAATACATTTTTACAAAATAATAAACCTACTATTTCTACAAGTGTGTGGGTGAGTACTGCTCTTATAGCTAGGTTATGGAAACCTGTGTTAAGAAGAAGCAGTCCGGTCCCCTAAGGTACAATGACGTAAAAGTTACATAGTGCTTCTGATGTTACTGTTACAATTTCGAAGAATTGAGTTAGACAAACAAAAGTTAATTTGACATAAATAATTATGGTGTTGTGTGTGTGTGTTTGTGTGATTGGGTGTGTATGTGCTTGTCGATGTTCATCACCATATGTTAAGATCTTTTCAGTTTCGTCATAAGACTTATCTTGGAGGTACGATTATATAATCTTTATGCATTTGTAATACGGTAGAGCGTAGATTTGACACTCTTCGTTTATTTTTTTTAAAGAAACAAACCGAGAAAATCAAAACCTAAAGTCTATTTAATTAAAATTTTCAATAAAAAAACAAATGGTACATCATGTTTTGTAAATGTCATCGTTACACTTCAAAACCTCGCCCCTCTGACTGGCATTATTTCAACGTGTTGCCAAGTTACGTAATTGAGTTCGGAACTAAGCGCACCCTTTAATATCAAGAAATATTAAATATCTAAAATAATTAAAAAGCTATAGTTATTATGAAAATTAATTAGAGGTACTTCCGTATTTCCATTAATCAAGAAGCAGGAAAAGTAAACGTCAGGATATTTTAGATTGGTATATGTTTATGAAAAAAACATTAAATTGTTTCTAAGCTTTAGAGCTAGTTAATAACTTTAATTCCGAAAGTCGGTGTCTTAGAATCTGTATTTTAGTTTTTTACCTCCGACTTCCGAAAATAAAATTATTTCATAATTTTGAGTGAATTTCCTTTTGAAGTCGATTTAATTTTTTTAATTACTTTCATTTCGTAATTTTTAGTTTTGAATTTAAAAAAAAAAACAAACATTGTTTGTAATAATGTAGTTAATAGTTTTGGTGTAAATATTGCACTAGAATTTAACCAAGGGTTTGAAGCTAGGCCGTCACACTACACGTCCATATCTTGAAAATTACTGAATCCATTTTGATGAAACTTGCACTGTTTCCTAAGTTGAAGTAAATGTAAGCCAACAAAAAAAATGGTCACGATCCGATTAATAGTGACGGAGAAATGCGTGGACAAACATACAGATACACACATATATTATACATACATACATCAATAATATTTTGTATATTTGTTTGGAAGCCCTAATAGGTTGTCATATGTGAATATATTTCAGTTCCAATAATATTACATACCTACATACGTGTCGAATTGATAACCTCCTTTTTTTGAAGTCGGTAAAAAGAAATAAAAAAAGTATCACGATAGCTGTTCCTGTCCATTTAGAAGTGAATATGCATTTCCCTGACGGGTGATCGTTGCCTTAACAGCGTGCGATGGAAATGCTGGGAACCACGTAGTGGCCATCACTTACGTCCGCAGTAATAGCCCTCTTCTCTGTTACTCACATTACTTATGCCGTCGGTATACGGAGAAAACTATTAAAATGTCCTTGTTTTTCATTATCAACAGTAAAATGTCTACTCTGAAACTCTCTAATTTTAGAATCAATGAAATAATAATGAAAGCATGTATTTTATCGACGCTAGCTCCTCGCCTACGTAATACCTGTTTATAGCGTAATACTTCCGACATCGTAGGTATATTGTCGCGGTTTGGATACGCAAAGGGGATATATAAACCATAAATCCTTTAAATCAGGAGTAGGGGTGTAACGCCGACTTAATATTTAAGGTTTTTGAACCTATTTTAATAAGTATGATATTACATACCATAAGATATAGTTATATCTTGTAGCGATATTTTGTGATAATTGTCACGAAATATATTGTGTAAATATATTATAAAATCTTTTAATTTTTCGACACTAAAGCTACAATTTCCTAGAAGAGCGTTTCCGTCATATTTATAACGTCAATTTCACCAGTAGTAAAAAATCTGTCATTTTCACCAGTACTCAAAAATCTGTCATTTTCACCAGTAGTCAAAAATCTGTATTTTTTTTTTAATCTGTATCTGTATGGACATTACGGTCGCATGTTGCGGTCACCACTCTTCTAAGAGCTTAGTAGCTTTACGAAGGAAACATCAATATTAAAATGAAATATTCCATCATTTATTATTTAAGCAAATATAATTTAGTTTGGTAAAGACTTTTAATCCCCATAGATCTAAATTTTCGTCGAGCTGTAATAATGTTGAAAATATATTTTTAGTAAGTTTCATAGATTTTAACGCGTGACTAATTTCCTAGGGAGCTGTACGTAAGTCTTGTTTCGAGGTGAAGGTGGCAGTTAGATGATTGGACATTGTTCTCTGGCAAACTTTGAATCAGGTGTTCGTACTTAGACAAGGCCTCGTCTTGTTGAGGAATGAGAGAATTTACCGGATCTAGGTATCTATGGTTACAGTTGGATTAATTAGATCATAATAAAGAAGAAAAGGATTAAGCCTTATCTTAATCAAACATTCGTTTGATCAGTGATCATTTTCCATAGTTAAATTCTGAAAGGATCCTGAAAAAAATCGGTAACAATAAATCACACTGAATTTAAACCCACGATCAGACTGACACAATCTCAATAACAGGTTCATACCCTAATCCATTTCAAATGATTAAGTACAGGTGCTAGCTACCTTTCAGCATCAATCGTTAAAGTCATATCGACCATTTATCAAATATTCACAAAAACCTCTTACAAAATGATAAAAGCTTGCGAGGGAACTCCCGATAACCAGAACGGTGTCTTTTTTCATTGAGCGAAACGCGGAGGGCCCTCGAGAGGGAAATATCAGCATGTCATTTGTTTATATTGTGGAATTAATCCCCCTAGCCGGCATGACTGATGAGTCGAGTCAAACGTCGCTTGCCAAACAAAGAAACACCGAGGTGTGTACTATAATCGATGCTCACTTAAACGACAGATGCTACAAACGGGTGCCATCAATCTATCCTCCCCCCGCACCCGCCATCTGATTCCTGCCCCCCGAGGGCCGAATTGTTATTCACGTTCCATTACCTCATTTTTTTAGAGCCGAGGTGCCTGAAAAGAAACCCTTTCACTTATTGTGTCTCATTTCTGAATTGGTGGAGGGCCATCGTAAAATTAAATTTCTTCAGATTATTCATATTTTTTCTTTATTCCCGTCGAGTGTTTATTCAGTATCCCGCTGCAGATGTTTGAGGTTATACGGTGAAGTCAGACAATTTTAATACTAATGCTTTTAGCAATATTGTGTTTTATCCTTCGTTCTTTGATTCGCACGGTGGATATCTAATAAAACAAACGATAAATTCAAAACGTTAACACGCACGAGCGGTAGCACGGCACGGCGCACGACACGCGACAAGAATCATTCACGAATCGATTAAAGTCCGCCACACACGTACGAGAATCGGGCAAACATCGAGAACTCAATGGCCCGATCACAGGGTGTGCTAAGTCACGTCTCTCCGACCAATAATTCAATAAGAAGCGATCCAAACGCCAAGAGGAATCATAGACTTGGCTTAAACCGGTGCAACTTTGTTACAAATGTTTCTAATTGTATTTTCTCGTTAACCAGCACAATTGCCAGAATTTCTTGTGTCGTAGAGAGAAGCAAGCACTAAGCCTTATTAAACCGCCGACATGTGAACTTCAAAGATTAAAGTGATCAGTTAATTACTTGGTATTAGTTAAATCTTTGAAACAACAGTGCACACTTGTGGGACAGGGACCTGCGAAAGGTTCACATGTATTTTGAGCGAGTTTATAAAACCGAGTAAAGACCAACAGCTTAGCTTAGTGAAGCGCTTTCCTCTATCGCTACACAATGGTTAACCGCAGCTTAGGAGCTAGAACAAAGCTTCATTCTGCGTTTATTTTTGCATTAACAGAATTAATGAATTTGAAAAGGGTTTCTGGCTGGCGCCGCTTATGAGCCTCATAATATTGATGGCAGCAACCACCCTCGCTGAGTTTTGTTAACGCTATTACTAGACTTACTCTGAATGACAGGTTGCTCTCTATTTTATTAGCACCATTAATTATATCAACACTTTTGTATACACCCGAAAGGACCAATAGTTTATTGACTGTATGAACACTCATCTACATTAGTTGATGAGTGCAGACATCAATTCTATTTTATCAACAAAGTAACATGATCAGCCATAATGTTCTCACTGCTGGGACACAGGCCTCCTCTTCGTGAGAGCAAGTGCCGTAATCCACCACGCGGGCCCAGTGCGGGATGGTAGATGTCACATGTCTTCGAATTTTTGGTTCTAGGACATGCCGGTCTCACGATGTTTTCTTTCATCGTTTTGAGAGCAGTGGGTAATTACACACATAAAGTAAAGCGCCGTTCAAACCTACGACCTACAACCCGTAAGTCACGGCCGTTACAACTGGACCGCCACTGCTTTCTAAAATAAAGTATCGGGAAATTTAATTACCCAAGACTTTTTATAAATACACAAGAGAACTGAACTTTAATTGAAAACATCTTGCCTCTAAAGTCTAAACAAACTTTATTCAATCAATTTTTTATAGTAACCTCGCGTACATTTTAATCCCTTAGAAAGTTCTTTAATTAAGTTTTATGAAACATTTCGCGCAACATGGAAGTAACATGAACGATGTAGTTGTAACGTGATTAATAAGCCTACCTGAGCAGAGCAACGCTTAAAACGGTACAGTTATAAATGAGAGAAAGGGAGTTGATAAATGCACAAAATAAAGGATTATACATCACAGCGGAAAGTTTAATGTGACAAAACGCTGTTTAGCCTGGGGCAATAAATGCAGTATCACTCTGTGTGAACACAACACTTATTAGCGTCGCTCCTCGGTAGTTGCGTCGCGTAGGCAGCGTCGCGTCGCCCGCAATCAAGGGACCGCGAGTTGGTTGCCGCCAGCCGGGAAATGTTGATACACTTTTTGCTTAACGTAGTGCCGGAGTGTTGGAGAAATACTCACCGCAAATATTAGCAAATCATTAAAATATTGAAGGAAAATACTTTTGAAATGGAATTTGTAGTGGCAAGTAAAACGTCGTGCTTTTAATATAATAAGAAGTATACAGTTTTAAGTATCTAAATTGAACTAGTAAAGTAAACTTTAACGTAAGCTTATATAAGACGGTAAGACTCAGTTGATCAGTATAGCTGGGCACCGTTAATCAAATAGTTAATTTCGTTAATCGCTAATCCATTACTAAAAAAGTTAACTTCCTTAAAAGTTAGTGTTACATTTTGGAAGATTTAACGGAAGTTAATGTTAATTGTTAATCGTTAATTTTCGTGATAGAAATTGCTTTTTCATTGTCCATGCGTAACTGATTTACTTATTACAAAAAAACTGGGCTATGGAAGTTTAGGCAGGACATGAAAAATTTATAAAAGAGGGATGTTTCATTACAGTTTGTAATAATACTTGTCAGAACGTGTTTTTCGCGGCACGGTTAAAATTGACATAGAAGTTAATTTATAAATCGAAATGTTAACTTCGTTAGTTAACGATTAACGGTCTTGCGCCCAGATTTGTTAATCAGTAATCATTGGAATCCTCCTAGACGTCCCAAAAAACGTGAGAATAATATAAATAGATACCTACTTAGGTGTAGGTAATGGCACAAAAATACGGGCAACACATCTGTTATTGTTATTTATTTAATAGTTAAACAAATTATCTACAAGCATCGAACTCCATTTCCGTACTTTAAAATAATTTAATCAAATTGCGGTACGCTCTGCAAGCGTTATAGTGGTCACTTAAAATGGATTGCAGTGTAAACTAAGTTGCACTTAGGGGCAAAGCTGGCGTTGGTATATAAATTAGTCTATCTCCGAGTGACGGGAGTCGACGAAAACAAATTTGTTTCTAGAAAATTGACCGACGAAAAAAACTTTTATGGTTGGGCTAAATTAAAAAAAATAATGTGGTTTTATACCTACGAGCTACGTAAAGTAGATTAAAAATCGGGAGAATATTGAAGGTAAAAATCTCAAAGATTTTCCTTAAAATTCGTGTTTACATCAAAATCGAGACGGGCCTACACAAATAGTGACGTGTCAGTTTTTTTTTTGTTGGGCTAAGGCCTCCCCTTTTTTCTTCCAAACTTCCCTGTCAGGTGCGATCTCTGGCCATGTTGGCCCTGCAAATGCACACATGTGTGAGCCCTGTGTTCGACATAGGTACTTACGGGTGACGAAAGCTTGATTTATTCTTATGATCCTGAAACTAAGAGACAGTCTGCTGTCTGGGTGTTTGCTTCCGAGGAGTTGCCAACTAAAGTGAAAAGAGGTCGAAGCGTGGGAAAAAAGATGGTGGCCTCGTTCTTCGGAAGGACAGGTCATTACGCAACCATTGTTTTAGATGATCGAAAAACAGTTACTGCAGAGTGGTACAGTGGAATTACTGGGTCACCCGCCCTATATAGCCCCGACCTCGCACCTTGCGATTTTTATTTATTTCCTAAAATAAAAGAAAAACTTCGAGGAAAACGTTTTATAGACGCCGAGCAAGCAGGGACTGCGTTTCAAAATGCCGTCGAAGAGACCCCTAAGAACGAGTAGGCAAAGTGCTTTTCTCAGTGGTTCCATCGGATGCAGCGATGTATTGATGTAAATGGACACTATTTTGAAAAGATATAATAAAACTAATAACTTGCTAGTTTGTTCAGTTTTTTATTTTCTAAGAACTTTCAGTATCACTCTCTTATATTGTGAACATTATTTGGACTGCGCATAAAATACCAAAGAAGTTCTAAAGTCATGAAGAAGGGTGCTGAAAAGAAAGTAAGCCTTTTAGATTAATGAATTTAAAGCAGCCTGTAGGTATAGGTATCTAATACGATCCACGAAAACTCGAACACTGCATTAGCATGCCGTCTCACCTGTACACTGCTAAGTTAAAAATCATGTAGCACTCGCATCCGCGCGGACGTTCGGCCGGGGAATGGGGGACTCGGGAAAATAAGGAAAACCTTCCGCTTTTGTGTAACTCGAATGCATGCGCAGCATGCCCACTGAGCGAGCTATCTCGATCACACCTTCCGAGTTTACAATTTCAAGCTTAAAACAAGTTCCGGAAGCCTTCGGCCCGTAAACATTCACGTTACAACGCTATCAGTGTGGTAGGGGGATTTTTTTTTTGGAATTCAATGTCGTTCTTTCCTGTTCAGTCAATCGCAGATAATATGCTGTCTGAGTATTTGATGCGTAAAAATTGATACACAAAGACCGAAAATAATAGACATCCCACACAATATGACAATAGCTCAACTTCAGAACAAAATGTTTTTTTTTTAATGTGTTGACACAATAATATTATTGGTATTACGGGGCACGTATCGAACGTATATTGAATGATCGCTGCGCCCAGATTGTTGGTTATCGTAACACAAATTTTCTATTTGATCGAATCTAATAAGGTGGCGCGGCCGCTACGGGTGGCACGGCGCGGCACGTCGGGCGTCGCGACGCCATCCCGCCAGAGAACCAGAAAATTACGTTACCATTCCCCCGCACTGGTTCAGTCCGTTCAAAAATTCCGAAACCTCGTTCCGATTTCGAGGATAATTCTTGAAAATTCGACGTAGAATCGACGTCCTGCGATTTGAGATACCTACAAAAGTCACGCGAGTGAGTCAACTTTTATACATAGTTCCCGACAGTAAGTTAGTTTCGAAAGAATCAAATCTTACTTCAGTACCTACCGTTTTTAAAACAGCTGAGATAGTGAAAGTCACTTGGAATTCAAATATGCTCTGGGAGACTTAAACTTTCTTCGACTTCATAATTGTTTCATAGTGAAGTTGCTTCAAGACAGAATCTATTAAATTAAGTTCTACCTAGTCGATGCTTCCAAGATGTTTGTCGACAAGAGTCAAACAAAGTTCAGGGTAAAAACGTTTTGTATTCAAACACCAAATATCCCAGATCAAAATTAGCGGAGATGCTAATCAAACACCGTAAGTCCGAAGCATTTATACTCTATGAATTTACCAAGATTCAGTCCAAGTGGAGGGCAACGGAAATCATGAAGTTTGCCGTCTTGGCTTGCTCCAAATCAATTTGATTTTCTGAATATAAGACGGCACTTGCTTTGATCAATATATTTGGGTATAGCCTCAAGAGTTCTACATGGCATCGGTGCAAAGAAGTCGTCCGAACTCAAAATTTTAGATCAATGATTTTGTAGAACCACGATAAGTTAAAGTGTACTTAGGTATGCTCGGTTTGCACAGCTTTAAAACCCACATCAAGGTAAAGTAGACGCATCGGGACCATAATTACACACAGAGGGTCACCTCTTTTTCGGGGCTACCTTAGCAAAGCCCATCACAAATTTTGCGGATGCCAACTGAGCAAAAGTACGGAAACTCGCCCAATACAAACGTACTTTTTCGTGTTTTAGGTTTTTATTTATATGGAACAAGCAACCTGAATTAAATAAAACAAGGTTTGGGTAGCACACTATAAGCATGTGCTTCCATATTAGTTTTAATTAGTCAAGTGCAAATTAAAACTAACGACTTACGTTGCGCATAATCAAATAGCGCGCTTTCCATCAATTTCTTGGCGTAATCATTACCCAGAAATCCGATCAATTACGGTCAACCAACAAAACCACGTGCTGGGCATGCAATTGAAAACCTATTAACGTTAACATACGTGATAGCCCCGCAGCAGCCCCGCAGCCGCCTCGCAGTCGCCCCGCAGCCGCCCCGCGTGCGTGCGTGTCACGCCGAGTTCCATGCGCCACCGAAGAACGTGATGCAGAAATCTTTTGTTCTTCCGCCATCCAATTGTACTTTGGCGTACCATTTCAACTGCCTGGCGTCACCCCATTACATCTTTTATATTCCCAACACTAGACTAGCTGATGCATTTTTCCGGAACGTAACAAGTTTTAGAACGGGTTTGAATTGGAACCACGAAGCATAGATGTTACGATTCATCGTTCAAATTACATATGGATAAAACTGAAAAAGCCTGGCTTCACATTTCAAACCTGCACAACAAGGTATTTTTAAGAGGAGACCGACGCATAGCAGAGTTGCTTGTAAGGGGAGCCCTTTCGAACTGCGGGAAAGGTATGGATTAAAACCAGGAACTGTCGAATTACAGTAAGTAATTTGATATGAAGCGTACATTCCTTGCATTCCAGGGAGGGAAGACTGCTATGGGCCCTGTGAGGGTCCTGTAGGGCCCTGGGGCCCAAAACGAATCCGGTGCAGTCTCTGAATGACATGCATATATACTGCATAGCTTTGATACTACTTATTATGTGCCTGCGTGCTCGAAATAATGGAAGGTTTAAAATATTTTTGCGATGTGTGTCTACGAGGTATTACTGTGTTTTATTTTAGTAGGTAAGCCGAAATAATAATTTCTACATTAAGTTTCAATAGAAGGTTGCTACCCACGTAGGTAGTTTTATGAAAAAAATCCTCAAGCTGGAAATAGACATTATTCAGTAAACTTCGTTACGAAAATCAACCATGCCTGATATTAAGAACAATTTTTAGGCCGACCGCTTAACTGAGACGTTGCCCGAGGTAGCTGCGGGGTGCGGGAGGTATGATAGTTGTCAAAAGTTGACGAATAACTGAGCTCTCGCCACACCCCTCGCGCACCGCGCTGCTACCTCAAGCAACGTCTCAGTTAAGCGGTCGGCCTATAGGTATTTTTCCCAAAATTTGAAAATAACTTCTAGGCATAGAAAGAAAAAGAAAAGAAAATAAACACGTTCAATTTAAACATGACGCAGACAAAGAACACAAATACAAAAAATAACAAGTAGCATTGCTGCGCTCAGTTGGATATGCAGATTGCGCTGCTCATGCGTGCAATAATGGTGACATACCTATACGCCGTACAACAACAAAATTAAACATTCTACTGTTTTGTTACGCTGCGAACATAATACGCGTATACTAATGTTCATTCTGTACTTTATTAACATTATGACAGTCACGCCATAAATTGTGATGTTCCCACGGTTAGTTTTTATTTAAATCGAAAATTCAACTACATTTATCATAGATTATAATCAACAACTTAAAACGTAAAGTGAACATAATACATCCGTTATTATTTGCCCTGTTTCAGAATGGAATTGTTGGTTTTAGGACGCGGTTTGTGGTTGGAAAATGAGCTGTCATCTGTCATTATCTATTCTACCAAACGTTGGCCAAAACACATTGCACTATCAAAAAAAGGGATGTTGAACAGAAAATCGGAAATGCGCCTGCAAACAAAAGAAACAAACTTCTCTTGCGAACATTAGAAACGTGTCAAAACTTATATAATATAATACTACAGATTGCTTCAATGAACTTGGGGCTAGAATTTACGAGTTGCCGTCTGAGGTGGAATGTCCGTCGACTGGCCCACAGAACATCCGACTTTATCCCGCTTGTCCTACTGGTCCCGCAAACTTTTGCTCATTTGTAAGACGTCAATAAAACTTTTCTTCCCGTTGTTCCCATTTCACTTCGGTAGTTTTAATAATTTCTTCAATACCTTCACACCAAAATAGCTTAGAAAACGGACGTCGGAAAGATTTTTACGCAGTTTTTTGTTAGTGAACTTTCAGACTATCCAGACGGGATCGAATATCATAAATTTTCTGTAGAATTATTGAACAAACGTTTCATTTTAAGCCAAAATAATAGTATGCAACAAAAGGCGTTCGCCACAGAATTTAACAAAGCATTACCTACGAAAGAATACTCATTAAAAGCCTGACAAAAACATTTTTGATCAACTTTAGGTAGCTGTTTACTCTTCATATTCCTCTTAATGTTTGGGGAAAAGGTTTTTGAAGTTCCCTTTCGATTAATTACCTACCCTGCGGAGATAGAACGTGGATAAACTGTAACGTTTTTTGCCCCACGGGGGGTTTATTGATCATTCTAAATAGGTAGGGCGGGAAATCACAGGAACGCAGCTACCTCGGCTAATAAATGATGTGTTGTTAGATACGTTGACTGGTCAATTTATTGTTTTGCTTACTTTTTTGGTTATTTTTGGATAGAAAGGTTACCTACTGATTGATTGTAGATCATGGAGAGTGGTATGACTAGACAGGTACATATATAGAACAGATGATGCACTGGACCGGTTATTGTGGCGATATTTTAGGGGGAGCCCTATCTCCATCAGTGGATGACTTTCAGTCCAATGATGGTGAGGACAGTAGTTATTGGAACGAAGTTCTTTAACGGAGATTGCGGTAGGAATAAATTGTTAAAAATCGTCACGTAACAAAAAAGGGTTATGCCCTCTCCATACGACTAGAGAGAAAGGGAGAGATAGTTATCGTGGTTTTCGAGGGTGCTGAAGCTGATAGTAAGGTCAAAATGAAAATCCAAGATGGCGACTTTTAAACTTTCAATGGCGCCATCTTGGATTTACATTCGGTTCCTGCCGGGGGTCCCCCGACCCGCAAACGTTTTTTTACTATTATATTGCTTCGTATTCGTTCGAAATAGTCATGTCACATCACCACCAACTATGATGAAACATAGTTAAAGAAAATCATGAAGAAAAAACGATCTCGGGTTAAAGCTCGAGAAACAAACTTGAGAGTTGAAAGGTTAGAGAGATAAAACGTCGAAGAGCCGCCATATTGAAACTAATAGCTCAATGAGGGTTTTCGTGAAAATTTACGACACCAGTGGGCACCACTGTGACAAGAGGTCTTTCAATATAAAATATATGATGACGTTCATCATTCGATTCATTCATTCGTTCATCATTCAGTCATGACTAAAGAAAATATAGGCTCTTTGACAGATGTCTGGACCTGACGTATCAGTGCTGCCACCTGGCGAACATCATTTCAGAAAACCCTCATTTGGAGCATCTACAAACTTGTAGCGGTTTGAGGTCAAAACACCACGACTGATGACGCGTGTATTTGCACAAAATTCGAAATTCTAGACTACGCAGTTCATATTTATAACTATTATTTGTAGCTAATATGGATGTTTTGTAATGAATAGTCTGAAATATAGTTATTATATTTGTAGCAAATATCTTCAAGATAGACAAAATGTATATTTTGTGAGAGTAATAATATATAATAGTAATACCGGCTTATTATTGTCTCACTGCAGGTAAAGGCATCTTCTGATACAGAGAAGACACTAAAATTGGTCACCCCGCTTGTTCAAGACGGGTTGGCGATATCAGACATGTATTATCAGACAATGTCTGAGATGAACTCAGGAAGTGAGAATATTATACACTCGAATTTTGAAAATAATAAATTCCAGAATTGTTTCAATAATTTACTGCACAACTCCCAGATGATCTCAAAAGAAATTAAAGGAGATAAAATAACAAAATTCACAAGCTTTCCATTACAAAGCCTTTACAAAATGAATTTTAAATATAAAAGACACTGCATTTTACATTCCACCGTTCCCAAATTAT
Source organism: Luperina nickerlii (assembly GCA_963855955.1). Classification (NCBI taxonomy): domain Eukaryota; kingdom Metazoa; phylum Arthropoda; class Insecta; order Lepidoptera; family Noctuidae; genus Luperina; species Luperina nickerlii. Next base: position 15,474,262 of record OY979662.1, read on the forward strand.
GTTCGCAAAAGCATAGAGTTTCAATACGCATTTATTATTCAAGCCAGTCAATATTGAATGGCTGGTCCCTGTATACTTGCGTAGGTAGCTGTATCAAAATTCATAGTAACCTCTAGAGGGCGATCTATTTGGTTCTATAGTATATGCAGATACACGCTTTGGAACAGCTCAATATCTTATTCTGTTTCAAATATGGCGGTGCTATGTGCATTCTAATGCTCTCCTGTGCGCTTATTAGAGGTAATGGATTAGGGGGAAGGTTAATGTCAGATTATGGAAATTCTGGAGGTAAGACATGCATAATTTTTAGGTGTACCGAAAAAAGAAAACGGAATTACATATACACAGACGATTTTCTTAAAAACTGCAAGACGTATTAATTCCGACATCGTGTGCTTACTTAAAATTATGAAGCACCTGTGCTTAGCTGTCAGGACTATTCAATATGTTGATTCTTTGGTAGTGCATTTTCCAAGTAACTCAAGTTTCCAGAGATTCCCCGTTCATTTATATCTGAAGATAACAAAACGGAATGAATTACTAATAAGAAGTCAATCTTGCGCATCATTGATGATCTAAAAAAAGCATGCGAAAACCGTTCAAATATTTAGAGAAAATCCATTTCCAATCCATCCAGTTACACAAAGATACATTTTAGTAAGCAATGTGAGCATATAACCTCTTTGTTTGTGGTTATTTGCAGTAGGCAGGTAGGTACCTGTAATTAGTGGTGTGTATGCCTTCGGGCACACTCGTATTGTGTATTGGGACCAAAGTTCTCTGCACCGCTTGAAACTGCATCGTAAGTTACAATGTAACCGTTTATTGATTTACTAGCTTCTGCTCGCGGTCGTCCACGTGAAATTTCTTGTTTTCCCGACCCAACACGTCGTTGCGTTCCTTCTTATTTTTTTGTTTTTGCTCTACTCCTAAGGGACATAGCGTGATGTTAAATAGCCTACAGCCTTCCTCAAGAATTCGACTATCAAATGCAAAAGATTTTTTAAAATCCGACGGGTTGTTCCAGAGATTAGCGCATTCAAACAAACTCTTCAGCTTTATTAGTTTATTAGTTAGTTTAAAATATAGATAGATATATTATGCAGATTTATTAACTACACAATTCCTTCAACTGATTACTATTTACGAGTATTCTATATTACACAGGCTGTGAAGTATACGGCTTAAAATACACATGTCTGTAACTTGCACAAAAATATGCAAGTAGCTGGCTTGCCTTTATGGTATTCACCAATCAGAACTTGTGGCACACGGCATGCAGGCTACTTGCATAGTTTTGTGCAAGCTACAGGCATGTGCATTCCGGGCTTATAGGAGTAAGTACAAAGGATTGTCAGGGAAATTAATGGTATATGAAAGTTTATATCAAATTGCCGTGTTATAGCCATTCCATACAACTGTCAAAGAATGATAGTTGTAATTCGAATATATGGATATTTTCACTTGGTAGTCAATTTGCTAAGCTACTTATTTCTTGCTTACCTCTTTTTAAATTTTCAGTACTTACCTGCTGGTTCTGAAAATTAAAAAAAAAGCTTTTATGCGTTCTGCTCAAAACATTCAGAAATTTTCTTAAGCTTTCCTACGTAATTAAGCTTCATTACTAGATGGTACATTGTAATCTACAGACCAAGAATAAGAATGACTAATAAACAGCTCATTTGTATCTTTTCCACTTTATCAATGTTCCTGAACAAAAATAATTTTCTTAAGAGCTTTCAAGTTAATTATTTTCCTTGCAATTTTTCCCCTTAGAAAATATTAATGTTAAAAATGCACGGACTTTTTTATCACTATTTCAAGAGCACCGTCGGATGTCTATTTTGATTAGCAATCGGGAATCGAGGGATCACTATCAATCATTTTTGCCCAAAATACGGACTCTGTTTAAATCTGGTAACTAACAGATTGTTTTCCTGCTTTCCTCCTAAAGTGTATTTTGTGGAAGAAACATTTTTTCCGCATGTATATCGTGCTAAGTGATTGATCTCTTCTTTGCTCTGCTTTTAAGGTAAACAAGTTTTGGGTTCGTCTTTGTTTCCAAAGATTTTGCAAACTATAATAACGTAAAGATAGTTTTTTGGAAGAATGTACTTACAAAAAGACATCAAAGTAATTATTTCAGGATGCCCTGTTTAGGGTTCCGTCTGTCTGTCTGTCTGTCACAGCTGGATATCACAAGAACTACTAATGCTATCAACTTTAAATTTGGAACAGTTTTAGATGACGTTTGCCCAACTATTTTGCAAATAAGAAAGAAAGGGACCTAAAAAATTCGAAGTGGGGCTACTATAGGGCATGTGAGGTGTCATATGAAAGAGCGCAGTTTGCATATTCTCAAACATTTAATTCTTTTTTTTAAGTCGCATACTTTTTGACTTTGATGAAAAATGTAAAAAAAAAATACCGTGCCCCCCTTATCTCCGAAGTTTGCAAAGAGATAAATCTGAAATTATTTTTTGTGATAGAAATTTATGTAAAGATTACAGGAAAAATAAAACGAAGTCTCTAAACAGCACACTTTTTCAGAAATCATTTAAAAAAGCTATATTAGTTCAAGAGATGGCGCTGACATAAAATTGCAATATTCTACACCACATTGCACATTGTTAAAATTATCTGATGAATATAGGCCTCGCCGATGAAAAATTAAAAACATGATGGTACGGAACCCTCGGTGCGCGTTTCCGACTCGGTCTTGACCGGTTTTTTTTTTTGGTATGAAATACAGCAGGTAATAGAAAACATGGTGCTGACTTGGCCTTAGAAAATGATCATATTTTACGACATGTTATTCTTGCATTACAACCATCCTTGTAAATTATTTCAATATTGCTCTCGAAATCAGATCAGACGTCGGAGTCGATGATCGTTTGTTGACAGTAGCCAGGATAACGAACCTGCTGCAAGTCAAACCCACACGGTGCAGTGCAAACGCCGCTTATACGCGATAACCTCGTTCAGTGTGACGTGACGTTACCTCACGTTAGAGACTACTATTTGCGTGGTAAACTCTGCTTCCAAGATGATGGATTTTGCGTGACTTCAGAATGACGTGTAGTTTTCATGTGGCGTTGTAAATACCGCTACAATACTAATGTTATAAATGCGAAAGTAATTCTGTCTGCCTCTCTGTTACCCGTCGGCTGAACAAATTTAGAATATATTTGACATACAAGTAGACCAGAAGACCTAAAAAAGCCACTTTGGCAGAATCATAAAAGGATAACATTATGAATCTTAAATGGACAGTTTATAGGATGCATGAGCATTTCTCCACGTTAAAAAAAAATACTGTTAAGTTAATCGTATCATATCCCATTGGTGAATATGTTTTTAGTTATTTTGTTTTTGTCTGTGCTAAAATACCAATCAATCCAATCCTAATCCAATCTCTTTGATTATAACTACGTAGTACAGCGAAAAAAAGAAAAACATGGACTGTCTTCGCCATATTATGATTTGTAATGTTATCATTTCATGATTCTGCCAAAGTGGCCTTTTTAGGCCCCTGCACCCTAATTGCGTAACACACTATCAATCTCAATCTGAATCATTTTGAAGGATATTGTTAATCTATTGCTTCATATGTTCGAAAAATTTATCTGCTCAACAACGTAAATAACGCAATGAATGTTGTCGTTGCTTTTTTTTTCAACAAAATGTATAATGCACGAAAACGGTGATGGAAAAACTCTTGAAAAAACCAAAACCCTTTTCTTTGAGTGAATTTTCCTGATGAACTTTTACACATCCAACCATTTTAAGAACAAAATAATGAAAACGATCTTCAGAAATAAATCGAACAAAATTTTTGTTCCGAAAAACGCCTTCCTTTTTACAAAATGACAGATCTACAGAATTTTAGTTACGAAATTTCCCAGAGACACAACACTATTTCCAGGTGCGTTTTATTCTCGACTTCTATAGACATTTCAGTCTAGTTTCGTCTGTTGGAGTTGGAACTTCTTTGTGTGCTAGCAGACCGAGATTATCTAGCTATTGGAAGGTAAGACTGTCTGTCAACTGACATAGCCTCGAATATGAACACGAATAGAGCTTTCCTGCACGTCATTTTGATAGATTTATCGCGTGGTTTTTCAATTGAAATTTTTGGCAGAGTTGAATGACTTGAAAATACGACGCTAGCTTACAAAAGCTCCGATAGAACATTGTATATACAACGTTAGTTTTAGTTAATAGATAATCTACATATCTGAAAATTTTTTGCTTAGGAGTTCATGTTAAAAATTTGTATAGAAACACAACTACAGTACCCGGCGATAAATATTGCACATCCACCTTTACCTTTTTTTTGTATTTTATACAAAGAATAAAAATAATTATCAAAAGAAGCAAATCATAATTGTTTTAACAGCTCCTAATAGATATAGGATTGTTTGTATTTCGTGCGACAGAGATAACGCTCTACGAAGCCGAAATTAGCCGATTTTCTCTTTCCAAAGGTTGATGTGCAATATTTATCGCCGGGTACTGTACATAATATTCTCTTAAAAAACTAATAAATTATATGTAGATATAAGTCTCCTTTTGCTTTTGTATTTATTTGTATATTAGTCATTTAATTAGTAGGTAAGTATCGTGTAAAATTCAGAATTAAATTAATATGTATGTAAAATAACAACTTATACCTAATTAATTAATTAAAATAACAAAATTATATCCTAACTTAACTAAAACTATTCACAGACTAAAATATGGCGTCGGAAAATTTATCCACAGTCATTAGTACATACGAGTATTTAGTGTAAATAGTTTATGAATTAATTGTAATGAATATGAATTAAATTATATAAAGCGTTGCCGCCAACGGCGCCAACCCGTCTTTAGCAAGCGTGGTGATCAATGCTCGTGCCTTCTCTACATAAGAAGGGGCCTTTGCCGTGCAGTGGCTGGTATTATATTATCTTTATATATATATTTAATTCTTCTGTACGTGTATAAGTCACTGAACTTCTCCTTAACGGCTGGACCGTGTTAGATGATTTTTTTGTATGTGTATGAGTTTTAGAATCACGATTAGACCCGGTAGGTGGCGATGTTCGGGCAGCACAACGTCTGTCAAGTCCGCTAGTATTTTAAACATATAACGTTGTTTAAACTATGTATCGTATTTAATTATGAAACAAGTTAATCTGAGATACAAACCTTGTCGATGGCGGCCACTTAATATCAAAATAGTTTACCTCCATCAACTAGTTGGAACTTTGAAATACTCATTGCTCAATACGGTAATTATTTAGTTAGCAAGTAACACAGGTGGGTCCACAGTTACCAGAACTAGATCCCGTTAACTTTGACGGAGGTGTCTGTTCTAATTTTGTCAATTCAAAACATTTATATTTCAGCAGTGGTGGCCGAGTTGTAGGCCGTAGGTTGGAACTCAGACAGGCGCTTTACTTTGTGTTAGTTACTTCGTCGCCACTGGTCTCAAAACGGTGAAGAAAAACATCGTAAGGAAAACGACATGTCCTAGAACTAAAAAATTTGAAGACGTCGCATCTATCAAACCGTTTATAGTTTTGTGCAAAAATAATTATCTTTTAACCTGACACTCTCATCAATTCAAGCTTATCGAGTATGTCAAAAGGCTGATAGGGTGGATTAACCAATCCCTAATACGGTACGGATTAAAACCTTCACAAAACTAAAACCCAAACCTTCTATTACAGATCAGATTTAAGCTGTCATTAGTACGTCCACGGTACTTAATTGACTCGGTGAATGTTTACGTGCTGATAAAAATTATGATAAGAAAACTACCACGTCATTTACTCCCCTTAATTACATAATGCCTAACATGAATATTATTCTCAGACCTGCACTATCAACAATAGACTATAAAAAAATATCGTGCACTATTCATCTCATTCATATTCTGTTATACAATAGAGAGAGACGGGCATATGGCATTAGTGAGCTGATGAAAGAGACAGAGATAAAAGGGTAGCGTTTCATGAACATTTGAGACATTACGACGTATCGTTAGAGCAGTAATAGGCGTTTGTTTTAGTGCCTATATCTTCATGGCAGTGGCTGCCTATCTGCTCCGAGGGGCATTTACCTCGTTATGTGTCCCTCCTAACAATCTAACTGTGGACATTGAGGTTTTTGTTGGGTTTTAATGAAATTATTAGTGAACTTCCACAGCTAATTGTATGAGTTCTAAAAGTCAAAAGAGACTAATTATTGTGACTTACGATATTTAAAAAGGTTTGCAGGGCCAACATGGCCAGAGATCCAGGAGAGATCCACGGAGGTTTGGAAGGAAATAGGGGAGACCATTACCCTGCCGTGGACCACAGAAAAGGCAAACAAAAAAACGATATTTGAAAACCGTAGTTCTTACAAAACACGCGTTTTTCAACAAGTCTAAAAAGCTCATACCTAAAAAAGTTTCTTTAAAGATGAAAATCTAAGAGCTGAAGCTAATACCTAAAAATGCTTCTTTAAAGATGAAAATGTATAAGTTTACAAAACTTTGAATTTCAATATCTCACAATAGTTGTAGTCGCTGCTAAAGGCTAGACCTCAAACCCTCTCAGGCTTCGTAATCTAGAAGCATCACCAATGTCACCATTTGCATTTTATTGCCAAAGTTTCTGGCCACAGAATGCCTATTTTTATGGTAAACTTATTCAAATGCACGACGGCGTCATAAATTGGGTAAAGGGGTGCGCTGGCACGGCAGGCACAGAAAAAGTTTACGAATAGCGATCATACCTCGACGGACACACGACACGTTTGTCATTCCGCTTTTGATGTGCCCATTTAGGAATTGGCTACACGACAGCACCATTCTTATTAATGCGAGAAAATTTACCCAAGTTTTTGCCAGACATTTAGCGGAACGACATAAAAATGAACGGCTATCATGTCGTGACAAAGGTTAATAATAAATCAAGCGAAGAACGGAGACGTCTTTCCCCGTGACACTTAATCGGAAACGATTGCTCTTTTGACATAGAAAGCAAAGCAACTGTATTTATTGTTGATTGTTTAAAGTCCTTTGAACTTCTAACGGGTATCCATGATTGATATTTTGACGTTTCACAAATGAAACTCCGCGGCATTATAGACAAGTAACGAAGAATACCTACCAAGTATTATAGCAATCGACTAAAACTTTTTTAATTAAACCCCGACTACCACAGAAAGTTTATTTCGGTACTTAATTCAACACCACCGTCGAAAATGTTATGTTAAAATAACGTGATTTAAGCAACCCCATTATTTTTAAGGCCATAGTAGATGAATATTGCTTTAATATTATATTCCTTTAACACTGTTACATTTTAATCTGAGTAAAACCTTTTTATTTTGTGCAAGCGATTTAACAAAAATATGATACAAAACCAGAACTCACACGTAATAATCAAAATTGTAAAATCATAATTAAAAATGATCAGCGGTCTCCATTTTTTATTTCTGTAAGTAGTATTTTTGCACTAACACTTTTACATGTCAATCATAATTTAAAAACTAGATGAGGTCGGTATTTCCTACTTCTCTCTACTCCTTCCGTCTACTCTGAGAAAAGGCCGAAACAAACTCAAAGGTCACGATCTCCTTAAAAGTTCAGATATAATCTTGGTCAGATATTATGTATCTACATGTACATAAATCATTACATCTAATCTCTGATGAAATTCAGACTAATTGACCAGAGACCTAACCCACTGATCTTCAATTAGTACCTACTCATTTATTAATGTTAATCCAATAGAATAGTCAGAGAGATACTCAGGTCATTTTACACAATGAAGCCGAAATAACTGTTAACTTTTACAGTACATTATGAATTAGTTATATTTACTGCGACCATAGAAATTATATCTATGACTAAGGCGCTTGTTCTTTTAATATACCTACAGGACGGAAACGTGGTTAGCTTGCAATTAGGTCCACAATGACACGAGGAATTCTTTTTATCATTAAAATATAACTCACCCGCGCGGTACGTGGACGACTTATTAATCAACGAGCCAGTCAACATGACGGTTTTCATCCAAACTCGGTATACCAACATAATGGAAGGCTACCGATTTTCTCCCACTGAATGAAAATCAATTTCCTACAGTTGAGAAAATTCATTTATCGACCACCTGCGCTCCGGTGCTCGATCAAGCGGAGACCAATACAATGGGCTCACCGTCTAATCTTAAGAAAGGCGCTTTTAAATCGTTGTTGTCAGAGATTACATACCAGCGTATAGAAAAGTCTATGAATCAAGCCGAGGTACACCAGACGCTCTCTTTGTCATAAGAAAACATACTATTTATTATTGAAGAAGTACGGACGTCCGTCAATCATTGACTTATTCATGAAGTCTCCAACACAATACAATCATTTTATCGAACTCAACTGTAATAATATCAGCTAAATTTATTTACTTTAGTCAGGGGAGTACATAAATATTTAATAAAACAACGGTGAAACAGTGCTATTGCTTATTACACAAAGTGCTAATAAATTTCCCGTTAGCTACGTTTACCTAGGCACTGATATAATGAGATCGCGCCAATATCCCCACGCTGTAATATTTTTCAATAGAACTACTTAATGCAATTTTATTCCAATCTCGTTTCCTTTTCTATGTCTACTCGCATAACAAGCTTGATTTAAATCTAGAGAGCGGTAATATGATGATTGCCACTTATTTGCTTAACACTGTCAGAAGTTTCGTTCACATATATAATTGAGTTAAATTTCCGTAATTTATGTTAAAAGCTGAGTGTTTAGTTCATCTGAATAGTTGTGGACGAGTCGGAATAACTCAGTGACAAGCAATGTATCGTGTGTGGACTTCAAGTGTCAAAGTTGCGTTAGCCGCGGTCTCGTGTCGGCGAACTAAGCAACGCTCACGTTATAACTGTCAAAGTTATTATTACCCGTTTGTGTTTCAGTTTGTAAACGCTTCGTAGACGGTATGTTCCGACGGTTTCAATTTATTCAATGACAAAATGAATTTAATTAAAGTTAGTAGACATTGATGTTTCAGCCGAAATTCGATCGGAGAAGCAGCATTAATTTAAGTACGAATATTATTTCCAAGTTGTACGTTTCTTATTTACGACGCGACGCTGCGTTTTAACTTGAAGGTCTTTGAAATCTTTATTAATAATTTCATTGTTAATATTCAGTTCCTTTGTTTTAGTTAGAGTGAGGAAAAAGCTTTTCTTATTAAAAGTGTATGCCCGTTTTATTAATTTATACATTTTCAGTACGAACCATTTATGTGATTTTGATATAAAACAATTTATTTTTTCCTTTTCATTATAAAATAAATTGATGACGGAGTCGTTCGCATGTCTTTAATTAAATTCACAAAGACGTGATTAAATTGGTAACATATTTATTTCCTCCAGTGATCATACAACTCTGACATTATCATTTCAAGTGCTTGATTGTACATTAAAGTCTTTAATTAACGATTCTGAACTAAGAGAGCACATTGAACCTTCAAAGTACTTTTCGTTTAACAAAGCGGTGCTTGAAGTTCAGTACTTTGGTTTAATGAGTATTTGAGTAAAAGTAAACGACTGTTTATCGGACATGGCAGAGAGTTACGTTAACTGTTACGTTTCCAGTGTTTTGAAGTCATTTTACTATTTTTAGGAAGCCAATTAACCAGTCCAGTCATTTGCAATTTGATTCTTAGGCACTTAAAAATTGCCTAATTTTTTTCATATGTATAAAAAATACTACGGTATTATAGTCAATAAAAACACAATGGGTTTTTTGCAGCTTTATACGCCATTTCCTACACTTCGATTGAAACAAACACATAGGAAGGTAGGTACCAATCCAATATTTTCTAAATATACATTTAAGCTCTCTTATCTTCGTCGTTTCCAAATATTTTTAACAGAATGTCGTAACAAAATATCGCAGTAGGTACCGTCACTCGTTTGCGTCCGAACATTCCACCCATCTGTTTGTAAGTCTTGAGAATGGCGAAAAATAAAACGAAGAGGGGTTTGGGAACATTATCGAAGTAGATCGGTGCCGGAGTGGCTTTCAGCCTTCGTCCCAGAGGATTCCGCCGAATGTATTCCATCCAGTGTGGTTGGAACTGTCACTGGCAGGCTAGGTATCCCAACCCTCGCGATTAAATAGCCATTTTTCTTGTTTCCTAATACAGAAGGTGTGTTTGAACTTTTTGCTACTGAATAATGTTTGACTTTATGTCAAAATTTTATATTGTTGATTTATTACTTTTCTGGTTACTTACTTTCGGCTTTAATAAAATATTGTAAAAAAATTAAGCCTCCGTAGCAGGTAACATGAAAGAGTCCAGATTTTATTTTGTAATTCATCGTAATAAAAGCTCCGGATTACACAAACACATTTATTATTTACGACTTATTCTGTGTAAACGCATTTGTGAAATACACACCGAGCGCTCGCATTTTTGAGTCACTAATTGAATTAAAATATTAATAAACTCTCTCATCAGAATTTCTTATTCGTTTCATATTTGATTAACTTGTTCATTATCAGAAAAAATGATTAATTAAAACAAAAAAAGTATTTTGAAGTACTGGGAGTATGGCCAAGAATTTTCCAGTAGGTACCTACGTGAGGCCAATAATATAAATCCCAATAATCGTACATAGCCCCAAATATTATTTATTTTTATAGGTGTATTTTGACAGGGGAACATTAAATAAATGGTGCGAACCTCAGTTTTAGGTTTGACGCCTACTTACACCAAAATTCCATTTAGCTGACTAGTTGGATTGAATGCTATAAAGAATTTACAGTAGCCCTTTGACCCCAAGCATTAACGGCCGAGGAACGATGGCATTAGCGCGTTGACAGATGTTGGCACCGAAATATTTCGAAGGGATCGGCAGAACCACTTGCATTTATACCCCTTGGGGGTAACGCAATGTTTCCGCAATCTAATGATACTTTTAACCCTTGGCTAGCACTTCGGGATATAATTTGGATGTAATACATGTGACAGAGTAAAAGGGTGCGTTAGAATTACCTATGATAGTAGTTACAGTTAGTAAGAAGTTTCGAAGTTACGAAGAGGCTCGGATGACTCAGACGTGTCAGGTTGTAGGTATTTACAATGTGGTGATGACAATACAACAACAAATGAAAACACTGACCATACAAGCATAAGAATGCCATGGCATAAGAGTATTTCGGAACTAACAATAAATCATAACTTCAAAAATATTTTTTTTTTTTTCAAACAACTAGCAGTGATGGGCCGACTATGGCTTTCGCCAATCTTTGACTAAATTATTGGATATATTTGGATGAATTTTTTAATGCAGGTAGCATTATGTTTAATTGTCATATTGTCGACTCCACATGATATACAAAAAACCTCGGTGACAAACAAGTTAAGAGAAATACTACATTTAAAGAATGATACTTACCTGATAGGAAGACGCCAACATTTACGCGAGCACTGCAAACAACTACGTAACTGTTTTCTGTCCAAACAGATGCGATATACAATAGTTTCTCTAGAAAACTCACCATAATATTGACTAAAGAACCCGTCTGCTCCAAATGAGAGCCAATTACTTAAAGAAAAGCGGACACTAGAGAACGCGGGAATAAAGAAGAAGGATTATAAAATAGTTCTAGATTTCCTTCAGCTAATTTAGAAGTCCTCGTAAAAAACGACACTATTAAAATGGGACTGCAGAATTAATTCAATAAAAAATGTTTCACGTTAAAAAAAGTAATATTCGAGCTCCATCTTACTTGGAGCTATAAAATAACTGGGGACTGGAAGTGTCACAATCATGGTTTATTCGCGCGGTCCTTTCTGAAGACACTGTTTTTATGGCTGCGTGTAAGTGCCCCTGTAGAGTTTATTTGTCGTGTTTTACCCTCAGTGGTATCTAGAAGTGCTCTCAAGTCGAACAAACTCTTGCTTGTTATTCGCTTGACCACCGTAAGGTGGTATAAAATTGTCGATATGGTGTAGAAGTTACGGTGCCCGAGTGTAGCAGACAGTTATGAACCTCGTGCTACGTAATGTACGATTCTGTGAGACTTTATGACTTGATTTGTAACTGTAAGTGTCCTTTTATCATTTACTATTTCATATTTAATTTTAAATAAATATATAAGCTATGTTTCTTAAAAAATGCCTCGTACCTATTATTACATTCCATAAAATAATATTAGAAAATTCATATTTCATTTCAAAATAATATTTTAAATTGCAAGCAGCGCTACCTTAAAATCTGGGCTTTATAATATTTTTAAAGCAAACGCCAAACTTTGTAATATTGAAAATTCTTTCTTTAAGTAAATGGTGTACCTACGAAGTGCGCTAATGAAAATTTTCTTAATTAGAGAGACACGGTACATTCCGAAAAATCTTTATCATCTTATTACAGTTAAACATTTTAAAAGGTAGCCGTAAGGTAAGATAGTTTGATAGTCTCCAACGTGATGAATGTACAAAGTAACTAGGGACATATGTAGGTTTAACTTAAAAAAGTTCTTACTGCGCTTTTAAAATGCGTTTTTGATACTAAGTAACTTACTAATTAAGACAATGTTTCGTTAGATACTCTGTTAGTTATACTAAAAAGGGCATCTTACCCGTACCTATAGGTATTTACTTTATGATAGCATAAGCTTAAATTAGACTATAATGCTGCCACTGCTGCGAGACAAGCCACCTCTCTGTGAGAGGTAGTGGGCTGTAATCTACCACACGGGTCCAGTGCGGGGTTGGTAGAACCCACGTCTTCGAAATTTTGATTCTAGGACATAAATATCGGTTTCCTCTCTATGTTTTCCTTAACCGGAGTGCAATAGTGATGAAATTATTTACACAAAGTAAAGCGCCTGCCTGGTTTCGAACCCACGATCTACAACGCATAAGTCACTGGGGCACCACTGCTTCTCAGGCCTTCCTTTTAGGTTTAACTATTTAATCTAATGTTCCAATACTCACAATCACATTTCTTTGTTAACAGGCAGAATGGCTCGATTAGCGCCACTGGTGATACGGCTGTTGACCGCATCACTAGTGGCGTTCGTCCTTGCCGAGCCGGGGCCGGGCAATGGCAGCGACCAAACAGTGGCTAGGGTGGACCGGGACACCGCCATCCCGGCGCCGGCGACCGCCCCGCCCCCTCCGCGCCGCGCCGGGAAACGCGAGCGCAACCGCAAGCGCACCACTACCACAACCACGACGGTCGACCCCGACGACGATGACGTCGCCGATGCGACCACACCTGTCACTACAACCACTGCTGATCCCCGAGCTTTAGACCACAGTAAGTACTTGTTTATTGTCTAGGACCTAAACAATACATAGGAATTTAGGAATGCATGCATATAGCTCTAACTGGCCAACTGTCTCAGTCATCGGCGCGTCGCACAACAGTGAGTACCACGTTCTAGGGCAGAAGCTTCTGGTGTGCCGCTTCGGGCCCGCTTGCTACCATTCGCTTCACTCGCGCTGGCTATGCCACACATGCTTCTACTAAACCACCTCAACGACCTTCACGCAGTACAACCGCCGATAACCAATGATAAGTACAATTACTGACTTTATCCAACATATCTACAACCGCAGTGAGTACCAATTTTAAGCCTATGGAGAACCAACAAAGTCGCAGGCAACCTTATGGTTACGCTATTAGCTTATAAGGCTAATAATGGCGTATAAATAGTGTGGAATACAATGAAAGCCGAGGCCCACATATTAACTAACACCCTACCTTTTCAGTAAAAGGTTTTGTGGTCAGTAAGTACTCTTATTTTAGGCATGAAGCGCCAGCGTGCCACTGCGCCGGTGCCGTTCGGGCCGCAGCGCCGCTGGCCGGGGAAGCAGCACAAGAGGCGCCGTCGCCGCACCACTACCACAACCACCACCACAGAGCCAGATGACGATGACATGGAGCCGACCACTACTCTGGCGACCACTACCGTAGACCCCCGAAGCTTTGACCATAGTAAGTGCTTAAGTGCGGCTGCAAAAGACAAAACACGCGGCTCTAGAAGCCACGCCTTTGACTACTACCATGACGGATCCGGCCCTTTCTTTACAAGAGTAAGCAAAATTCAAAATTTAGCTACTATCAGTAGCCAGTGGTAGTCACAGACGTAGTTAGTTTCAGACTGTCCGTCTGTAACACTCCATCACATCCCGTGATCACATCTCACCAGCAGCTGTCATTGTTAACTGACACATAACATACGACAAAACGTTTTTACTGTAACTAAGACACATCTGTGGTGTTCTTGTTACCCTTAGGTAGGTATACGAGTATACTGAATTACCTTTTGTGTGCGTGTGCGTGTGTGTGTGTTGCTTTGTATCACTTATATAAGTACATCTTAATAATGTTTTGCAAAAACTTAAAAGAAAGTAGTCCTTTGTTCGTATTAAGTGTCTTCGCTTAGGTTCTACGTAAACACAAAAAAAACTTCAGGATATCGGATTCCCAAACACTCAACAAACGCCAAACAGTCTGGCACAACAAACATTCTTTCACTTAATCCAAAAACAACATCCATTTAGCAGTAATTAGCCGAAAAAATCCGTGTACCTGCCCCATGTAGGTCAGGACTGCGGGAGATAAATCATAGAATAATTAGACGCTCGTTAGGCCGAACGTGACGGTTCATTAACTGATTAGCCACAGGACATGTCATGGCAAATATTATGAGTAATTTTTTGCTATCCGAGGGGTTAGCCGTCGTTCGTGGTGTTCTGTTAGGATGTGGGATATTAAACAATATTTGGCCTTGCTTATTTGTAGTATCGAAAAAGGGGGTAACCTAATTTTCGTGATAGTTACCAGTCTTTTGCCAACACAGTGTAAGGCGCACACTAGAAACATGTTTTAGACATCTTCTTACTAAATTCTTTATCACAAGGCTAAATACTTACCTACTCTGCTAACATATTTCACGGTAATGTCCTATAGTGGAAATCGTCTACGATCCTGTAAATAAAACCGCATGCCCAAGCGTGTTCATTACATCTAACGCTGTAAATATCGCATACCACCATCAAGTTTAACTGATCTTGAAAAGTTCCCTGCTGTGTGTGCTCTGTTCGCTTTAAGTCGCATAGTTTAACGAGGGCCGGGGTCCAAGGGCTGAGGAATGCTGCCATCGGAGACGTGGGGACATCCAAATTGCTTGTCTCTAAACAACGGACGGACGTAATTTGTGAGTTACTCCGTTACGCCGACACTTGAGGACCCGGCCATCGGAGGAATGTGCTCAGTTAACGTGGTATGTCAACCCTCGCAGCAGTTTCATTTTCAAAAAGTTTTGTTCGTGTAGTTATTTTGGGGTGTTCGCGTTGCGGAGTTTGTAGCAAGGTTTAATGTATTTCTTTGCCAGATTATATATATGATTGATTTTTTTGATTGTTTGATTTATTTTTTGATTTTGATTATTTATTTTATGATTATTATTTGATTTATCTTTGCTTTGACTATTTTTTTATTAAAATTTTGTTACACAATAAATAATCTATATTGAGAACTTGAAACTTAGGTAGGTAATTCTGCTTTTTTCGATTCGCCAAGAAAAAATCGAGAATATGAGCTCATGTTGTGGTAAAAAGATTGCTTCCGTTACTACCACTTATGTAATAAAACCAATAAAAAAGTGGAGCACTCAATATTTTATAGAGCGTGAAATATCTGTACCTAAGAGTTTTAACCGATTAATCTTGTGGTGGTCACTAAAATACCACTTATTGGCGTGCGGCCATACTTGCTCTTGCCAAAGCCTATAATTATTATATCAAGCAATTATATCAAGCAAGATTGAACGCTACTTCAAAAAAAATATCTTCCCTGAATGTTTATAAACTTCAGGTGATTCCTATAAACTGAGCATAAATAAACTTTCCACATTTTCAAATTGAAAGGCGGGTAGCGAGGTGCAACGCGAACCAGTCGTGGAAAGCCGGGAGCGTAGTCACAAGAAAAGATTTTCTTTCGACGTCGGGGATGAACGTAAAAACAGTACAGGTCAGGATAGGATGGTGAGTCCTGTCACCCCGCGGGGGCGAGGAGGCGAGAGGGAGTCATTTCACGCCTCTTGAGCGCGCATCAAACCAATATTAGGTTTATTAGATAGATGGGCCATCGTGAAAAGCGATTTTTCATTTTTTGCCATTCATTATTATCGGCTCTTAAGTCGGTTTCCAAATAAAACGGTTTTAGTAAATTAGATTTCATTGAGCTGTTCGTATTCATTTGAATAATTTGATTGTTTCGCCTGGGTCTGTTCCTATTGAGTAATTTATTTCTAAAAATAGTAAAAAGGCACAATATTTTTAATAACGAGTCTAATTTTATGGCATACTTTTTGTTCATGACTGTAAATTCTTTATGGCTCTCTTACTACCACTACTATCGAAATGCCAGCTGGTAGTTAAACAAAATTAAATAACTTTCCCAAATTATGCTATTGGCTCTAACATCAAAAGACAGTAAATTAATATTCGTCGAAGCATTCCATCAAAATACACCGGTCATTTCAATTTCACATTAAACTGATTTTCAAGTAATTTGTTTTGCGTGCATGATAGAATTGTGGATTTATGCCAACTACAAATTTAGAAATGGAATATTAGAGTTACTCTTTCCTATCATATTAAATGATGTGGAACACTTGGCGGGGTGCCACGGAACCTGGAGGAAACACGAGCTCCTTCAACAACCACCGTTATGTAGACGATAGTTTCTTTGTAAATGATACGAATAAAAAATACATAGATTTTTTTTAATTTTGTCATTCCCCCGAAATTATGACAATGAGGAAACATTTAACGAAACCCGTTATGAAACCGACCACCATAATAGCTCCCTGGCACTGTTGCAATTACCGAAACTTTAAGGAAATCGTCCAACATTGCTACAAGAAACGGTAACATTATACATTCGACTTCTTCCATTTGTAGTGCTATAAACTTTGTACTGTAATCAAACACAAAATGGAACCAATATTGGCCACAACTACAACTTGTAACCCATGCTACGCGCTACGAAATCTCGTAGCACACGGCTACAAAATATTGCTACGGTGCCAAATTGTATCTTGCTAGGTTCTTTTCTAGTTTTCTATCGCATTCCATATATCTTTATATCTGGCCTCGCCTAAAAGCTGTTTAATCCAATTGCAATTTCAGCTTTAAATCCACTTTGCCCATATTTCAATATTTTAATAAATGCAAGTGCTGTTTACCTGCAGCAAAGCTTCGGCTAAAATATTTTCCTCTCCGAGACGTTATATCTTCACATAGAGTGAAGGGTCCTTGTTTCTGACATGATTTTTATGTTTTTTTTAGGATAACAGCGGTAGCGTGTTGGGCAACTGGCGTGAAATAAGGGACCAAGCCTTTTTCACGCATTTGGTCGCAGTTTCTTACACGATGTAGTATGTCAAACTATGGTGCACGGTTGAACATGGGTGTTCATGTAGATTATATGAAGGTCATTGTATAGCTTATTATATATTTTTTTTTTGTTTTGGTTCGGAACTACGCGTACCCATACATACATGTAATTAGGTAATTATTCCAACTGTAACTTTACAATACACATAATAATAAAATTTATCAATAAGCTATCACGGCTAATCAAGATAGCTTAAAACAAACAAAGCTCTACATAATATGAACCACAAACACGACATGTAGAAATCAAACTCGAGAGAGAACAGTAAAAAAAAAGTTTGCACTACTAGTCGGCTACAACCGCTTCAAACCGGTTCAACAAAGAGCTGAAATTAAATTTACGTGGCGCAAAGAAAAAACTAGTTACAAGAGGAAATTGGCGGAGACAGTGACAAATTGTTCCCGCAAGAGGACGCTGTTTCCCTCCCTCTTACACTCACATAACCGCACATTTCCCATCTCTCTCACTCTGTATGAACATGCGGTGCTGTAACATGAATGTACCGGAATAATTGTGGCCTTTTTTGGTAAATATACATTGTACACAAACGCGGCCTTAGCAGCCGATTTTTAACTGCAATTTTGCAAAGTACACACAATTTAACGGCGCGCAATAAACATGTACAGGAACATTACGAAGGCAATAATTACACAAACAAAAAGGTGTTTTGAAAGCAAATTCGACGGTAAAACAGCAAAATAAATTAACTAAAGTAACATTGTAGAAATAATCCACTATATTTTCATACGTCATTCTGTGAACAATGCTCTTGTTACCACTGTTTTCGACATATTTGTTGAGTTCAACTCCCTCTCAACAAATCTTGAAAACATTGCCAAAACCCAGCTACCCAGTTATTTCCAGATCAAACCGATTTTCTTCAAATAAAATGAACGAGTCTTTTGCCAACTAAAGCGAGGAAAATGTAAGATGTAAACATCTTCAAGTGATTAAGTATTTTGAGCCCAATCTTTAACGAAAAACAAGGTCTTGAAACATTAAATCAATTTTGTCTAAGTGGACGTAAGTAGAGAGAGTGAGCAGTGGTGGCCCAGTGGTAACGGCCATGACTTACGAGTTGTAGGTTCGAACCCTGACAGGAGCTTTACTTTGTGTAAATTATTTCATCACACTGCTCTGAAAACGGTGAAGGAAAACATTGTGAGAAAGCCGGCATGACCTAGAACCAAAAATTCGAAGACATGTGACATCTATCAACCCGCACTAGGCCTGCGTGGTAGATTATAGACCACTCCCTCTCGAAAAGAGGAGGCCTGTGTTCCAGCAGCGGGGACAATATAGGCTGATTATGATGATGATGGACGAAAGTATAAATGTTATGTGTACATAAAAAAGAAGAAAAGGCCACTTTTATTTCGTGTTAAGGCCCATCGTCTAACTGTACACTTGTACAGTTTCGGACTACGGACTTCTGTACACTTGTACAGAAGTAACGGACAACACAGTAACGGACTTCTGTACACTTGTACAGAAGTCCGTATGGATGCCTTAATTGAATAGTAATCATTATCTGGTTACTGGTTAACTGGAAACTGGTTTTTAGTTCATACTTATACCTACCTACTTACATTTATGTTTATTATACAAATGTATCAAAATATATACACCTCCTGGATGAACTTCTAAAACTAAATAAACTAACATCATCATCTGCCTAGCCTTTTCCCAACTGTGTTGGGGTCAGCTTCCAGTTTAACCGGATGCAGCGGAATACCAGTATTTCACATGGAGCGACTGCCTATCTGACCTCCACAACCCAATTACTAGATAATACGATACCCCTTGGTAAGACTGGTTGTCAGACTTTCGGGCTTGTGACGACCCGTAAAGACTGTCAAAGATTCACGAACGACAGCCGGGACCAACAGCTTAACGTGCTTTCCGAGTCACGGAGAGGTCTTGATATGTAAAGATGGATGATGGAAGATGTGTACTAAATAAACTAACAATTAAAATAAACGAACGATTATTATTCAATTTAAGCTTCCATACGGACGTCTTATGAAACAATATACAATGTATAAATATTATTGAAAAAGATTCCCATTATGTCAAATATGTTAAATATAATGGGGCTCTCCTGAATATGACTACGCATTCACAGTATTACGTACGTCTGCGTGACGCATTCACCATTCATCTGCGTATTTCAACCCTTGTGTAGGCATATCTGCATTTTCACGTTTGTCGGAACACGCTGAGAACTGTCTGTTCAACCTACAAAAACAGGTTTATCAGTCAGTCGTGTATGTCATTGCGTGTACGGTTAGTTTAAAACGTTGTAGTTCCTGACAGTTGTCAGGAGCTGCAAGCAATGACGGGACGTGCATTGGCGGTTTTTTGTTTCTTCGTGCACGTACTTGTTCTAGTACATTTTTAAAGCTATATTTTTGCTGGTTGGTATATTTTTGCAACTAAAACATGGGCATAATGACGGGCACACAGGATTATTGTGTTTCAAAATCAATTTATGCTTTCATAGTGGGATGGTGACATGGACTTTACTACTATAGTGGTGGTTCAGGTCTTGAAACTTATCGTTAGTT
The DNA here is from genome assembly GCA_963855955.1 of Luperina nickerlii. Lineage (NCBI taxonomy): Eukaryota > Metazoa > Arthropoda > Insecta > Lepidoptera > Noctuidae > Luperina > Luperina nickerlii. Next base: position 15,494,291 of record OY979662.1, read on the forward strand.
TATTTAATAGATGTACAGACGCCAGCAAATCAAGCTACCCGAAACTGCCAAAATTTTTCCAATTTACTTTGAACCTTATTCTTTAGCGATAAAGTTGAAAATCTGTTAAAGAAATTTGACAGATGGTAGTAATTTTATGTGCTGGCGTCTCTACTTACTTAGACAGCTCAAAATAAATGCATAAAATGGATTTCAAAAAATCGTTGTGACTAAGTTTAATTGCATCACACAAACATGTAAAAATCAAACGTAAATTATACACGAAGTCTTATTACAATTCAATATGTATCTTCACTTGATAGGATTTAGCTTCAATAATGTATCTTCTCACTCGACTCTTGATTTTTTCTAATCCCAGAATGACACAAGGAGTGTGTTACACCGATTACAATTTCTCTAAGATCATCTTATTAACGTCACTGCCCAAACCAAAATGGAAGCGATTCCAACGTGCACTTGGCCGGTTTTCGTATCGAGCCAGCCTTCAAACGGCCAATTCCCATAATTAAAAAGGTTAAAATCCAGTCGCAATCTTATCTCAGCGGCAATCAATGTCAAAGACTTGACAAAAATGTGGAGATTTATTTTTAAAGAGGTATTTTTGACAGATTAAGACTGATATCAAATTATTAAAATTACGAGAAGTGTCTCTCTGTTCCTATCTTTGTGGTACATATGTGTACAGTGTACGTCTCACCTCACAGACATGAGAATTTCCTATTATTTTGTCGCATATTTCAAAGACGTGTAAGAGGCTTTGTTATGTTCCCACTGTGTTTATTTTCCTTAAGCATCTTTTGACATTAAACACTCAACATAAAATAGACTTTTTGCTGTAATGTCTCCTTATAGTATAACTTCACGAAGCCAAAGAATATTTCTTTATATTTGTATGCTAAAAAACTAGAGAAAAATGTGAACTTGTTGGCGAAGTGGGTGTATGCACGACTGCTTAGCCTGGTACCTTGGGCTAGATGCTCTGGTCAGGAAAAGTGTTATTGGATTAGTTAATAAACTATATAACTATAAGAGTGGAACTCTCTACCTGCGTTTGTGTTTCCGAGTGCATACAACCCGAATCTCTTCAAAGTAAGAGTGAACAGGCTTCTTCTGGGTGAGCTCACTCCATCGTAGACTTTGTCTCTGTCATCTCTGACCTAGACTAGAGTCAAGAGCAAACCCATTTCAAATAAAAAATAACTTGAATAATGTTAGGTAAGTGTCTAAGTAACTGGTGGAAGGGACGTATTTTTAACCTGAAGGCTAATTCTCGTAATTAAATACTTTCAATATTTAGTCGCAGTCTCAGCTCGGCGACAAACAAATATCAAAAACATGTCAAAAATGTAGGGAAATTAGAGGTATTTTTGACGGATTGAGACTGAGATCATACTAAGACTATCGTTCTTAAAATTACGAGTACAGCCTCTGTTCATATGGCGTTGCCACAATTAGAATATTATGGCTATTAAGGAGTTATACAATTTGAAGTAATGTTGTAAATTAGGCACGCCACTTTAAGCCGTCTCGACTGTAATTATAGTTCAATCGCATTAGCTGTATGTAACCAGAGAAGCGTAACGCGAGCCAAACCAGCGTTCCCACCTTACGAGCATCGTGGTGATATTACGTCCGCAAATTAATAGACTTCGAATAAATTAAGCTGTTAGCGGTTTGAAACATAAAATTAATATTTAACATACCACTTTCGCGATCTAGTGCTCCACAAATTGGCAGCCAATTTTCCTAAGATTAGGCTCCTCCTGGGCTCAGGTCGATTCGACATCCTACATAATAAATTCAACGGTTTTTCCTCCTCAGCAGTAGGTACGTATGTCTAAGATACAAAATAATTTTATCATTTACATTCATTTTCCAAATACTGTAACTTGTGGAAGATTGTCCGCAATTTACGATAGCCCCATTATAACTTCCTTCATCTTATAAAATACTAACTTTTGCCCGTGACTTCGTCCGCGTGAAACCCCCCGATCACCCCGTCGCATCGCATCGCCTGCTCGCTCCTATTAATTCATTTTCGCTTAGCGACCTTTTTTTATTTTTCATCAGCGCCTAAGAGCCCTAGCGTAATGTTAAATAGCCTATAGCCTTCCTCAAGAAATGGGCTATCAAATGCAAAAAGATTTTTTCTAATCCAGCGGTTACAGAGATTAGCCCGTTCAAACAAACTTTTCAGCTATATTTTATGTAAAAGATTAGTAATAAGTAGGTATATATGTATAAGTGGAATACAATTCATGTCCACTTTATTCTGGTCTACTGGAATGGCTACAAATTGTTACCTATCAGTTTAATGAAGAATCAAACGCTTCTATGAACCCAAATATATTTTATACCCTGATAAAGTCAATAGATTCACATTTCTTAATGTTTATCTTTAACCTAATCTCCACGTAACAAGATTGTTGTTATAGGACTACCAGAATCTCATGGCATAAAAAAAATTGATTTTCATATGGCAATGTCAATCCTTAATAAGAAAATCTTTTTTTTTTTTTGAGAATCTAATAAACCTATAATTTCAAATACCTCTATTTATCTGACTGCTAAAGATTTGTAAAATGAATTGAGAAACTAACTAACTCGACTAACTAAATCTTATCTTGTGTAAAACTATTTGCAGTTTAATTCATACTCTTTAAAAACCCGAAGTTATTTCAGTTCTACCAAAGTTTTCTGCTCGTACATGACGTAGAATTAAACGAAAAACTTGTTCGTTCAATGAAAGTCGAATAAAAATCTAAAACAAACGATACCTACAATAAGAATATAAAATCAATAGAAAATTCCGGACAAGTTAGAATGTCGCCCCGTTTTTCTAACTTTGAAAAGACTCTTGGGCGAAAAGAAAATTCGAACAAGTTCATTTTCTTTGGATTTGACCCTGAACGCTGAAGGCAAGATTTACCAAACAATATTTTCGTATTTGGAGAAATAAAACAAACTTATATAACATGAGTATGTTCTGGTTTATCTTTTGATAGATTCGATGGAATTTTGCAAACATATTTTGCGAGTTTAATAAATTGTGATTAGTTGTGATACAATAATCACAGATGGCCTCTACCCGACTCTGCGGAAAACAGACGTGATGACTTGTTATGTGTGTTATCACATCACATAATGTAAAATATTCTAATCGACCCATTATCAGATATCTGAATAACTTAATACTCACTCTTTCATTAGGTAATCAAGTTTTTTTCTGATTCATTGTTCTGTTATTTATGTACTAATTACTTTAAAAACTCCACCCCAAGTTTATAAATTCCGTTTATCCAACTGGGCCTTAGGGTAGATTCTTGGACATACGTTTCCGCGTATCTATCTTCCGATAGCAAACTCTGTGACACGAGATTGTTATATATTATAAGAAGACAAGCAGACCCCACAAACGTTTAAAAAAAATAGCGTACGACCTATTCTCAGACCTATCAAATATACACAAAAAATTTCATAAAAATCAGTCAAACCGTTTCGGAGGAGTTCAAGAACAAACACTGTGACACGAGATTTTTATAGAATGGATAATTAAGCTTAATAATAAGTTCACCAACTTCTCAACATTATCTTCTCCAGTTACCTCAAAAGTTCCCACATTTAAACCATAGGTTCTGTCGTACTTTACTTTTCTACTTTTCCTGTGGTCTTCATTTCTGCTGACACATATTACAGGCGGCTCCTTTTCTCATATAACAGAATCTGGACTTAAATACCTAGGAATTTTAACTTTTCTACGTAGCTTTTTGAATTGTAAAGGTTGGAACATCTATACCTACTTATAATGATATTATAAAGAGGTAATTTGTATGAAGGGGGTAATCTCCGAAACTACCAGTCGGATTTGAAAAATTAATTTAGTGGCCATTTCTTGAGCCAGGTTATAAGCTACACAATACGTTAGGAACCAAAGGAGCCGAGCAATAATAACGCTAAGCGAAAACGAAGTACAGACGCCAGCACATCAACCTACCCGAAACTGTCAAATCCCAATCAACTTTGAACCTTGTGCTTTAGCGATAAAGTTGCAAATCTATTAAAGAAATTTGAGAGATTGTAGTAGCTTGATATGCTGGCGTCTGTACTAACGCTGGCAGGCGATGCGATGCGACGGAGGGGGCCGGGGAACAACAAATTTTACGCAGACGAAGTTGCGGGCAGAAGCTAATTTTTAATAATTTTGTTTTTTTTTTATTATTAGGTGCTTCATTAGTCCGTGTTAGGTCTTGAACTGCCCGATTGATGTGACTGACCGATGATCCTGAACAGCCCTGATTAGGAAATTGGGTGTTCCTTATTTATCACAATGAAATAGTTATGCCTACATGTATTACTTTGTGAGTAAGTAAGCTTTAATACTCGCTATTTCTACACAGATGGCGGTGCGAACAAGTCGGTTCAGTCGCACTGAAAGCTCAGTTGCTCAGTCGAGTGTTTGTGCTGTAGGTACTCTACCTACTCCAGAAGAACATTTTGTCTCTTAACACTGACAGTGTCGATGAAGCAAGCGGAAAATGGTGGCTCCTAGCTAGTGCGCCTAATCGGCGACATAGTGCACACCCAGCAAAATAAATGAAACAACAGCTGGGTGAATATTATCATCTTTTTCCACAATTCAAGGACGATCCGCTGTGGTGGCTTTTCTCCCGCTTATCCGACAAAGCAGAAATATTAAAATATATAAGCTAACAGACTTAAATAATATGTACATGTAAAACTAAACAAGATTCGTCCGCCTCGCTGTCAGCGATAAAAGTGCCTAGAAGGCTGGCAGCATTGCCACGTTGTTCGGCGATGCTGATTCTTTGGACAAAAAATAGGCCAGCTCTCTGGTCACGTGAAGGGTCAATATTAAAATAGCAGCACTTTCTACCATTTTCCAATCCATACCTAATTTAATTCACACAAGTAAACAACCGAATGGAAGTGGCACGAGAGTGAAGATACGAAAAGCTGAGGCGAACCGATTAGCATTAGATTATGTAATCACCCTATACGGCTTTCGCATTCAAGTAGGGATTCCCGAAGATATGTTTCATAGTTGGTTACTGTGTCTTTATGTGTGGTAATTAGTTTTATTTGTTAGTTGTGGTGTTGTGTACGAGTTTCTATAAGAAAACACTCAGCGCCTTGAGATTCTTATATTTCCGATAAGTACTAGCAAAAATCTTATTTTTTAGATCTCTCAAGCTCCGCTAATGAGACACCATTGATTTTCTATTGCATCGTGCTACGTAGAGTACGCGCGGAGCTTGTAAATGATACCTTGTACCGGAGCGCCCCCGTTTTCTGACTGACTTTTTTAAGAATGTGGGCGAGATATTTATAATCTATGAAAGAGAATTTGCTATTTAAATCACGAGCAAAAATAGCACTCAGTTCCTAATATACAATACAAAAATATAACTAAATTACATTACCCAACGTGGGAGTCGAACTCACACTTTTGCTCTTCGTACTACTAAACCAACAAACCACAAACACCTACTAATGTATTCTCCAAACATTAACAAAAATCTCATCGTGTAATCCCGGTAATTAATACGGATAACAAAAAACGTCTCGCTTTATATTTCGGAAAATTCTCTCTTTCACACGTTTATAAAGGATATTACCTACATAACTCAACATTAACAGTTACAATTAAGTTTAATTTCACACCGTCAACTCAACAATGCAGACGGGACGGCGTAAACAAAACAATTACAGACCTAGTGGGGGGTAGTTACGATTCTCTTTCAAAGTTCTTGTCTCCTGGCCTTAAGGATGATTTCCACCAAACGGCTCGCATCGCATCGGATTGGAACGGATTTTACAATCTTTAAACGATATTAAATCGTTTACAAAATATTTAAAGTCTATATTACCAAGCCGGTCGGCTGTCGTCCAAATTTTTCTTTTCCTCTTCTGTGTTTTGTGATTATTTCCTTCTTTTTCTAATAAAATAGCCAACAATACTGCGTCAACTTCAATTATTTTCAAAAATTAGAAGACTTCAACACGGTAGGAATGAAACTATTTGACTAGGCGCAGAAAGGTATACCTTCAGTATTTTTATCTATGGATACCCTCGCAAGCGACGTACGGAGCCGATCGTATGCGTCGACATCCTGCCGGCCGCGATCGGCTGTCGCCGCATCCGTTCGTATCCTTTCCGATCCGATGCGATACGAGCCGTTTGGTGGAAATCAACCTTTAAGTAACGTGACTCTTTGACGATGAATTACACTGAACTTTGTATGTTTTAGGGTGCTATTTCAGTAATGGACGCTTTAAGTACCGGGGGTGTAATTAATTAATTTTGGTATTACCTACATATTTTTGCAGAAAGTATTTCTATAAGGGCTAAAAGGTTTCATTCAACATGTTACTTTGTTGATTCGCATTGTGGTAAATTGTTTAGCAATAAGGTAAATTAAACCGTATCCAGTCTTTTAAAGAGACGTCCAGACCTATTCAAATTAATTGGCTTTTTAGGGTTCCATACCAAAAGGGTGCCAACGGAACCCTGAAAGTTATGAGAATTGCCCCTCGGATCTCATTCTCAATCTGTCAATAACACTTCTAATTTTCCTACATTTTGACAAGTTTTTGACATTGATTGTCGCTGAGATGAGATTGTGACTAGATTTTGAACGTTTTTGATCACGGGAATAGCCCTTCAGCCGGTCGATTCTGTAAAAATCTCACCGTGAAAACTTAGGTGAAGTGAGTTTGTGTTTGCTAGGAATTGACACTATTGACAGCTCACTCCACGCTCACTTCACCTAAGTTTTCACAGTGAGATTTTTACAGAATAGCACCGCTGATGTATGAACGTAAACCGGAGGAAAAGGAGTATGTTAGGATCATAGCATATGGCGTTCTGTAGTTTCTGCCTACCCTCATGGCAAGAAGGTGTAAGTTTATGTATGTATGTATTATCTGCACATCAAAGTTGCATACATTATGAGCTCTAATTCGTTGCACAACATGCTGTCACAAGATAACTAGACAGCTACCGAGTAATGCAACACGGAGACAAGTTCCAAAATCGACGTACTCTGTCGAAATGAACTCATTTATTAATTCGTTAAATGTTCTGACAATTTACGTTTCCGAAATAGATTCCTAATAAAATTAATTCCGTAATTACAGAAATAATTAAAAAGCCATTGTGTCCCACGTGGATCCACGTTCGATACGAAAGGTTAATATATCCTAGAAAGTCTCCTGTACCGTGAGGCATTCCCGAGTCACTTATTGACTTAAAACTCAAACACGGAACAAGCATGTGTTAGCCAGACAAATATTTGGTAATCAAACTGAAGCCTAGCCAGCCATTTGCTCAACTATCAGTCAATCCAAACGGCACAAATATCTGTCACGTAGATATATCGATTACTTTAGTCTTACAGCAGTGAAAAATCAGGTTTTCAAAAAAAAATAGCCTTATTCATCACTAGACTGAAAAATTAAGAGAAATCATAGCAATCAAAAGTAAATAAACCAATTTAAAATGCGGTTCTTCTCAGCGCCAGGCATTTGTCAGACATTTTTAAACTAGGTATTTGGCGCAATCGTAAACACAGTGCACAGAATACTAGTTTTTTTTTTTTAATAAAAACTGGAATAATTGTCTCATAAGCGACTATCATTCTACACAATCCTTTGTTCTCTTTCAAAGGACCTCCTTTGGGAGACGAAAACGTGAGCAGCTACCTAGCTGCACACGTTTTCGTCTCCCAAAAACTTTACCAGGTGTAGTATTTAGTGCCCTCTCCTTTTTGCACAGTACAGGCACACGACATACTGGTGTTTGCAAAGACGGGTTAATGAACCTCTCTCTAGAAGTCTGTCAGAGTCGTAGCACTCGGTGCCACATCATTAATTTCTACCTAATGTCTGAAACGCCGAGGCGACGTAACGTACCACATTTTGTGTTCACATACATGAATGTTACGTTCCTAGATGTGCTTCATGAGCGTAACTTATAAGTCTGGCTTTGGTCTGGTCGGTTCTTTATCTCTTTCGAAAAGAACTACCTACTGAGGTATGGTAATAAAAAGTTGACTTACTATCTACTAATTTTACTTGTCATGTTCTGTTCACTGTTATCCATTGCCGTTGGATCTATAAGTAGTTAATCGAAAATTTGTGTCCAATAAAACAAAAGGTTGTCATTATCTGGCCTGAAATAACTGGTGTTTCTAAAAAAACCTTTTTCCGGAACGATTAGATAGTAACCCCCGTACTAATAAACGTCGTATAGCGTCTGTATATTTACACAACGCTTTGTCTTCTTCTTTCGAAAGTCAAATTACTGACGACTGAAAGAGAGAAATCGTTATGTAACTATTCATCTGATATAATACCTTTATTAGTAAGTGGGTTAACTAATCATTCCAAGTACGTAAACTTCAAAGCAACAGCAAACTTTCCCCATAACTTTGTACACTAGTTCCATTATCAAAAATAAGACGTTGTTGTAAGTTTACTGAAAACAAACCCACGGTATCGTTTCCATTTTCCCTTGGTCCTCGGTAACAAAGCTACAGGCTGGCTCCGCCGTTTGTTTCACACGTTAAACAACTAACCACGTTTCGAGGCTCTTTCGGGCTCCCAAACACTGTCTTCTAAATATCTATAAACTACACTATACCTACAATACTGTTAAGATTAACATAAGCTTGTTCTCAAGTCTTTGACAATGTAGATCATTAGCTAATGAAGATTGGGAATGTTTGAACGTAGTACTTTTGCGAATGTTTGAACCATACAATGATCTAATTAAAGACAAAAAATGAAGGAACTGTAATTCTGTGAGAAATCAAACTGTATGCAGGATTTGCAATAGAGTAGAAAATAATACGATACTCTTCACTATGTGGGAGCAGCGGTGGTACGAGTTAGATCTATATCTATCATAGGTTCGAACCGGCAGACACTTTCCTTTGTGTAATTATCTTCATCACCACTGCTCTCAAAACAGTGAGGTAAAACATCGTGAGGAAACCGGCATGTCTGCGAACCAAAAATGAGAAGACATGTGACATCTACCAATCCGTACTGGGCCCGCGTGGTGGATTACGACCTACTTCTCATACCCTACCTCTCATAGAGAGGACGAGTGAGTCCTAGCAATGGGGAACATTATTAATGATTATGCCACTCTTTATTATGTACGCCATGAGAATTACAGATATAAATGTGGAAATTTTTCATAGGGTGACACATTGGGCGGTCTTATCGCTAAAAGCGATCTTCAGTAGGTAGCTCTTTAATAGCTAGATATTAAATATATCGCTAGTTTGTCAAATAAACAAAAAAAGTAATCAAATAAAAATATAAATTTCAACTATAAAAAAAAATTGCGCCTAGTTACCTACATAGCTCTGCATTCAGTACAAATGTCTTCACTAATTCCTGAAAGAACAAATATGTTTTGTTGTTTGATAAATTCAAATGTTTTCAATACGAAGGTCACACAAAACTGATATTATATCCCACATTCAATGTATGCACATTCCTAAATAAGTGCTTTCAGTGAATTATTTTGAAAGCTTATTTTACCCACTTATGATTTTGCATGGAAGGCTTTCCATTTAAATCGATGTTAATAGAAATAAATAATTTTTACCTTAATTCAATTCTCAACGGTGACGTCACCATCAACCTTTCGCAGCTCGACCAGCACATAAGGGTCACGGATACATTATCTACATATCCGTTCATCGGAAACACTGACTTTTGTAACCTGTATTCTAGCTTCTATGCCACAATACTTACACCCACGGGAACCTATTTGATCTTAGACAATACATTAAGACGTCACTACTTCAAACAATTAAGTCGTCAGTTCAAAGACTATGTAACATGCTATTATCCAATATCAATATGTCACTCAGACGTAAGTTCAATTAGACGGAAAGAATTAGGTACTTATACCGACAATCTTAGGCATTGTAAAGCTGACAATGTTACGGGTAAAGGAAAATGCAAGAAGGATCTCTTACAATAGGTGAACTTACCGTACTGGCCACAGATAAAACCCAAGCTTTAAAGACACCCGTGAACAGGCGCGACGCGACTCTAGTAGAACAAATTCTATAAAAACTTCATGGGAATTGTTCTACGAGAATCACGTCGCACCGTCGTGTCGCGCTTGTCTGGAGAAGCCTTAAGTCGAGTCATAACGCCTAACAGATAGATAAATGAGGCCGCTTATTGTATTAAAATAAGAAACAAACACCAAGAACTTCTGCCGCATAATTTGATAAATTCCTTTAGCAAACACTTTCATTAAAGTGGCTCGTTAAAATGAGAGAAACTTTAGTTTCTTTAATTCCAACATGAATTATTTATGTAGGTGGGTCCGGCGATTATACGTTTCGCAGCGAGCCGCGAATATTAATAACCACACTTTGTTTGGCACATTTTCCTGGCAATTTCAACCAAAAAAGCACGGTTTATTTAACTTACAAGTAGACATTAAAAATAAAATTAAGGAAGAAGTTATTATTTTTCACAAACAAAATTAACAAGATTGGTACTGTTTCGGCAATGTCCTAGCTAAGCTCTTCTCTCAAATAAACACTGTGCTAACGTTCTACTTCACAATATTCACAATATCCATATTTCAAGATAACAATAAGAGTAGAAACCGTAGCGTGGTCAACATTATCTCATAACATCAGCCAGATAATGCAGGCGTACATAAAGAATGTAGTTATCATAATAAATAGACAAGTTTATGTATGGTACACGCGCGTACCTACCACACACATATTTCCTACTTTCCTATTCGTACGGCTGCCCCATATGAGGCGCTAGCTAATGTTCAAAATAAGGTCCCACCCACATTTTTATTTGGCAGCGCAACACGTACGAGGCACGGACGTCGTTCCGCTACCTACTGCGGTTCCGATGCGGTACCAACGGAAAATTTATGTACCACTGAGCGTGCAAGTCTAGTCTCCTTACCGAGAAACCCCATGTGAAGCATTGCCCGCGCGGAATTTCAGCAAAACGCGCTCTCTACTGCGGCCCGCACAGCGGGGACTCGCGCCGAGCCTCGTACACACGCCGCTTTGTAACCGAAATGACTGCGAATAAACAAACATCCTGATATACTTTTAATAGTCATAGGATCCTTAGGGGGGTCGCCCTGCTCAAATTTTAAGTTTGTTAAGAATTTTAAATTAAGAGCATTAGGCTCGGCGTCATTGTAGAATTAAATATTAACAATGCTATTCGAGTGAATTTGTTAGCAGGCTGAAAACAATGAATTTTTAATAGTTATTCTCCTTTGCGACGGGCAATTAACGTAATGAGGTAGTAAGTTTAGCCTTCCCTCGGGAAGGGGTTGCGAACTGGAGTTCATTCTGAACTGGATTTGCTGATACTTGCTATTCATAAACTTTATTATTAATGTTCAATTCTGTTCTCTGTTGAGAAATGTCTTAGTAATTATAAAAGTATCGTTGATATTTTGTTGGATTCTGTCGGTCTCTTGTATCGTTTGCATCACATTCTAGGAACAATTTACAAATTAGGATTTTGCACGGTAACTTTGCGGACTTTTACAACACCATATTACCTTCAGCTCATCAATCACACGAGCAAACATTCCATAGAAATATGCCAACAGTTTTGACAAGTATTATCATGTAATAATTAAACCACCTTGCGACGGGGCCGGCTCATTTGTCTTTTTAATAAATTGTTTGTTTTACTCGCAGCAGTTTCACGTAATTTGTTCTCGAGTAATTTATCACGTGTCCCCGCGATTCTCTGGATTAGGTGCACATCCCTCACATGCCTGTTTGTCAGATTAAGGCGACGCACACGTCGTTCTCCTTATAAATAATCTTACTGTTTGAGCCTATATATGTTGTCGACACAAACGTGGTATTCAATGACAATACAGTCATTTCAGTAAAACTACTTGATTAACGTTCAGACCGCCATCTGAATTTCTGCCGCCAAGCTTGCATTACTCCGCTATGACTTGAAAGGTTAGGGACACCATGGTCAGGGGTTTTAGCAAAACATCTGCAAGCTCCTAGGTGTAACTTAACTACCAGTGCTAGCTTAACTGCCAGGGCTTATTTTTAATCCCGTATTTTAAATTGTTTCTTCGTTTTATTTTTTTACATTTTTTCACATAATATAGGAGCAACAAGAATAATGTACCCAGGATTTTGTAAAATCTTGATTTAAAAGAGTGTCCTTGGAGTTTCTTGCCCATTCTTCTCCTTATATATCTACATTTTGGAATGAGCAATTAGCTTCAACTTTCTAACTGACCGACTCTTTGACAATTTAAACGTGCCTGTAAATGGTTTAATTGAAATAAATGCTTTGAGTTTGAGTAATTGGTGTCCAAAAGGTATATCCTCTTTAAAGCAAAAATAATTGAATTCCAACCAACAGGTGCTTAAATGAAAAATGAAATGCTGCAACTAAAGCTTACAATCGTCTATATTTTTTTGTGTATTTTCCTTAAGATGAATCTTATATAAATATGCACATATTCCTTCCACACGTAAACAGTACGGGGGCACCCATTTATTTGAATCGGCGCGTAGAAATAAACATGTTATTATAACAGACATTAGAATTTTCCGAACATGTCACATTCTGTTAGAGTATTGTGGACGAGCGTACGAATACCAATGTGGAACACTAGAATAGACTTGCAAAGTGAATGTTTCGTATTGTTTACTGAACTGGAATAGACGCAGAATACTTAAATTATTATTCAACAACAGCAGAAAATGTAAAAACAAATAATGTGATGTGATTTCCTTCATTAAGAATTTAGTAAAGAGTAAAGTGGTAGCCCAGTAAACTAAAGTGGCCCAGTAAAGTAAAGTGGTAGCCCAGTAAAAACGGCCGCGACTTACGAGTCCTAGATCGTAGGTTCGAACCCCGACAGGCGCTTTACTTTGTGTTAATTATTTCATCAACACTGCTCTCAAAACAGTGAAGGAAAACATCAGTGACATCTACCAGCCCGCACTGGTCCCGCGTGGTGTATTACGGCCCACACCCTCTCACAGAGAGGAGGCCTGTACCTCAACAGAGGGAACATTATAGGATGATTATGAAGATTTTAGTTCTTGAAACAATCTATGGAATACGAAGTAACTTTATCAAACACTAGAACTTGATTATAATATTTTCTAAAATAAAATTGACAGGCTCGTAAACTAAGCTGAACACGAAACTTTTAATTTCCCAAGTATCTCTAAATACGGCCTAACAAAAGATGGAGAAGTTACGAAAATAAATATACGTATAATATATGTTAAAATAATGCCATCCGCAAAACTGAATTTGAATTTTTCCCTTTGTGCCTCACCGACGTCATGTATTATATTTTCGTTTTATTAAAATCAGGAAAATAAACAAAACTTGGGGTATTGGTTCACCCTTACCTGTAATCCCCACTCCGATAAAAAGCACCTAGAGGTATAAATAAATAACATAACATATCTACCTATTGCCCGCAGTTTCATTTTTGTATTGTATGCGACAAGGACAATTGCTAATTGGATGTAAAAGTGGCTATGTTTTAATGTATGACATAGTCCATCTTTGTGGAAAGTTTCATCTCAATCCGATCAGCCGTTTAAGTGTGACTGAGTGACAAACGTCAAAATTTTTAGTTAAGGGGGTTTCATTTTAAAAAGGTAAGGGGGAGGAGGGGTTGTGTAATTTCCTATATAAAAGCCACATGATCTATATTAAATCAGGTAAAAGTTAAAGTAATGCCACTCATTATTCTTATACCTTTGTTTCAGGTAATTTAGATTAATTTACTCGTGCTCGTCATTTATTATAAATAATATTCATAATGTGCCCAGAATTCTAATGTGCTCATAGCTGTGTTAATATTTTGAATGAATAAATATTACCTTTTATGTACCTATAAATAAACGCCTTTCTTGGCAACACAGTGTGTATACCTACATTATTCTGGGGTAGTAAATCCAATATAATATTGTTGCCATTATATTAAAGAACATTTATTTCTTCTGTGTAATATTTTTTTTTTCTAAAAAATAATACACAGAAGAAATAAGTGTTGCGATAAAATCCTTGAATGTGTTATGTATGTTTATGTTGTATTAAAGTATTTGGGCTGCTTATATCATATTCACGGTAATTCTTATCCCGCAAATTTTAAAGGCTAAACTGCAAGGGATTAAATTGCACTTAAAGGGATCAGGGAAAACACCCTGCGGCTCAAATTTTACTCCAACACCTATATTTATAGTCTTTTTGCATAGAAACACAACACACCTTTTTACAAGCTTTTTTATTTATTTATTTCGGAATTCATCGTGTAATACTGCAGTCTAGTTTCCGATGCCCTTGACAGAAATAAAGGCGGATAGTCTGTGCCAGCCCATTCGTTTCCACAGTACTTTATCGAAAATGGTGGCTATTCTGAAACAAATGAGTGGATTACGACTGGCGATACTGTTTCTAGAGTACCTACCTAGCCTAGGTCGCCTAGATAAAGTTTGGTGGACTACTTTTTTTATGACTTTGCGGGAATAAGTTGTGTTTGTCTGTACCTGAAAACGGATGTTTTCAGTTTTGTTACTTTGGCAACAAATAACCTTTGTAATGTCGGGTTCTTAACACAGGAGTACGAAATTAAAAGAACACACAGCGTAACCCCAAGATCGTCCCTTCCTATTGCAACACCAAAACACACATTACGGAAGGAATGGTTACGATCCGGAGAGTTTAGCACCCGCCCCGGGCCGGACACCCGGACACGCAGGGCACAACACACCCTAATTAAAGAAAAACAAAGCACTCTCACACAACTAAACAATGATACTCATAATAACTCATTATAATAATTAAGTGACGTGATTTTCAGTCCATTTTTTGACATTTACATTTAAGAAAGATTTACATTCACTTCGAACAAACGAGTTCTTGAATGTTAATACATTTATTAAATATGATCTTTTTCTTACAGCCGAAGGAGGAAGCTGCCTTGTGCCACTTGGCATGGAAAATGGTCTGATTGCTAACGAATCGCTCTCGGCAAGCTCCAGCTACGACCAGAGTGTCTCGCCACTCAGCTCACGGTAATTTACTTATTTATGAAACCTTCCACGACACAAATACTACAAGAATGTTGACAATGTTTATGCAACAAAGATTTGTTAAAACAATAGTGGGCACGCTATTACTCAATGACATAGGTCTGAATGGACACACATTCCCCTAAATCCGAAACAAATAGCCCTATAATCGATATAGTGTCTTTAGCTGCCCATTGTTAAACAACAATGAAGCGCTATGATACGGCCAAGTTGTTACAATAATTGTGAATCCCCCAGCCGCAAAACGCTCATACTTAGCTCAAACAATTAACTGTGGGACCCACATTCGTGGCCTTAAGCCCGCATAAGCCCGAAGCGAGACAATAACGCGAAAACTCGACTCCCGTTTGAGAAATTCACTAACAGAAAATTAAATTTTCATATGAATTTGGAACGACCGTGATCCTACAAAAGCCTTTCGGAGCTTGACTCCCCAAAGATAACAAGATGTAAGTAGGGCCGGCTGTTCCGAAGCCTTATCATCTGAGCCACTTTACATAGGGTCAGAGGCGATTTAGCAAATGCCACGTTAATTCAGCGCTTAGCGCGCTTTGTTCCGCTGTAGCTACTGATGAGATCATGAAAGATATTCAAATAGAACTGCCACCAGACGTCCTGATCTATTGTCAAACGAAACAAATAAATTTTTCACTATATTTGCTGAGAATATTACGCTAATTTTATTTGTTTATGCGCCAGGCAGCGTGCCCTAAACGACTATTTATACAATTGCTGGTTAGCTAAGTACTAAAATGAACTCAAAATCGTTGATAAACCGACAAAAATATACGCTCGGCTGTGCTTTATTTCCACTTGTTGCTCGCTTATTGTGATGAATAAAAAGAAGCTTTGTGGAGAAGTTAACCGAGACACCTCTTTGCAGTATACGGACCGAGATCAAAGGCGGCGCGTGGTGCCCTAATGGATTGATATCACCTCGAAGCCGTCAATTTCTGGAGATTGATCTCCACGACGAGTATCTTATCACAGGCTCCGAGTCACAGGGCAGGTTCGCTAACTCCGTGGGAGTGGAATTTGTCGAGAGCTACTCGGTGGAGTACTGGCGCACCGCACTCAACCGCTGGGTCAAATACAAAGATTTTAACGGAAGCAGGGTAAGTGACCACTTATTATTGAGTTTTTCTTTATTCCGGCAGCGGAATAATAGCCTGTGTTTTTGCTCCTTGCCAAACACAATTTGAAG
Source organism: Luperina nickerlii (assembly GCA_963855955.1). NCBI lineage: Eukaryota > Metazoa > Arthropoda > Insecta > Lepidoptera > Noctuidae > Luperina > Luperina nickerlii. The sequence goes on from OY979662.1 coordinate 15,510,629, forward strand.
ACAACTTTGAAAACGCGAAAGATTTCATAGCAGAATAAATTCAGTTCTTTATTTAGGGCTTAGAGTCGGCTGATTAAATTTGGGACCGTTTTATTTGTCCTTCGTTAAAGTAGTCAGAACCTTAAATACTGGCACATCAACGCCAAATTAAAACTTGGAAAAGTTTGATGCTACAGTTAACAAACACATTAAAAGTTAGATAAATCATTTAATTTACTTAGCAATTAGGCACAAATCAGTACCTTCGAAGTTTTCCTTTACATACTTCGGATCTCAGGGAAGTTTCGGGCTCGTTCCGAAGACACAAGGCTCGCGTTTCATGAAATTAGTCCCCGAGCGGGTGCTTAGGTTACGCTGAACCATACGATAGGAGTAGGTACATACCAGTACATATGTGACAACTTGAAGGATATGACGTGTGTTTTTTTTTTAGATATAGTAATTACCTCATAATAGAAAGTAATATTGATGTCGTTGATTGATTCTCATCATTATCACCATTCTCCTGTTCTTATCCTAATTTATTTTGGGTCGGCGCAACGTGTCTCTTTCTTCCATACTTCCCTCTATTATTTGTCATTTCGGTAGTCATCCTCTTTCTAACCATAACATCTTTCACACTGTCCATCTATCCTCACTTCGATCTTCTCCTACCCTTAAAGCATACATATACAGCATGTATTATAGCATTCATACTCATTTGTGTTCTTCTATCGTTGATCGATTCTAAAACAAAAAAAACAAATACCAATTTAGATTGTTTGTTTAATAAAATAAATTTAAAACACATGAGGGCTATAAATCACTATTTCCCACAAAAACGACGGCAGCATATTCAAACAGTGTATGACAAACTGTTTCACTCACCTGAACCAATCGCAATTTCGCATATCCTTACTCCACAATAAAAATGTCGAGCCCTCTCAGTGAGTCTGTAAACAAACCGCTTTAGTGGTTTACATTTTTCAATTTCCCTTGATAAACGGCCGTACATAAAATAAAATGTTAAAACAAAACATGTGGCTCCACGTGGAATGACAAAAGAAGATAAACGGTTTCATTTTCTTTGTAGTACCTATGTCGTAAATATGTACGAAATATTTTCACAGAGATGGATCTCTTTTCTGTCCCCGTGCAAAGTGTTCATCCGTCCGTCAAGGCTGAATACCCCTTTCCTTATTTTGAAAACATGGCTTCGGAAAAGTGTACTTAAAAAACTTTGTAGCCTATCTCAGTGATCATTCTAATGTTTTATAAATCGATAAACGGACTCAACCTTTTTGTTGTATTTTTTGTACGCTGTGCGTTTATGAAACAAGTACAAATACTTGTTTTCTTTATTGCAGCTTATATCTGGAAATGTGAACACATACACGCCGAGGAAATCTACTCTTGAGGCGCCATTCGTGGCATCGAAAGTACGCGTTTTTCCATTCGCAGCGCACCCTCGCACAGCTTGTATGAGGGTGGAACTGTATGGATGTCGTTGGAAACGTGGGTATCAAAGGGATAACGTGTATAATTGCTGGTGCGTCCCGGGACAATGCAAAGCGACATTGCTCTGCACTGCTTGTGAAATTTGCGGTTTTTGCGATTGCGAGCTGAGCGATGAGAAGCCGCCTCCGGGCGGTAAATTTACAGTCTGTTCTTTGTGCAGAGGATCTAGTTGCGTACTCCGCACCCAAAGGCGGGGACATGCAGGCGATGACCGGCGGGGCGCGGTTCGAAGACCTCGGCTACGACGGAACACTCCGGGACGGACGCCTAATAAATGGACTCGGTCAGATGACGGACTCCTTGGTAGGACCCAACGATTTTGAACTGCCCGACCAGTTAGACACAAGAGGTATGTAAATTTTGGGTCCTCAATCTTCACTTAACTATCGGTCAGGCCGGTTTGTAGGGATTGGATTTATTCAAGAGTAAAGTGTATTTACATGGAAATAGACTAACTAAGTTGGGTCTTTAAGTGATTAAGGCATGCTTTTTAAAATGTAAATGATAATCAAAATATTAATATACTCAGTAAAACCAAAATACTACACCAACAATTCTCTTGATTCAAAAAAACAAGTGTCTTATATCATTAATTAAGTACACAAAACGCGAAGTCAATCAGATATCATCACACCATTATATTTTGTCGTAGGATCTCGTTGGGTTGGCTGGAACAAAACCATGACAACTGATGAGGAAGTCACCCTCACATTCAACTTCAGCGAGACGCGTCTGTTCTACCACATCGATGTCCACACCAACAACATGTTCACGAAAGACGTCCAGGTAACGCCTGTTTATTGCCTTTGCGAAAGCCTTTGCAATTTTTTTTCTTTGTTGTTTCCTATGTCCACATTTGCGTTTGTCTCAAACTATTTTAATAAACCCAAATTTCTCAAGTAATGTTCACGTTATATTATAATTAGGATCATCTTTGAAGGAGTATATGTAGCCCAGTTTGTGGTAATTTAGCGATTGCAATGTTCTTTTCCTTTTGTCAGCTGTTCAAAGAAGCAGAAGTGTACTTCTCACTAGAAGGAGAGCGGTGGCAGGAAGACTATGTCTCCCACGAGCCGAAGCAGGACAGAGTGTCCGAGCACGCCAGGGTGGTGCACATCGACCTGCAGAACCGGACCGCCAAGCATATCATGATGAAGCTGAAGTTCCAACATGAATGGATCCTCATCAGCGAAATCACCTTCAAATCCAGTAAGTACACAACTTACCTATTCTTCTAACCCTTTCCATTTTAATAATGATAAGCCCAAAACATTCGAAACAAGCCGACGGGTGCGTAAACGCTTTTAAACCCGCCGTGTATTTAATGTGTCTACTTAAAATATAAATAAATCAACGCAAACAGCAGATAATTTGTTTGGTATTCGCAGCTGATTTTGCGCTGTCCGAATCAGCGCTCAATTCACGGGATAAACATCTTGCGCAATCACGAACGGGAATCCGAAACAGTTTATCGAATCAAATGCTTTGTGCAAAGAAATTATTCTGGAATAAAAAGTGAACAGGCGGAGATATTTATAAACACGATTAGGTGGTTTTTGACGCGAACATAAAGAAGTGGTCCCGTGGGCGTAAGGGGCCTGGCAGCAGGCTCGCTAATAGATCCATTACTCCTCATCGGAGCCCTTATCAGTTCGGAGCACTCGCAAGCCTGCGGCTATTTCACAAATTTTATCTTTCTCTAATTAATCCACAGCTCTTTTGAGGAAACCGCTTCTTAAGTGATAAATCGCCGCCCGCAAAATGAAGAACTTGTAATTAAAGAAAATCTTTGATCTGGATTATTTCGTTCCCCCTATTATGTTTTGAGGAGGCTGTGACGCGTCGCGCGCACTCTCCGAGATATTATCCCAAGGAAAATGGATTTTGAGTAATATTGGCGGTCTTTTGAACACAATGTGTAGAACTTGTTCGTACATAAAAGCGAAACTCTATAAAAATCTAGATTATAATTCAGTTAAATCTACTTACGTGAAGAGAAGGCAAAGATTTTTATAAAGAGGTTACTATATTGTTATTTTACTATAGCGCAAGTTATAAAAGTGAACTCTAATATAAAGTTGTTGTGAAATATGTTCTTGTTGTAATATAACATGGGGTAACGTCGTGAGGTATCCACGCTACGTACCTTAGGGTGCCACAGCGAAGTTTTCAACATAATTACGCCGGCGGCAGTGCGGTGTAGGGGTTTCTGAATCATCATTATTCTTAATCTGCCCCAATTAGGAATCCTTACAAGTATCGTGATACGTGTCTAATTACCGAAATGGAACATAATGTACACGTCTAGCTTTTGTCCGCTAAACATTTAATTGTCGACGCCACTTTGAAGGTGGGTAGTTACACGTATTGGTTTCCCTTACAATCGAAATGATCCCCTAAATTGAATGAATGAATGAATTGAATCTTACACTGTTAAATTCGCTTTGATAGAAGCTGAACAGTTATGAAATTCAAATTAAACAGATAAAGGGATAGATCAATTTATTTCATCTCCCGCAATAAAAAATCCAATGCTTTGAACAGTATGTTTGTACAAAATTAAACATTTTAGTAGAAAAAGGAACACATAATAAGTAGGTAGAGACAAGTAAAAAATAATATTTCTAGGTATTACGTCCATGATAGCCGTATCTTTTTAGCTTGTTATTATTAGCTAGGTACGTGGAGGGGACTTATATTTCCACCTTCATTTTAAAAAGAATACCTATCTTATTTCGCTGGCTTGCTCGGTCTAACTAGGATCTCGAGAGGGCATTGAACCCTCAACAAGGGTGAGATTTAGCTGCCCTAAGTAAAATTTTCTTAATACCTATTTTTACCGTCATATTTGGGTGAGCTTCATTTAAAAATGAGCATAGTCTTCGAGATTTCAATTTAAAGTAGAACGCCAGTATTAAAATATGTTCGTTGTTATTTCTTTGTTTCTTATCGGTGCTTGATTTATTAATAATTTCGAAGATCAGGCAATGTTATACACATAACCTATTTATTAAAGCACAAGTTCCACTTATGTGCAAGTAAAGTTATGGAACAAAAAACTGAATGTCAAACAACAAAGTTCAAATTCCATTACAACCAAAAACTTATTAGGACCTTTTTGTCACAAAAATATGGTCTCTCAAAAATCAACTTAGATTCCATTTCAATAAAGTAGAAAACTGATTAAGTAGCGATGGAATGTAAATTATAATCTGAGTTTATGAACACTGCTATACATACAATTCGACATAAACGTAGAAACAAATTAATATGAATTAATATATATCCCATATTAATTATATAATAATAACTAGCTTCTGCCCGCGACTTCGTCCGCGTGAAATTTCTTGTTACTCCGACCCACCCCGTCGAATCGCATCGCCTGCCCGCGCTATTACTTCATTTTTGCTTAGCGTTCTTTCTGACTTTTTTTCTTTTTGCTCGACTCCTAAAGGTCATAGCGTGATGTAAAATAGCCTATAGCCTTCCTCAAGAATTGGGCTAATAAATGCAAAAAGAATTTTTCAAATCCGAGTGGTAGTTCCAGAGATTAGCGCGTTCAACCAAACAAACAAACAAACAAACTCTTCAGCTTTATAATATTAGTATATTATAATTATATACATATTAATTATATTAAATTAATATATATATAATTATATTATACCTACTTACCTACAAACGTTCACACACGCACACAAGAAAATCACAGTATCCCAAAAGTAACAGTACAGCAACTTCACACGACATCACAAAGATCATCCACTGAAAGAAATAAGCAGTAAATAAAAATGAAAAAATATTAATCTGAACTGCTTCAAACAGTTCCTTATGGGCCTAACGTTCAAAACAGTATTTTTTACTGATCCGAAAACAGTTAGCTTGAGGTAAAATGTTACCGTCATGACAGGAAACTTTAACGTTTCAAGTAGCTAAAAGGTCACAAAATTAACTGTTTTATTCATTTGGTGATATCTTTCAAACCATTGAAATTTACTTACATTACAGTAATGATGGTTTTCCTTTTTTTTGTTGATTTTTTCAATAAATACATAGTATGTTCAATCATTAAAAGTTACTGTTTTATCTTTTACTGTTTTACAAACATTTCTTCTCACTGTTTAGAGTCAGCAAGACTTAATGAAATCGCTTTAATGTGCTGTAGTAAGAAATTTTTTTTTTCAGTCTAAATGTACAAATTACAGTTTGACGTACATACTCGTATGTACGTCAAACGAAGTTTTCATAAACGCTTTTATATTTGAACATTGAACGAAAATATTCGAGACACGTAATCCATTAGTAAATACGTTAGGTAATATATATGGAGGCCTTGCGAATTCGATATAAGCGTGGATGTGCGTTTGTTATATGGTATACACTCGGACACAAAAATTTAATGATTGTGAAAAAAAAAACGAAAATTAAAAAGAATTCACCCTTTTTTGGGTTCGATTCTGAATTTGCTGCCATGTTTCTGTAAAAATTATTTTAGTTACCAAACTAATATTCGAATCGAATGTCTGATTTCTTTATTTTATATAGTATATTTGAAATAGTACTTAAGCATACTAAACCATTTTTTTTATTTATTGTAACAAAACCAGAATGCTTCAAAAACCTTTCCGAGTTTCATACATATATTTTCAAACTTCTCGAAGAGTCTGTTAAAGTTTAACACAGCAAAATTCCACAATGTATTTATCTAGAGCATCCCGACTCCGTTCCCACAAGTCTAGTCCAAATTGGACTCGACGAGACCTGCAACCCTGAGATACACTTCGTTAAATGTACAATTAGAAATTAGCGCAGAATTAACTGACTCTTGGCACCTCACACTGGCATTTCGCCATTTTCCTTTACCTCAGTTTTAGTTTAGACCCAGTTTTGAGCCGCTATACAATTCGACCTATATCGGATTTTGTGAAAACTTCAAAGCCGGTTTACAACATTTCAGGAGACAAGTTGTGTGCTCAAAGTTCATACAACTGTGTATTTTTTGTCTGAATGTGGGTATTTGTTTTCAAAACTATGCTCTTTTATTGTGTATTATTTACTTGAAAAACCCATTCGATTGTAGTGCTCTGTTCATAACAGTCTTTTGTATAAAGTATCATTCAATCAATTAATGCACCTCGAACAATAACCACCACTGAGCATAAAGTGATAGTTACCATTTTAATAATTCAACAAAAACCATTAAAGAAGATTAAACCTAGACATAAAAATATGAATGCACAAAAACGGTCGACAAATCTCAACCTCGTTACCTTAGGAATTGAAAACCGTCGGAGCGGAGCTGGCGGCATCTCTTACTGAATTCCCTCTCATTATAAAACAACAATTAGTCTTGGTTCCTTCATTATCTTAGTCTTACGTGGAAACTGAAAGCGAGCTCGGTAGTTGGGTTCATTCAAGTAATTCCAGTCTTCGTTTATTTTAATTTTTGTCAACAGTTCCAACCTGGGTGAATACATCAGCGGAGTTCCTTGAGGAGTATTACAGGACTGATACTCCGCCATCTTCAAGAAAGAAGAGAAACTCGTCTTTGAGGGTTTCTGTGGGACTGGCTTGTGGTGCCTTGGTGGGAGGTGGGGCGTTCATCGCAGCCACGGTAGTCCTACTTACCAAGAAGACCCGTCGCCGTATACCGAACATGCTGAAGAAACCTTTCTGCCCATCTCTGAGACACAGCTCAAGCTCTAGGAACAATCGAAGAGCTCCGAGACTGGCACTTGCGCTCGCTAACTGTCCGCCGATACACATGCTGAGGTAAGTATCTAATAAATTGGCCATTCCAGGTCCTTGTTCATCAATAATCTCTGAAACGTTCACTTCAACCCAATACTTACAAAATTGCCATAAATCAGCCACCAACGTCCAGTCGACTTTGAGATAAAATCATAAATCACCTACCTAAGTCCAGCCTTTGTAAAAAAGAGAATGTAATCCACAGACTTACACTAAAGGCTCCATACCGGCCCCAGCTGGATCGCAAACGAATAAAGCTATGTTGAATCATTCGCTGCACCAGAAATAATGGGACAACAAACCATTACACAAATTAAAAAAACAAAAAGTAATTCAATTAGTTGGGCTTTGGGAACTTTAAACACTGGTACGAGGCAATAAAGTTGATTGTTTGTGTGCAGGCCGGCAGTCGTTGATGAAGATTACAGGGAGCCCTATAATATTTGGAGGGAGACCCTGGGCCGCCGTGACAAGCGAGAGACCCACGACCAGCACGAGTATAACGGTGAGTCTCGTGTTATTTCTACCAAATAAATTACTTATCTCCGACGTGCGTCCGCACGTCCACAGCTTACAAATCATCAAGTTTGAGTCCTAGTTCTCCAAGGAGAAATGTGACTGTGTTTTTATTAGTTGCTCCAATAGTTTCTCAAAGTTGTGTCATAACACGTAATGTATGACCACATTTGTGAGATATAGAAAACATATTTGTCTTTTTCTTCTCCAATACTCGAAGAAATCAACTAGTTCAGCTCTGTAAACTAACGTCGTATAAATATCTAAAAGGACCCTTGTATGTTTAATGGCTATAAATCAACATTGTTGTTTAAACAAAACTACTAAAGCAATATATTCGGTACGTGACGCAGCGAGAAGAAAGTCTACAGAAAGAAAAAGATAAAACAATATATACGACACAGGAGTTGTAAAGTACAATAAAGGAGATATTAAATCCACAGAGAGCTGACCCTAATTGTAAATATCTGCTCTTACAAATGAACAAACTACTACGGGCTATTTTTTGCCCAATAAACAAGGGTTGATCCCCATGTGGATGTATCTAAACATGTACATAAGTTTCGATGTTATATCGTCAAAGACATTATCCATTTTTGGACCGACATACGCATGCCAATACAAAATCATGCAGAATAATATTTATGCTTGTATACATAGCACATACTTGTAGATGAAAACCTACGCTTATTTCAGAAGCTCTAATAATTCATGAAAGTGCAATTTAAATCATTGACAGTTAATAAAATAAAAAACATAAATGTTCAAAAAAATCGTTAACGCTTTTGACATCTCCCTTACACACTACAGTGTTTGTGGTCGCTGGCCGTGTTTTTTCCGACTGGCGCTAGTTAGCTCGCCTGCGACACTCGACTCGCCACTCGACTGCACTCGTTAGGTTATGAGTGCACTTGCCCCTAGATTGTTACTTTCCCTCGCTCTCCCTATACCAAAGACACGAATAGCTTGAAAATGAAACGAGCTAATGATTTTCTTAACTACACATTTTTTGAAAATGAATGCGACTTTCTGACGAATGTTGAGGAAAATGCTTCGAATCGCTATCTGATGTTGGATAACGAGTTTTTTGCACACAACTTTTGGAAGTTAGCTATCTTTTGCGATATTTCATTTTCATTTTAACATTTGGCCTGTGATAGTAACTAAGTAAAGTGTACTCCGAACGTATAAAGTCTATCTATAAAAGCTCAAAACCTAAACATAAACATGAATGAAAAAACTTCAACCACGAACATTTTAACAAACTAAAATCCAACATTTTGACACTGGGCCCCTTTAAAAGAAAACTCAAGATACGTGCTCGTTACGGGCGGCCGGACATCCGGCCGGAAAGCCGACCATTGTTCCGAAGCCATATTGAAAAGATGATGCGCCCCGAGCACAGGATAATAGGCCCCGGGTTCGTGTATCTTTGGGAGAATACGGTGGAGAAAATAGTGACGGGTTTTTGGTCAAAAATACGAATTATTCGTGACTTTGACTGACGTTTGAGGCGGGAGCGTCCGTCCGTGGCGCGATGTGAACGCTCCATTATGATACGAAAATAGGATGAGATAGGAATGACGGGCAGCTTTTTTTCGTATAACATATTCGTGTCATACCTACGTCCGACAAAATATAGGTACCAAAAGTAAAAAATACGTTTGAAACTGATTGATGGTTTTTTTGATGCAGAAATCTGCGAAGACACGGAGTTCCCGCGCCCCTACATGATGAAACGTCCCGATCCTCATGAAAGTTTCTACGCTGCCACCGATATTATACACCATGTAAGTACCTAGTACTTAATTATATTACTTCTAGGCATTTCAATCAATTCTTCTGAAGATTATCTTTATCTGGTGTATTTGGAATCTATTTTGAACATTTTTCAAGACGTATACTTTTAACGGGCCAATTAGCAACAACTAACGGTTTTATACATATCGGGATTAGTTCGTCCCAAATTACTACAAAACCATTAGGTGGCTACAAATGGAAACTTACATAATCCAAATTACTATAAATCAGTATTAAATCATAATGAGAATCTATACCATTCGGCGTTTCACCGTCTTTCTGAAATGGAATCGAAATTGTAACACATTTCACACTTAATCCTAATCAATACTACATTTGATAATATTGTTTATTTGATTACACAATTGCAAACAAAATTGTTATGCTTTAACCCGTAGTCATGTAATTACGCTACCGTCATAATTTTGGAGCAATGAAGGCCCAGATCTGTCCCGACTTACGAGTTGTAAGGTCGGTTCATACCCAGCCAGGCGCTTTACTTTGTTTAAATAATTTCATCACCACTGCTCTCAAAACAGTGAAGGAAAAACTCGTGGGGAAATTGGCATGTCCTAGAACCAAAAATTCGAAATATGTAATTCAACCCGCACTGCTCTAATCTACGACGGGAGCTAGTAATTTCGAAGAGAAGAGGCCTGTATCAGGGTCCCAGCAGTGGGAATATCAAAGGCTAATTATGCTTATGTATCATTTTGGGAATGATCAAGTATGAAAGTCCAGTTACAAACCATCGAAAATGTGGTTTATGACCGCGTGTGTCTTGTGTTTCTCAGTACGAACCAAATATGAGATAGAATAATTAACGTAACCCGTCAACTTTAGACCTTATCTACCTTACTATAAGTTTCCTAATCGAGCAAGTATCTTAATGAAGGTAGCAATAAAATAATCTCCTGACGTTTCAAATGTATATATTATTTATTCTTTTCGGACACAAAAAGGTACAAAGGCGGACTTAATGCCTTAGGCATTCTCTACCAGTCAACCATGTGTGGTGAAGAGATTAGATGGTGGTGGTTTGGTTGAGCCGAACAATGATAAAAAAAACCTATTAAAATTATTGAATTATAAATAAAAAACGTACACAAATAGGATAACTGCTGTAACTTTTTTTTACCAAACTGTATAACTTAAATATACCTTTTTCCAACGAATTTTATGAGGTTATAGTAAACATTTTTTGTGTTAAATCAATGTTTTTTAGGTGATTAGTCTTCAGGTTCTTAATCATCTTAGCCTTATCTCAACTACATTGAGGAAAACGGTTCTGTCTAACCAGATACAGCACAATGACATATATTTTGAAACTTTATATTAATGATCCCCAATCTTCCATTGTCAGTACCTAATTTAGGTTTTAAAAGTAAAGTTCTCCTTTAATTGCGAAGCTTAGAACTTCTATTATAATATTCACAAAAAAATACTTGTGATATGTACTGAATTGTTAATATGGTGTTTAAACGTGGTTCAAACCCACCACCTGGCGCTTCATAAACAGCCTATAATGTTACTACTGCTGAGACACAGGCTTCCATCAGAGGGAGTGGGGTCTAATCCACCACGTGGGGCCAGTGCGGGTTGGTGAATGTCACATGTCTTCGAATATTTGGTTTTTCTTTACCGTTTTGAGAGCAGTGGTGTCAAAATTAAATACACAAAGTAAAGTGCCTACCTGGCATAACACTGGGCTACCTCACGCTTATCAGTCTGAAATCCTACCCATTGAGCTGTGGTCACTTCCAAATGAAAATTACAAGAAAAAAATCTGTAATATTTTTAATTTCACTGCAGCCATTTCATAAGCATGTTTTTCTTCCGAGGTGTCACCGAAACATTAAGTTTATTAGTCTCATTAGACAAGAGAGTCGTTACACAGCGGCTGCATGAGATATATTGTAACTAAAACTTTGTGTTGAGCACTAAGATAATTATATCATTCCGTATGAAAATAAAAATTAGTTTAATTCAAGTAACGACTCATATACACACAGATACATAAAAGGATACAGACAGGGAAATTATTTTTAACCAAATTAATTCATCTGCCTCACCTGCTTAGCCTTTTCCCAATTATGTTGGGGTCGGCTTCCAGTCTAACCGGATGCAGCTGAATACCAGTATTTTACATGGAGTGACTGCCTATCTGACCTCCACAAACCAATTACTGGGTAATACGATACCCCTTGATAAGACTGGTTGTCAGACTTTCGGTCTTCTAACTACCCGTAACGACTGTCAGAGATCCACGAATGACAGCCGGGACCAACGGCTTAACGTGCTTTCCGAGGCACGAAGGGTTCTGCATCGCGCAAGCAGAGTTTACCGCGCAACTAGCATAGATACAAACGGCCCGACACGAATCAATGGGCAGTTGCCCGCCAGACACAACACCCGTCTGGTCGGAGGATCCTCCCTTTTCTATGGAGGTTGAGTGAACTTTACACCCTGTTCCTCATACCTCTATACTGGTGACCCCGAACATGAACGTCAGCGCAGCCTTCGTGCAAATACTTCAGCGTGACGTCATCATCATCACTCCCGCAAGCGTTAGCGGCGAGTCACTCAGCCAGCCAGCTCCCACGGCTTCAACGGGTATCCTGACCACCAGCATGCAGCGACCGCGCATACCTGGTCATCACCCTCAGCCTCATCAGCAACCTCGGCACAGCACACTGCACTTTCGGCCGGTCAACAAGAAGAGCTCAATTCCTCTCCTGGTCGACGCAGCAGCCAGCCTCAACTCGGCGCTGTACTACATCCGACGCACTGGAGCATAACGCAGCGCCACCCCGACTCACTGGGGACATCTTCGCAGACAGTTCCGACTCACCGTGAACTATGCGGCAACCGGTTCCGACTCACTGGAACCTCAGCTGGCCTGGCACATCGCAAGATACAAGACTCAGCCTACTATCGACCTCCGGTCTCCGGGGGGGAGTGATGTAGCGGTATCTACAACGCCACATACAAACAACGCGTCATACTGACGTCACGCAAATTCTGCATCGCGCAAGCAGAGTTTACCGCGCAACTAGCATAGATACAAACGGCCCGACACGAATCAATGGGCAGTTGCCCGCCAGACACAACACCCGTCTGGTCGGAGGATCCTCCCTTTTCTATGGAGGTTGAGTGAACTTTACACCCTGTTCCTCATACCTCTATAACAGTACGTAAAGATGGTCACCCATCGACCGCGGGAAACGTAGCTTAACCTAATCTATCGACCTGTGCGGCTGTTATTATTTAGCCACAGGTCCCTGTTAACCAAATTGATTAACAACTGAAATTGTCCGTATATTCAAAGCAGAACAATCATTGTTTGCCAGTTGTATGAAATGGCTATAACTCGGTAAATTGACGTAGGGTGTCAATTCTCATAACAATTAATTTCCATAACTATTTCTTGGTTAAATAAAGGATAGAGGTGGGGTAGATTGAGTGCCAACTCAGTCAGGTGATTCTTAGTAAGAAAAGTAACACGACCGACACTATATGGTTCAAGCAAGTTCGCAGAAATGAAATATGTGGGCGACATTGAATAATAAACGATTGAAATTAATTTCTTCATCCAAATTCAAAGGCATACTTATCTTCTTTATTTACTTATTTACAGTGAAATACAGCACTCTGATTGCGTAACACCCTATAAATCTCAATCAGAATCATTTTGAAGGATATTGCTATTCCATTACTTCATAATGTTCGAAAAATGTGTCTGCTCAACAACTTCAATAACGCAATAAATGTTGTTGAATTGTCAAAATAAAACTGATAGTGTGTAAAGCAATTACCCCGCAAGGTGGCAAGGACGTCGACGCCGCAAACTGTTACCAGGTATTCAATAAATGATTCTGAAACCCTGCGTTAAAAATATCGTCGGTTATTCAAGAAAAAATGTGCTGTTCCATACATTTTGACCTTAGGTATAACAGGTATTGCACTTTAAAAGAGTCTCCATGGAGTTTCTTGCCCGTTCTTCTCCATAGGTACCTACGCTTTGGAATGGGCAACTAGCTTCATATTTTCTGACTGACCGACTTTTTGACAATTCAAAAGTGCCTGTAAATGGTTTCATTGAAATATATGCTTTGAGTTTGAATTTGACTTTTCTATGAAACAGCTGTTTTTTTTTTTGTTTTGATAACTGTCGAAAAATGTCTACGTTAGGAGGCTAGAATCATGTTCAGAATTCATTGTTGCAGTTTGCGTGATGTCCATGCCACCCAGGTACAAGGTAACAGTAATTATAAAAAGCAAACTTAATAGAACTGTGCATTATTGCCATAAGAGACCGGGAGTTAAAAGTAAGATGTCTTCTCATGATATTTTAATAGGACTACAAGACCTAAACGCAAAAAAAGCAAGTTTCATAATGCCTAAAAGTATATGATCGACTTCATTAAACAAAATCAGAAAAATATATGATATTATTCAGGATATATGCTAGTTAGATACTGTGTTAAAAACATAATACAACTAATTTAATATGATGAAAAAAAATCATGAAGATACCTCTAAAAACTTTATTTTCACAATAAACACCATACTAATATACATACAATCATTCTGATTTTTTGTCAGAATATTCTACAATCAACATACTAAAGCACTAGTGTTTTAATTTTTTAGTCCAAACAATAGATTTTTTGTAAATAGATAATTGCTTTATATTTTGCAATAAATTAACAGCGTTGTGTCATCGCGCTTCTCTTTCTTTTCTATGCAGTCCGACAGTGACCGCGCTTTAGGTCATGTAGTCCCCTTAAGTAATGAAAACACTGCTTTCTGCTACCTTAACATCATTAAAATGAATCAATCAAGCGGAAACAAATAGCGATCGGAGCAAAATTTTTTTCAGGAAAAATCTTATGTTCCCATTAAAATACACGGGGCCGATAATTGGACGAATTCTTCATTATCTGTATTTACAATTTCATAAACGTTGTAATTATTATTCAGATATTGTATCAAATATGTAATTTACTAGATAAATAAGAACTAAGAATTTTATTTTACTACTACAATCTATCTTTACTAATAATAAAGCTGGATAGTTTATTTGTTGTCGTGCGCTAGATGTACATATGTAGATTTAAAAAAAAATGTAATTGATAGCCCAGTTCTTGAGGAAGGATATAGGCTATTAAACATCACGCTAGGATCCTTAGGAGCTCAGCAAAAAGAAAAAAGTCAGAAAGAACGCGAAAACGAAGTAAGAGCGCAGGCGATGCGATGCGATGCGACACGATCGGTCGGGGGAGCAAGAAAATGTACGCAGTTGAAGTCGCAGCCGGAAGCTATGCTTATACGATCGCACGTTAATTGACAGTGGGTACTTTCTCTATACTAAGATTTTATACTGAGCTAATATTAAACCCGTGAAAAGTGGGAACCATTGCAATCACTTACCGATTACATGTCCTCACAATCAGCCTATAATGTTCCCACTGCTGGGACACAGGCCATCTCTTTGTGAGAGGGAGTGGCCCATAATCAACCACGCAAGCCCAGTGCGGGTTGGTAGATGTCACATGTCTTCGAATTTTTGGTTCTAGGATATGCCGGTTTCCTCACGATGGTTTCCATCATCGTTTTGAGAGCAGTCTTGATGAAATAATTTACACAAAGTAAAGCGCCTGTTTGGGTTCGAAACTGTGACCACTGCTTACCTAAACATGTGCCTTCACAATATTCTCAAGCAAACTCTAAACGGATAATAATAATATTTAGTACTCAAAAGCTTCAGCTATGTAGGTCGGTCAACTTGTGATGTCCACGGCTAAATGCAACTACATAGATGTTACGTAGTCAGCTATGTATATATCATCACTTACGTTGTCCGTAATACCACAAAGCGAAACTATTGGAAATTACACGTGCCTCTGTTTAAATACAGATTATCCTGGACGAGGACGTTCTAGGTAACATGTTGGTACCTATGTAACAAACACAACAATTAAATGACCATTAAATAACTATTAAGTGAGGATACTGTATTATGATCGCAAAAAATGACATAACATTTGGATTTTACAGCTTTACGCCTTTTAAAAAATTTATTTCCAAGTCCGACGAATATTCGCCACCTTTTCGTAAGGAACCCTCTACGTAGGTTAGTTTGGTACGAGTGAATAATTTATTAATATGACTAGCCATGCAGAACTATACATGTTATGTGTACCTACAGATCGAACTTCCTCACATTGACCCACAACCGCCAATCATGCATGCATGTAGTATAGATACTCCAGTCACTTTCAATTCTTGTAGACGTCGATTAAGTGTCGTATCTAACAATGATGTAGTCATTACATTGACGGTTCTGTTAACGGCGAACTACCTCTATGGAACACAACCACTCACGGTCATGCCATTGTGGAAATGGACGCCATATAGAGTAAATTGGCGAATGAAATATGTTTCCCATGAACCATTGTTTACCGTACGTTGGCGAACGCAATGCACTTAGCGTTTAGGACGGCGCCGGAAGCCAGGCAATATACACATCACTCATATCGGTACCTCACGTAATTGTTCGATAACATGCTCCGGACATTTTAATTACGATACCCAAGAGTAACTTGAAAGGTCATGTCCCACAACAGACGTTTAAAGGGTAACGTGATAATAGAAAAAAGTCCACGAAAAAGTCGGATAATTATTCCAATTTCAGGCTTTCCTAATATAGGGTTTCAATCTAAAAGGGCATTCCCATTTCATTTATAGGCTTTTGTAGACTACATTTCGCCTTTCCCCTCGGTTGATTTTTCTCCAATGATTAAAGCCAAATATAATTTTATTTTATTTGAAGGCAAATTAAAAGTGGTCTAATTCTCCTTGCCGGAATTACGACGAACCGATAAGCGGATTGGAGAGGAAACCTTATATGTTTGATTGGAAACATGAAGGTGTAATGTAGGATGGTAAAAATACTCGTAAGATTTATTCAAACAGGTAAAGTATGGTACAGTGTGGGCTCAGAGAATCGCAGACTGATTTCCCCCGGGAGGACGCGCGGTCACAACGCGCGCCCTGCGTAAAACATACCAATTGAACATTAATACCTAATGAACATTATTTGGTTAACGTTCAGTTACGCCGTGTTTCTGTGCTCGGAAACGATCTGAGAAAGAAAAGCTTGTATTGTATGTATGTATTGTATACTATATGACGTTTAGATACTTCATCTGAAAAGGAAATAGGCTTTACTTTTCCTCGAAGTTGTCCTGAAAAAACATGTAATACATAAGCCATTCTGCTTGTAGATTTATCTATCTATCCAGTATCCATTGTTTTACAAATAGCAAGCGAACATACCTAAAAACAAAGCTGTAAAATCCAAATCGTTATTTGAAAGAGCGACCAACTAACGTGAATTCAGCCACCGCACATTATCGTGGCGCCGACCGAACACGGAACAAAACACCGCATCCTAACCGATGCGATGACATCCGAACTAACACGACGAGGCCTACATTCAAACCGACCAATCGGAATAGGTGATTGATGTTATGAAGTCAGTTTGTAATGGTGCTCCTGCCTCCTACACCTAATATGTTAAGGCGCTCATCACCCGGAGTATTCACCTATTAATGTTACAATCCAAGATTTCACTGTAATGGACTGTAGCCCTAGGGCTTTGCACGTAGACTGCGCAGGTCGTACACTGCTAGGAAGTGTAAAGAGATAATCGACACCAGCAGGATAGGTTTATACATATAATTAAATAAGTAGAAGTAACACGGCTAAAAGTTACATTACAAATCGCGGGTAAAGGTTACATTGCAGGCGGATCTCCCTATGAGGAAGCGCCTTAACATAATACATGCAAGTAGAAGCTTCCATTGAGACTTACGAGTAACTCGTACCTTTATACTATTCAAGTAACGTGCAACATTTACAATTATGTATTACCTAAATTGCAAGTTACGGGAGTGCTACGAAACTGCTACGTGGCTGCTACGAAACGCTACGAGTATGGTACGCTACGCACATTCCCGGTTACGTTAAAAAACAAGGCAAATTTTAATGCTTCAGGATATTATTATGTTCATGCACATTCTCATTTTATACGTAGGGCCTTTGGTAGACTATTTTTTATCATGAAACTGAAGTGTTACTTTGAAATTTAAAAATACTGATACAAAAAAAATTTAATCGAACGTAGTAATTATGTAAATAAACATAATATACAGTATGTTAACTAACAGAGGGCGTTCCCGTTAACCCGCAATAGTATAGCATCCATACATGCTAAAAAAAATATTACCATTCGAAAAATGTTTTTATTTTTTTATATTAAAATATTCACTAAAAATCGTAAATGACGGCTCCGTGAGAGGAAGTGGGCCGCAATCCACCACGCGGGTCTTTTGGTCTGTCGATGTAACATGTCTTCGAATTTTTGGTTCTAGGGCATGCTGGTCTCCTCACGATATTTTCCTTCACCGTTTTGAGAGTAGAGGTGACGAAATAAATTATCCAAACAAAAGTGCCTGTCTGGGTTCGAACCCACGACTCGTATGTCGGGGCCATTCCCCCTAGGCCACCACATGTCACTCCTCGAAGAGTGGAGGCCTGTGACCCACCAATGCGAACATGTCATGTCATGGTCAGGTCATGAATAAACTTAACGTACCTACGTATTAACAATACATTTATAACATCAGCAACCTGATCTTCTATCGTCCTCAATGATTAATTTCAAAATTACTATCTATCTTATTAATTTATTCCGGTATAGATAACATGACTCAGCGATTAGGCAATTAGTTAAATTATTCATAAACGCCTATCACTATTGTTGACATAGAATAGAATGGAAGCACTCCACAATAATGAATTTGATTGGCGCGTCAAATGGATGTAATCAAGTATCGTCAGTTACATTAATAGTGTATTAAGGGTATTATTCCATTATCATTAGCTTAATTTCTCAACTAACCATCCAAAACTACCGGCTGACTTATTTGCTGACAATCTTCAGTGATTACTAGCTAATGCCCTCTGTATCATTGCAATGCATCCTTATTTTTTTTTTTCGGAACCTTCTCAGGCACGCAACAACTTACCAAAGTTCCATCACAATAGGTTGAATCATTTTTTGAATTTTTGCGAGACTTACGCAGAGCAATTGAGTTTTATATAAATGGATTAAAAACTTTTGCTATGGGACAAAGTCTAAATAATATTAAAAAATATCGGCTACTTCACAAAATTCAATACTTACCCAAAAGAAACATGCTTTTTCGCGTTACCTCTGCAGAGTTATTCCCAGCGCAAAAATTCAGAGCAAAAATTGTTCATTAAGGGCTGATTTTTCTAACGGCAGATAATTTCAAAGGAATCATTTTGATATTTTGACAGTTCTTCCATACAAAATCTGCAGACGACAATTTTATTCCACGAATAAAAATTATCTGTCGATTGAAAAATCACCCTTAGTGGCAGGTACGGACTTTTATCTCCTGAAAGATTCCCATAAATTCACAATCAGCCAGTATATTTCGCTGTAATAGATTTTTAAATAAAAGAAGCATTTGACAGTTGATATCCGAAAATAAACCATAAACCAACCTTAACAATAAATCTAAACACAGACGTGGACGTGCATTTGATAGCCTGGCCGTATTGGAAACTTGAACCAAGTACTGACAGTTCTATTAAAACACACGTTTAATCTGCAAATGTCAATCCAAATGGGTTTTTGTAATCTATTTTCATATCATATGATAATACTCGTACCTTTCATAGATTCAAACTTGACGACTTTTATAGATATTTTATTTAAATTCATCATCTCCACAGCCTTTTCCCAATTATTTTTGCGACTGCCTATCTGACCTCCACAACCCAGTTACCGGGAAACACTATACCCGTATTGTTTGTCATAAATATGTGTCATTATCATAATAGCGTTTTATTATCCGTCGTTACTAATAATATTAAAAGCTTTGTCAAGATTATTGTTACTCCATCACTCATAAATGGGAACTAAGATTTTTTATAAATGTGCACACTGAGAAATACTAAGTCCTGCATTAAAACATAGCATACTTTTTCTTATATCTCTACTATACTATATATATTTCTCCTTTATTTAATTTTAAACATTTAAATTATATTTTTAAATATTAAGACTATAACAGTATTACTACTTCTAAATATCATTATTATTATTTAATTTTATAAATGCGCAAGTAAGTTTGTTTGTTTGTTAAGCTTTCACGCAAAAACGGCTGAACGGATTTGGATGAAATTTGGCACATGGGTAGACCATGACCTGGAGAAGGACATCAGTTACTTTTCATCCTGGATCGTAGACGAAGTCGCGGGCAACAGCTAGTATTAAATACTTTCGAGGAAGCTACCTTATAGGATTCAAGTATTTCGCAGGGAAATAGCCATATTGTCTCTTCAGCTATGTAACACGAATCTTGCCAATTTGCACCCTGCCTTTGTGATGCAAGATTGTTTATGTGCAATTGACTCGTACAATGAAAGACGAGCATGGCCTTTGATGGCCTACCCACTGCAGCCACGATGGGACTAAATGTATTTGACAGATTAGTTATTAGGGCCGATACGAACAGTTGTGTTTGCCTAAATGCTTGTCTTGAATGGACCTGACTTAGATGGCCTCCTTTGGTTCAAGGTTTACATATTGTCCTAACAGGCTCCGTTACACGTATTTAGGCACAGGTGATTCATTGGCAATCTGATAAAGGCTGAGCTTGAAAGCCAATCTTAGTGTTCCCTGTTGGGTTGTTTAGGTTGGCGTATCGGGTTAGTATGTGCGATGGGTTTTTAGCACTTTACAATGTGAAACAGTTACTTAAATTGGATAGGGTTCGGTACTGTTTTGTTTTAGAAGTGATTGGTGTTGCTTCAAACATTATAGTCGTTCAAAATGTTTAGAAAATGCCGATTGATTTAAGATTAAAGGTTCAGGAAAAATAATATAATGAAATGTGTAATCAAATTATACGTTTTAGTCAGTCAGTTATACTTAATACCTAAATATTAAATATAACTGACTTATAACTAACTGGCTCGAAAGCATTTGAACTCAATAATGTTACAAGTTACATGGATTTTTTTATTTAAATTCTGATCTCAATTTAAACATTCCTATTGCATTCCCTCGCTTCAGTCAAAGGGCAATAATGTACGAGTACCTTTGTTTATCATGACTTATGCTTCGTTCCAATGATTCCGATGTTTTAGCTGAACCTGATGAGGTCGTACTCAAAGCAAAGTTAGTGACAGTCCAGTAGAGCCCGACCATGGCGCATTGTTTGAAAATCACCCTTTTACTTATTACAATGTTAATTTAACCAGCAGACTGAGTTTATGTTTTAGCTGATTTCGTGCAATTGTACAATATGTAACGGATAACGTAGCAAACAGATTGGCGATGGTATTAAAATATCGTTATTTCATGTTATGAAACGCTACGTCTGACTCTCTGTCAAAGCTATAATTTCAAGTAAAGTTATTCACACGATTTGAGACGTACAACATAACATAACTTCACGACTGTATTCCCCAAAGGGTTAGGCACCTATAGGACACCCACATTTCCCATGTAATTGGGGACGAGCCTATTTCCATCAACCTGGCATAAATCCATACTCCAGGCTGCTACTGAGAAATTCCAGATGGAAAAACCCAGCAACACTTTGCCCGACACATAATAATCGAACCTAGGGCCTCAAGCTTAGCAGTAGCGCCTGCGACCTTTAGACCAACGAGGCAGTCACTCGAGGATTCAGGACGGAGAGCAGTCGAAGATTTTACGCGTTTTTACACTGAAAGGAATAAGCAGTAGGTAAATAAAAATGAAAAAAAAATCGGAACTGCTTTATGGCGCTACCTCGAAAATAAATCGTAGCGACTGATCTACTAAGCGGGCGAAAGTGATGCAATTACTTTTGAAATGCAAAAGAAGTGAGATGGCTATAATGTGGGTGCGCTCGGAATAAGACGACGTATTATGTACCAAAACAAATTTACTCCTTTTATACAAAATAAATGAATTAAATTTAAAACAACTTTGAGTAAACTTTGACATGATAATTCTCTTATGTTTTAAAGTAAATTCCATTGAATAACTTTTAAGCGTTACGCCATGATGTCGAAAAAAGTAAAAAAAATAGATATAACTTTGCATTTTTTTTTGTATCGAGAAAAATTCATTGACACGTGTATTCCTTTTACATGATACTAGACCAAAGAGTCAAAAAACATATACCAAAATGTTAAATCCCTGTTCCACACACTTAACAAGTTACACGAAATAGAAAAACCACATTTTTTAGGAGCCTAACGTTTAAAACAGTATTTTTACTGATCCGAAAACAGTTATAGCTTTAGGCAAAATGTTACCGTCATGACAGCAAACTTTAACGTTTTAAGTAGCTAAAAGTTCACAAAATTTATCTGTTTTATTCTATGGTGATATCGTTCAAACCATTGAAATTTACTTACATTATAGTAATGGTGATTTTTCTTCTTTTTGTTGTTTTTTCCAGTAAATAGTATGTTCAATCATTAAAAGTTACTGTTTTGTCTTTTACTGTTTTACAAATAATTCTTCTTACTGTATAAAGTCAGTGAGTCTTAATGGAATCGCTTTAAAGTGCTGTGGTAAGAATTTTTTTTTTTCAGTGTACTTTAAATTCAATCATCTTTCTGGATACGTAAATAAGCTAATTTTTACTATTGAAACTACCATTTACTAATTTCCTAACCCTAATCAGCAATCAAATTATACCACAGCTGTTTGATTGCCAGCCAAAACACCTTAATCCTACTGACACATCTGTAAACACGCGGTTTCCATACAAACAATGACTTGGTGACTGACTGCTGAGAATCAATAGTTAGTTAACAATGCAGTGACTTGGATACGACTAACTTCTCATCTCGACAGTACTAATTTAATATTACAGAGCCATACGGACTGAGGAATTACATTTAGTTTAGAAAGTGTTTGATACAGTACCTACAAGTAATAAACCTGAAACTATGTATGTGTGCGTTAAAGCGTTTCTCAAACTTCCGTATCAGTTACTTTACTCAAAAATGTTTAAGTGCAAACGTTGCGGGGATGAAGCTGTGGACGGTGTAACTTGCTCCGTGTGTGAGGGGCAATTCGATTTCCCTTGCTGTGCATTAAAGCTTACACGAGTGAAAATACATAGAATTTACATTATCATAACTCCATCCTGTAGTCAGCTCCTCACCCACCAGCGCCACCTTCCTGACTATACTTTTTAACAAAGGCATGGGATGGTTTCTTGCTGCGGACAGTTTTAATAAACTATCTTTTATTAAAGTCGCAATATACATGACTAATACAATCACTACATAGTATAAAACAAAGTCGCTTTCTCTGTCTCTATGTCCCTTTGTCCCTTTGTATGCTTAAATCTTTGAAACTGCGCAACGGATTTTGATGCGGTTTTTTTTAATAGATAGAGTGATTCAAGAGGAAGGTTTCTATGTATAATAACATCCATTAAATAGTGGAAAAGTACTGTTATTTTTGAGGTTTCTAATGTGATGTCGTAAATAATTACATTTTTTCCGCTTACATTGCAAACGCAGGCTGAACCCTACGAGTTTTATCAAAATAATGTACTAAGTATTGTACACATTGAAAAGGTCTACAGAAAAGTCCGTGGTGGTATATGTCTATCTCTTATGGATAACCCACAATAACTTTTTTTTGTCATTTACTTTTTACGACAAATAATGGCTAATTTTCGAAGCGATTTTAACCAATACAGCATTAATCCTTAACCAATTAAATACCTTGAATACATTGTTCATTTAATATAGATCTATATGGCCTTTTACACCGTATGATTTAAGTGAATATTTTCGAAGATATTACAGATTTAAAAATTGCGGGACGTAGCGTTTGCGGCGGTACCGGCCTTTGTTTTAAGCCCCTGGCTGGAGGCTTGGAGTTCTCTCAAGGCAGCCGCAGGATTGTCCGGTTAAGTAGTCACGACCTCTCAAGGTCAACTACGAGATGCCATAGTCAAAAAAAAAAAAAACGCGGTTTTCCCTATAGCACTTTGAATTTAGCAGCGATCGGACGCGTTTATATAAAAACGGTTTACCCTTCCAATTTAAACGTTTACAGTTTCCGGTAAAGACATCTTTTGCGATGGCCATTAATAAATCGCAGGGTCAAACCTTCAACGTTGCAGGCTTAGATTTGAGCGTTGACTGTTTTTCACATGGACAACTGTATGTCGCTCTTTCAAGAGTGACCTCCAGAGAAAACATGTTTGTATTGTCTAATGACAAGAAAGCTGTGAACGTTGTTTATAAAGACATTCTGTAATATGTTGTAAAAATAAAATAAATAGTTAAAAATGTAAAAAGTAAATAAGTAAAAATGTAGTGTATGAATTTAGATATTCCAAAGATAGCAGGAAATCTTCATGGTATAGGGAAAGGGGGATTGTTTTACTCCAAATTTAACGCGTGCGGGCCACGGGCAGTAATGAATAAATCAAAACTACTGAATCGATTTTAATCACATAGGCTATATATTTTATACCCGTGCGAAGCCGGAGCGGGCCGCTATGTTTTTATATACAACGTTCACAGTTTTTCTGTAGTGTATTTAGTATCAGCATTGCATCCGTGCGAAGCCGGGGCGGGTCGCTAGTATATTATAACCCCTTTACACAGCCACCCTTACACACATACATACAGACGCACTCGGAATACCTATTTCACACTAGAATTAAGCACATTATTGTTCCCCTAAAAAATAAATACTACTTCCCTGTAATCTTGTATAATGGACTGATGGATGACCCCTGTAATACAGGTTCCATCTAGCATGAGGGTAATTGATGAAATCTCTGTGCAATTGTAAGCCCAACGCTGTAAATGCTGCGCATACTTACTTTGTACATTACTTTTGTAAAATAAATTATTTATGTATCTACGCATTAGTGACCGTAGATAATTCATTAAAATAAATCCCTATTAATTCCAAACAACGTGTAAACGATTTGCAAAAGCACGTTAACAGTGACAGAAAAATGCCCCGTATAACAACGTAATCTAGCGTCAAAGCAAGGTGTACAAAGAGACATGAAAAAGCAACGATTGGATTGGGAACTTGGTAACATAGACACATTTTTCAGATGAAACGAACCCAAGGCAACGGTAATCGAAACATATTACGGTATTCTCTTTGCAACGAGTCAAAAAGATATAAAAAATCGTACACGTCTCGCTTAGCCTACAGTAGGGGGGATGGGGTAATACAGAGGACGAATGGGAAAACAATATTTTAGAAATGTGATGTAATTAAATTTTTTTTTGATACGTGTCTGGGTTTTTATCTTCAATTTTTATTAAGAAAATCTATTTTTTTTTTAATTTGAAACGATGATAATGATCGACATGACAATATTAAATTGTTATTTTAGAGGTGTTTTTACCATTATGTAATTGAAAGTTCGTTACGTTAGTATCAAGTTTTAATAAAATTACGAACGTTTTCAATTCTTTTGTTCATTGCCGAACTCGCTTTGATGCTTTATGAAGGATTTTAAAACGTGCTTTTTGCATGTATCACAGGATGAACAATTAATGTCTGCTTACGTGTTCAAGATACGATATCCAGAATGTTAGGTAGACTGATCTATTCATTATTCTGTGCGCGATCCCCAATAATATTGTATATCCATACTAATATTATAAATGCGAAAGTGTGTCTGTCTGTCTGTTACCTCTTCACGATTAAACCGCCGAAACCGATTTAGATAAAATTTGGTATAGAGATAGTTTGAGTCCCGGGAAAGGTCATAGGATAGTTTTTATCCCGAAATTACCACGGGATCGATACTTATGCGGGTGAAACCGCGGGGCGCTGCTAGTTTACTATAAACAAGTTAGCGTCTAACCTAACTATAGATATTTATTTTGATTAAAAGATAGATCGCAAAGTTAAGAAAAGAAAAGAGAAGATAAGAGATAAGATCGTAAAGTATATATAAATAAATAAATAATCGCAGAAGAGGCCTATTTTCTATATATACTCGTATAAACCTTTTCGAGAATAAAACGTAAAACAGAAAACTGTGTTTAAATTAATCTAAGTTTAACTATCGTCCGTAAAACGGCCAGCTATTTGATTTCAGTCATTAGTGAACAAATGTCCTCGCATTTTTATTTGAGTGCCGTGTTTTATATCGTTTATCCAAAACAGCCCGTTTGCCCTGACGTTAGTACAATTTATAACTGCAGCGCTTCGCAGCGTTCATTACTCGGACGGACCCACGTGCCACGGCAAGCTAGAGTCGTGTTGGTACCTACGGCTAACTACTATTGTAATAAGAGTTATGACAAGTTTTTGGAACTGAAATAATTTCTATAAAAGATAATTATGTTGAAGCATAAAGAATTAGTAGTTTGGTTTCTTCGAAAAACATAACTACAAAATGTAGCAGAAACTATATTAAAGTAGTAGCAACGCACGGCCCGGCCAAAAGCTTCAGCCAATCCATCCTAACATTATTACACTAAAATATAGTTTCTCTCTATTTTTACGGGCCACTCTAGTGATAATATATTCGAGCTTTTGTAAGAATGTAGGTATCCTTTATTTCCCAACTTTCGTAGAACCAAAATATTCATTCGCAGTACAACACCTGTGACCTTATTAAAAGTTGCCGAGACAAAGCGGCGGAACACGAGCATCGCATTCTAATACAACTCAGTTCCGTGCCGACGATCAATCTTCTCTACAAACTATACCATTCTTTCACTACTCCCTTTAATGTGGTAGCAATAGAAACTTTTCGTCAAGTGTCTCTCCAATCAGTAAACTTCGCCGAGTACGTTCTCGTTCCGTTAATTTGAACAGCTGTGTGATATAAAAACGAAACTTGCAATAAGAACTCGCTATGACTTCTTAAATATGACAGAATTTCATAAATAATATTGACGATTAAACAGTCAAGATAAAAGACAGCTTCAAGCCTCAATGGATTTCAAAAACTTTATCGTTCAGAGTAAGCGTCAAACGAATTTCTTTTCAAGAAATAATTCACCTGAGAACTCGAGAAATTCAATAAACCGCTCGGCTAAACCGGTCCTGAGTTATTCTCAACTAAAAACAATAACGTGGACAATTTTGGCAAAATATACGTGCACATTACTAAGCGAACACTTGCGAACAACTTGCTGGTAGTGAATAGTGAATAGAATGCAGTCTAGCAGAGTGTTTAAAGATAATTCATGATAAAACGCGCCAGAGCATTGCACCGGTACGGCGGCGGTACATTTGGCGAGAGTAAACGCGACACACGGTTGTGGCAAACAAATTAGAGAGCACGTTGTTTACAGACCCAGATGTAGTGCGGTTACGTCGAAACGTGGCCAATTGGACTTTTACAAAACTAGTTTTAAAAAAGCTCTTTCGCTTCGACGCTTCGTTGAATAGATTGATTTGTTTGACCTTTCAACAAACAATATGTCAAGTATTTGATTTGTAAATCGCAGGCTTGTTTTGAAGAACTGTTACAAACTTTGAGTATTACAAAGTAACTACAGCTAAAACTGTTCAGGTTTTATGATAAAAAATCAAAAGCTAATTTAGTCAGTAAGTATTTAATTTCAATAATTTTAAGGTACCAATAAATGAATACGTTAACTTAGTATTCTGCGCAACTACAACAAACTAAGCTCGCTAAGGACAACATTCATTTCATACCCAAATATTAAAGTGCCGGCCAGAAAAAAAACACTGCTGTCTTATGAGAAATGACCTCTTGAGCATTTTTTACTATTACAACGAAAGTCTACCATTAACCCCTCGGCTGCTATTTGAGATTGAAAATGCCAAAAATCATATTTTAATAACAATTTTATAGCTAAATCATGTTCAGGATGTTAAATTCAATTTTAGAAGTTGGTATTTCTTTAATAATATTATGCTTATAACACTTGTTTTAATTTCCCATAAGAAAATAGTACTTCTTTACTGGCCGGCACTTTAATTTTTGGGGGGCTTACATGACCTAAAGCGCGGTCACTGACGGACTGCATAGAAAAGAAAGAGACGCGCGATGACGCAACGCTGGTAATTTATTGCAAAATATGAAGCAATTATTTAATTACAAAAAATCTATTGTTTGGACTAAAAACTAAAACACTAGTGTTTTAGTATGTTGCCTGTAGAAAATTCTGACAAAAAATCAGAATGATTGTATTATATTAGTATGGTTTTTATTATATAAAGAAAGTTTTTAGAGGTCTCTTCAGGATTTTTCTTCTATCGTATCAAATTAGTTGTATTATGTTTTCAACACACTATCTACTACATATATCGTATATTTTTCTGATTTTGTTTACTGCAGTCGATCATATAATTTTATTGTTTCTAAAACTCGCGTTTTTTGCGTTTAGGTCCTGTAAGCCCCCTTAAACGATGTCCTTTATCACAAAAGAGCAAATATCAGGGTTGTCCCTGCTAATTGGCAAACGGCACACGTGAACAATACCCTGTGACGAGCCGAATAACTGAATTGTCTCTCATTGCACGATTTCCAGTCCTTTGTCAGCTAAGTCGGACAACACAGCCTACATAGTTTCACATCTATTTACTTTCGGGTTAATACCTCTTTTGATTACATTAAAACGAGCATAGAATTCAATTTACCCTTCTGGATAATATCTACATAAAATAAAACTGACTACTTAAGTACATTTTCATAAAATATAATATCAAAAAACGGAAGAAAAACCTCAACAAACAAGAGCAACACATTATGCTATTCACTTTAGGAGAGTCGATAAATATAACTCAAGTGACTTTGCAACTTACAAAAAGGGGAACAACAACACCGTACATACTCGTACATAGTTGGAGCGGGACCCAGGTGTTCAGAAGCCCGCCCTCCATTTCTCAAAGTGAATCCACATTGTGGCCCGTATTTTATAATGACACTGGGAGTTTGCCCAAACGACGTATGCTCACTGCCCACTCAAGGATTACCTTCAGGGCTGTGCCTTTTGTCGGTCGAATCTTTTTGTGGCTTGATAAAATAGTAGCCTTTTATGTTATTCATGCTGCTGTACGTACTTCAATGATATTAGGTATTGCTCGAGTTACATAAGTTTGTGCGTTGGTGGTGAATGTGTTTGGAATTTTCTTTTACTTTTAAAATAAGATTATTTGTTTAGAGCTTTTACTTTTTAGGTACCTCAATCATTGAATTCTTTGAATCTTTATTTAACTTCCGAAGTTAAAAACTCAGTTGCAATGTAAAGACAAATCTTCTTTAAAATCATTATTAAGAGAGAGCAAACCAACCAAAAAAAATTCGCTCTCGGTTCCTCTGAAGCTTGCATCCTTATTTAAATAGCTCGAGCCGCAACCTAAAAACAAAACATTACGTATACGGGTACTCGTTACAGTAGAAACCACAAAAAGCTTACAGAAAGAAATACATAGGCTTAGTATATAGTACATAGGGTTCGTTCGAGGTGGAAAACTGCGATAGAATATGAGACAACTAAGATAATTAGCGTTGCTACATACCTTATTTGAGGTTTTTCCCATGGAGTTAATTAATGCATTTTGTTCGAGAACACCTGAGCGCTGTCTCAGGTAATTTTTAATTACATTGTACTAAACCGGTGTCGCTCCGTTCTCAGTCTTGAGCGTGGCGTCGATGGCGTTGTCTCAAAGTATGTGCGACGCTTTATAGTTCATTTGTTTATTAAATTAAAGTTTTAAAGTAAAGTTAATTAAATTTAATACTAACAACGTTCTGATAGTAAGTATTGTATTCAAACTAAAAACAAGTGGGTTAAAATTTGGATAAACTTGATATTAAACTATTACGTAATGCTTGAAACAGTTGCGGTTTTCTAAAGAAGCTTGCAATAGTAACACTCATAATATTAATTGAACTTTTTGAACAACAAATTAGTATTAATAAAAGCATTTTTTGTGATAGATTCTGAAATGGGACTCCCTTAAAACTCAATAATAATCAATTCTTATAAGAAAAATGTACAAAAAAATTGATAATTCATATAATGATAGAGAGACGTAGAAAGAGAGTAGGGAGGCCTTTGGCCAACAGTGACTTAAAAATGATTCCTACCGACATCTAATTTTTTCATTTTTATCAAAGAAATCCCTCACTCAAACTTACAAAAGGTTTCCAAAGCCAAATATAGGTACGTATTGCAGCATAGCTTTATCAGACTTGCCTCGTCTCACTTCTTAGCAAGTGCAGTGCTTTGTCTTGGAACAGCCGCCGTATCATTGTTCCAACGGCTGCTACCTCAGCAAGCGCTCACGGCGGGAAGCCACGCTTTCAATAGCTATGGACAAATGCTTACCTTCCCTTTATCTTCTTGAATTGTGCTTATTGTCGAAATTTTTATGAGAACTGACGGTTTTCAAGACTTAAGTCCAGCTGTTATTTTAATAATTAATATCTCTTTATTTCATTAAGAGAAAATGCGGTCCTCTTCCTCTTTGATGATACATTATTTTGAAAAACCCTCGGTACTAGGACCCTCAAATTTGCCGCTGTCAACAGAGGCCTAGTGTACAAATTTGACAACTATTAATGAAAAAATAAAAACATGGGGACACAGTGTAATCCTTCTTATTCTGTTTATGAAATATCTTTTAAATTGGTCGAATATTGGAGGAGAAAATAGGCGAGAGCCAAACCTCGAATTGTGACTTTTTACTTAGGCTTTTTCAAAAAGCCTCTCCGACCGCATTTCCTCTTAGGGGCTGATTTTTCAATAGTCAGATTACTTCTATCTGAAGTATACATTTGAACAGTTTGTCATATTTTCTATACAAAAGCAGTCTAACAACTATATTTATTCCTCAGATAAAAGTTATCTGAATATTGAGAAATCAGCCCTTAAGTCTGATTTTACCAGTCTCCCTGGAATAAAATTGACGTCTGACATTTCTAGTATGGTAAAACTGTCAAAAATTCTAAATTTATACCAAGTTTAAGACTTAGTCTATGTAATAAAGTTTGGTGGAATGAGCCCTTACAGATTTAAGGCTGATTTGTTAATAGTGAGATAACATAACTGAGGAGTAAATATTTCGATATGACAGCTTTTGTAAAGAAAACATGTCAAACTGTCATATTTATTCTTCAGGTAAAATCTTCCTAATGAAAAAATCCCATCTAATAGAACAAAAATTACAAAATAACGTTCGAGAATTAGAACCAGTAGAATTAAGTCTGTAGATGGGTGACCATCTTTACATACCGTGACCCCTTCGTGCCTCGGAAAGCACGTTAATCCGTTGGTCCCGGCTGTCATTCGTCCGATTGTCATCTTTGACAGTCGTTACGGGTAGTCAAAAGCCTGAAAGTCTGACAACCAGTCTTACCAAGGGGTATCGTATTACCCAGTAACTGGGTTGTGGAGGTCAGATAGGAAGTCGCTCCATGTAAAATACTGGTATTCAGCTGCATCCGGTTAGACTGGAAGCCGACCCCAACATAGTTGGGAAAAGGCTAGGCAGATGATGAGAATTAGGGACACTGGTGTGTGACGGAGGCCACACTACACGAAAACATTTTACTAGAACTCGAAGTGCCATTTAACGGACGAGTACTCTCATATCAAAAGTCCACAAAAATATTATTCTTTACGCCCATTATATCATTTACATTCGAAAACGTTGTTTCTATGTTATCTCTTGTAATATTAATGTCCTGCCAGATGGTAATAAGTTAGTGTTTCACTCCGTAACGCGTTAAATATTCAGTGTAAGGTACGTACCTCCACAGGGGGATTTATTGCGCGTACATTACTTACATGGAACTATTCGAGAACTTTCCCCGGTGCCACTCGTTATGGTGACCCATACCCGGTTTATATCCCCATACCGACGTTATGGAAAAAGTTTGATACTAGAGTTACCCAGAAAAATGATCTCTTGCAGTTTTAATGAGGAAAACTGTTTATTGACTGTGGCGAATGTTTGCACTACGTTTTAATACACGAAGCGGTTCAATCTGTATCGTTTTTAGATATAAAGTTTGTGTCTAAGAGAGCCAAAACCGCTAAAAACCTTTCCTGGCTAAAGGCAACTGCTACTCAAAGAGCTTGCCTCGAAAAACCTGAACCAAATAAACCACTCATTACTAAAATGGAACCAGTATTTTCTTCTATTCGGTATTTTTATACACACAGCGATCTTGAAGTTTTCTCGCTTTCTGCACAAGTACACCAAAGTTGGCGCAACTTTAACACAACTTGCGAAGACTTTTAATAGGTCTCGAATAGTTACGATGCGCTATGAATTGCTTCAGAAACTATAATTTTTGAGAATTTGTTGCTAATTAAGTTGTTTACTTTTGCATGATAAATAACTTAATTAATATAAATTTATGAGTATGTAAGGATTGTCGCAGATGGCGTTCTGTATGTTTACCCCCATGGGAAGATGGCGTCAGTCTATTATACAATATCAATTTCAGTTTAAAATGCCAAGGGAAAAAACACGTTATACAAACGGCAAAACCCGAGAAAGCATTCACTCAATTCCATTTATATATTCATGAAACTTTGGAATTTATAACGCACGAAATACATTCAAAAGTACTAAACATAATAATGTGTTTCAGCTTCCATTCATTACTTTATAATCAGCCTTTATCACGTTTGGACAAACGTAATCAAAAGAAATTCATGACGTTAAAGAGTTATTCAGTCCTGAAATAAATATGTATTTACATTACGCAGACAATGTTCAATGCTTATCTCGGGCACACTACAATTTAAGGTGATA
This sequence comes from Luperina nickerlii, assembly GCA_963855955.1. Lineage (NCBI taxonomy): Eukaryota > Metazoa > Arthropoda > Insecta > Lepidoptera > Noctuidae > Luperina > Luperina nickerlii. Next base: position 15,543,048 of record OY979662.1, read on the forward strand.
TATGTATTGAAAAAAATGTGGTTTTTCTATTTCGTGTAACTATCAAGTATGTCGAATAGGGATTTAACATTTTGGTATATGTTTTTTGACTCTTTGGTCTAGTACCATGTAAAAGGAATACACGATTCAATGAATTATTCTCGATACAAAAAAAAAATGCACAGTTATATCTATTTTGTTACTTTTTTCGACATCACGGCGTAACGCTTAAGAGTTATTCAATGGAATTTACTTTAAAACAGATAATTATTATATCAAAGTTTACACAAAGTAGTTTTAAATTTAATTCATTTATTTTGTTAAAAAAGGAGTAAATTCGTTTTGGCACATACGTCGTTTTATTCCGAGCGCACGCACATTATAGCCATCTCTCTTCTTTTGCGTTTCAAAAGTAATTGCATCACTTCCGCTCGCTTAGTAGATCAGTCGCTACGACTTATTTTCGAGGTAGCGCCTTAAACTTATGATAAACTGGGCTGCCTATAGGTTTGGGTCAAGTAGAAATATTGTTAGGCAATTTTCAAACAAATTCCTTTCCCGCATATTGGGTACATCTCACGTTTTCTAACAGTTTTTTGCATTCGAAAGGTTGACAATGACATACCGGGATAACTAATAAGGTGCATGTAAAAATTATCATTTTTAATTTAACTAATAATTTAATTTTAAATTAAGTCGTCATCATCATCTGCCTAGCCTTTTCCCAACTTTGTCGGGGTCGGCTTCTAGTCTAACCGGATGCAGCTGAATAATAGTATTTTACATGGAGTGACTGCCTATCTGACCTCCACAACCATGCTACTGGGTAGTACTATATCCCTTGGTAAGGACTGGTTGTCAGACTTTCGGGCTTCTGACTACCCGTAACGACTTAAAAGTAAAGATGGTCACCCATCCACAGACCAACCGCGGCAAGCGTAGCTTAACCTGATTGATCGACCTGTGCGGCTGTTATTATTTAGCCACGGGCCCCTCTGCTATATTTATAGTCAAGGTATAAATATATTATCATCAGTATAACAATGTTTGGTTACCAAGACCCCTCCGTGCTTCGGAAGGCACGTTAAGCCGTTGGTCCTGGCTGTCATTCGAGGATCTTTGACAGTCTTTACGGGTCGTCAGAAGTCCGAAAGTCTGACAACCAGTCTTACCAAGGGATATAGTATTACCCAGTAGCAGGGTTGTGGAGGTCAGATAGGCAGTCGCTCCATGTAAAACGCCGGTGTTCAGCTGCATCCGGTTAGACTGGAAGCTGATCCCAACATAGTCGGGAAAAATCTAGGTAGATGTAGACTATAAATTTAGAAAAAAGTCTGTAATTTAGGGAAATGTAGTTAAGTCTTGTTTACTTATCTCTTGTTCCGACTACACCAATCGTCTTCAAAACAATTTAGTCTTATTCTTGCTTATAATTAAATACCTAAGTACATAAATAACGTTATGACAGCACTTTACTGTTCAGTGAATTAGCTAAAATTATTGCATGGAAATATGACAGCTATGAAAAACGATCTTCAGTAAAGCTTTAATTTCAAAGTTAATTAAAAATACCTGTGATGGGTCATTTGAGGGGCGGGGGGTTAGGGTTCCGTTTAGGGGGATTTAGGGTTGATATCATAAGGGCTTTGAGGGTAATTTTTGAGTTCTTCGTCACGAAAATGAAATAGCTAGTGTAAGTGGAAATTAATTATCACAATTATTTAATTATTAATGACCACAAAGAACCATACAAAATACTTGTATGTTACATTTTGACGTAGACGACTCCATAGGCAGAGATGACCCCACTATAGTGTAGTGACATGGCTGATTAAACTTTTAAACACCAGATCAAAGATGTCACTTTAATAAACTGACTCACAGGCCCACACCTCATCTAAATCTTCCATACTCCGTGCATAATTCTAGTGCAACATTTTTGCCTCCCCATTTTCTGCGGGCACTCCATTACGGGCAACACCCGGGAACATGTAGCCACAACACTAGCTACTGTAAGTACCCCCGTGTGGCACGAGAATATGTCACATGTCCCGGAACCACCCCTCCAACACCCTCTTCCCCCCACGGCCAGGGGTGTCACACTGGAGCTGAATTAAATAATGGATTGCTTTGCATAGCCGTCGGCTTATTCTATTTACTCATAAATAAAATTTATGTACCGAGAAGAAATGATGAAAATTGAATATGTTCCGTTATTCCGGTGCAGTATTAAAAGATGTAAATCTCAACAATGGTGTAAATATTTTTTATCAATTCAACGGCCAGTGAGCAAATGAAAAGCTACGTCTAGATCCGTAAAAAGCCAACTCTTTTATTTATCTTTCGAATGCAGGTTATTTTTTTTTCTAACTCGTTTGCGGATTTTTCTTCTTTGTTCTTTAACAGCCTCTTAACTTTTTCATTTCAAGAAGAGGTAAATAAAACAATGGATTTAATTAAAGCATCAGTAATTGAAGGTGGGATAAATAGGTACTTGTGCAAATATTTTGTTTTTGAAAACAGTCTAGCCATTTAACTAATGGTATGTTAGTTTGAATGTCATCTTTGATGCGATGATTCGACTTCGCAACAATAACTAGTTAGGCTTTCGGATCGTCGGAGTAAGCAGACATGGCACAGATAGCTACTGTATCAAAACATCCTGCTCTCTCTCTGTTGACTCTTACTCTACATGCGAGGAGGAAATCTAGGTGGAATTAACAGTCTAACCAAGAGTACAACCAGCATAACCTTGACAATATCAGAAGTATTTCAAAAATTCTTACCCAACGTGTAAAATGTTGAGCAGTGATAACGGCCGCAACTTACGGGTTGTGTAGGTCGTAAGTTGAAACCCAGACAGGCGCTTTACTTTGTGTAAATTATTTCATCACCACTGCTCTCAAAATGGTGAAGGAAAATATCGTGAGGAAACCGGCATATCCTAAAACCAAAAATCCGAAGACATGTCACATCTAACCAACCTGCATTGGGCCCGCGTGGTGGATTACGGCCCACTGTATCTCACTGAGAGGAGGCCTGTGCCCCAACAGTGGGAACATTATAATCTATGTTCAAAATTCGTTACTCCCTGCGAGATTAAACCTTTATTAAATCAAAGGTTGATATCTTAAGATATTGGATACACGAAAGACACTTGAATATTTTATTAAAAATAAAAATAACCACCACTTCAGTTAACTTCCCACCTGTTACCACCACTCTGACATAAATCGCACCAACCTGCCACGAACGTAGGCAAAAACTACGGAACTTCACGCTCACAACACACCTCTCTTCACAAACGATTACTTACATAAAGTGTACCTACTACCTACACCAAATTTGTACACCACAAAGGTCTTCAAACTATAGTACGGGGTACATCCATTGAAGGGGAGAGACCGGGTTTTGGTAATATTAATGGTATTGCCCAAGGTATGCTTGGATTTTACTCATTACGGGTATTACGCGGTCGTTTACGAAATGATAAATGAGTACACGAGGTATTATGAGCCAGCGATTCGTTGGGCTCGATCGTGTTTTGTTAATGTTTTACTATGGCTTTGTATGGCTTTGCTACTAAGTCGCCGGCTTTAGCTGCAGACTTTCTATTGCGAATAACGTTTGTTTTGTGTGAGCTAAGTTCGACGCGAGTTTGTTCCATCGCGTGTGGTCGAGCTAATTCTTTGAGATTTAAGTGACCGCTGAACATATAAAACTTTGTTGCAGGAAACACAGCTTATCATTTTATACAGAGAACATGGTTTACAAACGGATTTATTTGTAACGAATCGAAATGGATTGAGGAAAAGAAAACTCGTCACGCAAAGAACATGAAACTTCATTTGTAATTTCATTCATTAGGAATGGCCACATAATAACTGCAGTCCACACATTAATACACCTATGTCTATAATAATTCATGGTACCGTATAAATTATAGCAACGCAATCTTGGGAGGGGAATAGCAATTAAGCAGGAACAAGGTTATTTACGGGTACATTATAAAATGTGTACCGTGCTATTGAACATTATGTGATGTAGGAACACTGCCTATTGATCAATACTTCCGTTAATAACTCGGCATTCTAATGACATTTTACTTCGAATTCAAACCCAGTACATACAAAATATATATATATATATATATATATATTTGTTTATAAACGTTGAGATGTTTGTAAGTACGTCAAAAAAATGATATGTTATTAAGCAGACGCTTATCATGCCGTAAATTTCAGCAACATTTATAAATTAGCCCCCTAATATTTTTAACTGATCAAAATTAAAATTCAAGCATGCACCGGTCAGTAGTGAAAATAATATTTGTAGGTATAAGGAACATTGTTTTATTAACGAAATTAATACAAATTAGGTTTTGGTTTTTGGCCGTTGATGTTTTTCCATAAAGAAAATTAAAATCAAATACTTTTTTCTACCTATAGACTTGACTAAAATAAGTTTTTTTTTTGGTCGAGTAGAAGTACAGTTGGCCCAGTAGTAACGGCCCCGACTTACGAGTTGTATGCTGTGGGTTCGAACTCCGGCAGGCGCTTTGTCTAAAAATAATATCGTCACCACTTTTCTTAAAACGGTGAAGGAAAACTTCGTGGGGAAACCGGCATGTCCTCGAACCAAACACTCCGAAATAGAAGCCCACTCCCTCTCGAAGGGAAGAGGCTTGTGTCCCAACAGTGAAAATATATAGGTAGGCTGATAATACTATGCTGCTTTTAATGTAAACAATCCGAAATAAATGTGAAAAAGTATCATAAGGTCGATCATAGACCAAATCTGTTCATAATGATTAGTGATTTATACAACATACAGGTTATATACAAGCTATCTTCATCATTAAAGGTGCTTTCTGCCCATTAGCCAGATTCTTTCAACCCTTACTATTTCAAAGAATGCGTGCACTAATGGTCCGGCCCGGCAGTCATTGCTAGTGGTGACATTGTCAACACTTTCCATACAAACTAAGCGTGTCAGTCACCGGTTACTTGCACTACTATAAAAATGACGTGTACAAATTGACGGTTTTGAAGGTAGACCGTTGTAGAAGTTGTGCGCTTAACGTCCTTTCGGTGTCACGAATTTTATTAGTATTGCCGTCTTTAGACGCCGCCAGTGCAACGATCCTGAGCTCTGTGGGACCACAGGTCCAACTCATAGATCTATGAAACCAAATACATCAGGTGGTATGCTTATGAGCACGAATACTAACGCGATGTGCTTCTTCACAGACGTATCCGGAAGAACGCGCTTGTCGCCGTGAGAAGCCAGCCCCAGGACTCTTCACCTCCATCAAACTCCCAGAAGCCGAGCCCCCAAACGGAGTGGCGCCCCTGCTGGATTTCCCGCGGGGGCGCATGCGACCAGTCACCTTCCTTGGCGAGGGCCCTCATGGCAATGTGAGTACCAATTTCTCTTTATCATAATCTTCAAAATTCCGCTGACAGACATAAGCCATTAGGCCTCCCCAAAACATCGCCACAGGGACCGGTCCTGCGGGGACCCTAACCACACTGCCTCTTCCGTACTTTCGGCGAAAAGTTTCATTAAATAATCTCCAACGAAACGTGAATATCGTTTTAAAGACTAATTAAAATATAGAATCGACGAAATGGACTTTTCTCGCAAGCATGTGGGTAACAGAGTCGGGGTAAAATAAAATCGTCACAATGTGTAAATGGACTCAAAATGTATTTAGACCGAGATTGCTCGTGCAACTTTTTGTCACTTACAACCGATTAATACAAACATGAAATATTTGAAACTATTATTACGAGTCTGAAAGTGCACTTTAAAATAATGTGTCTCAATGTGAAATATTAGGGGTCAGGTTTGTCATTATGTTCAAAGGCTTATCATGTCGCGTGTGTAATTCTGTTAGGCTGGCAATCATGGCTAACTAAGGAAGTCCGTCGTTTCGCCAGCTTGTTCTAACATCTTTACGAGATCATTAGATGATGGTTCTTTTTCCACTACTGGTTCTTCTGGCTTCGCCGTGTAGAAACCAAAGCCATAATCATCAGTTTCTCTAGCCGCCACATCTACGTTATGTATTGGTGTGTCATCTTTAACTATTTGAGCTTGTTCTGTGACTGGAAACTTCTCAATGGGGTCCTTAATATCTGGTGTGGACGAGGGTGCCGGTGCTGCAATTAATAAAATAAATAAATAATTTAACTCACCAAAATAAAAACTCGTATTACAAAATTGAATAATGACAATGTGTATATTGTGATTATTCAATTTAAGTAATGGCTTAAAGTTTGTAATATAATAAAGTTTGGGGCTACCTGCATCCGAACGAGGTGGTAAACCTGTATCTCGGATTACACTTGATCCCCATAAGTAAATTGTGAACATTTGAAGGTTTTTCCGAAATTTTAGGTACAAACGAATATTTATAAATAAATAATTGTTAATTGGTTGAAATATTACAATATTTAAAAGATTTTTAATATTAAAAATACAAGGCACATCTCTCAACTACTAATCTGTGGCACACTATTCACACACTTGTGCGGGAATACAAAGTAAAGAGCACGGGATGTTTTCTGCATTGTAAATCTAAAGGCGCTGCAATTAGAGCTACCTTACGGGCAAGTGTGTTAAAAATTAAATTGTTATTAATGTACCCACCCGTAAGTTAGCATTTATTGTAAGCTAGACTCAGTTGCCGCGTGAGGAATGCCTCTACTCCAATCCATTCGATGGTTCACGGAAGACACATTGTTAAATTCAACAGGAAATAGTGATATTAAACAGAACATAGTTATATTCAACAGGTTATTGTTATATTCAACAGGACATAATTATATTCAACAGGTTATTGTTATATTCAACAGGACAATCATATTCAACAGATTATTGTTATATTCAACAGGACATAGTTATATTCAGTAGGAAATAGTTATATTCGAAGTTTTTATATGTTATAATATAGTATCGTTAGGTATCTTGAATATAGAACTAGAAAAACACATCATCTGCGGCTGCAACATACCGTGTTTGTCCCATTGAATTCCGCTTATATATGTGTCACTAGATTATACCCGCGGCTTCCACGGTCTACCCCACAGGAACTGCCCATTTGACAGGACAAAAATTAGCCCATTTCTCTCTGCAGCACTGAGCTGTAGCCCATAAACTATCTTTATGCCATTGACGTATATATTACTAGCGTAGCTAAATCAATTAGGTATCTCAGCCTTGTGCAAAAAAAAAACGTAAAATCACATCGCATCTCTCGTTCCGTTGCAAACAAACCCACTTTCGCATTTATAAAGTACATATTACATCCGCTGACTTACCAGCATTGGTTGCTGTTACTTCAACTTCATAATTTTTAAGAACAGGCACATTTTTAGAAATTCTTTTGAAAAAGTCGTCCATTTTTGTAGAATTTAAAAAATTTAGATTTTGCTTTTGTCACTGTTGACAACATTCCGATTTTACTTCTTTATGGATTCCGTAGTTTAATCCATGGCATCTTAGTATCTCAAAGAGTTTGTAACGTAAGTTAGAATAATATTTCGAAAAGTAAAGTTTAGTTGTAGGGCTTGGTCAAAAGAAAAAAAGGGAAGTGGTGTTTCTCAACGCATAGCAACCTGAATTTATAAGGAACTAGCTTCCACCCGCGGCTTCGCCCGCGAGGTATGTCGATAAAAACTATCCTATGTCCTTCCCCGGGATGCAATCTATCTCTCTGCCAAATTTTAGCGAAATCCGTTCAGTGGTTTAGGCGTGAAAAGGTAACATACAGACAGACAGACAGAGTTACTTTCGAATTTATAATATTAGTATGGATAGTAGGTACTGTGGCGGCATCTACACTGCCACATGGGAACTATGCTGCACACTGACGTCAAGTAAACTCCTGCATCGCGCAAGCAGACCTTACAGCGCAACAAGCATAATAATTATATACAACACCCTTTTTTTTTTTTTGAGGATGGGAAATCATCCAATGACTCCTCCCGCTCTGGGTGGAGCGGAAGGGAGTGTCAGACTCTTACTGACTAAAACCCACCCGTGTTCCTTCCTTCGCCCTTTATGTTCCGGGCCAGCGGTAACCCTTTCGGACAATCCCGCTGACCCGGCAGGCTTCGGCCCTTACGGGCCCCTTCGTTTAATGCTGACATCTCTTTGAGGCGCGCGTGGAACACGTACGCGCCGTCCGGCACGGGCCTGGTCCTGATCGGACGGTGAGCTACCCATTACTCTCCGCCCGCAGGCCCGCGCCTACGAATGGCCGGGAGTCGTCGCGCGGCTCCCGACGCCCGGAGCGTCTCCCGCGGCGGCTGGGACGGGATGCTCTCTCCCTCAGCCGTCCCGCCACCTCCTTCGCTAGCATGACTGCTTCGCAGAAGGAGGCGACTGCCCCCCCACTCCCTCTCGCCCCGGACCATGGCTTGAACCAGGCCCGGACGCGAGACGTCGCCGCCGCTGCCGATCGCCTCTACGAGGACACGGCGGTGCTCCGCTCAAGCGGGGCAGACCTCCACCGTGTGCTCCACCGTGTCCTCTGGGCGATCCTGGCAATGGTGACACCCGGGATACAACACCCCTACATCAATACTTTACCGCGCAACAAGCATAATATATACAACGCCCCTACATCAATACTTTACCGCGCAACAAGCATAATATACATATTACAACGCCCCTACATCAATACTTTACCGCGCAACAAGCATGATATATACAAGTCCCAACATCAATACTTTACCGCGCAACAAGCATAATATATACAACGTCCCAACATCAATCGATGGGCAGTTGCCCACCAGACACAATACCCGTCTGAATTGAGGATCCTCCCTTTTCTATGGAGGATGAGTTACACCCTGTTCCTCATACCTCTAAACTACAATACTCTTGACACTAATACTTATTTACGATGCGCGGAGAATTTTTAGGTACTTAAACATCTTGTGTATCGGGCAGCCTGCCCAAAAAGAAGTTTCTTACAAAGACAGAACTTTCATTTAAGAGTTTGTTCCCAAAATGGAAATCCAAGTAGGTATTTATGGGCCCTGACTAATTAGTATTGAAAAAATTACATTCCTAAAATAAACCATGTAATCTATATTCTCCTGTAGGTATTAATAATAATAATAATATATTTACAGAGGGTGTCTCAAAAATAATGTCGGTTTCCAATGTTCACTTTGTTTATTAAATAATCATACAAAAAGAAAGCCTTAACATTCGAAGTATAGCCCATCGTATTCTATGGTTTTAACCCAACGTTCAGCAAGCTCTTTGAGACCTTGGTAAAACCATTCTTTGGGCTTAGATGCAAAAAACTGTCGCACTGCATTTTCAACATCTCCTTTGGATTCAAATTTTTTCCCACGCAAGAATTTCGCCATGGATCTGAATAAATAATAATCTGACGGTGCAAGGTCGGGACTAAATGCTGGATGTGGTAGGATTTCAATACCACCAAGTTCTTCGATCTTATTCCGCGTAACTTTCGCAGTATGTGGTTTAGCATTGTCTTGTTGTAAGAGAACCCGCTTTCGGTTAACTAAACCTGGATATTTCTTCGATAAAACCTCATACATTCGCATCAGCTGTCCACTATATATCTCGGCATTGATAGCTCGACCATCTGGCATGATTTCGAAGTACACTAAACCTTCATAATTCCACCAGACACACAACAAGACTTTCCGCTCGAATCGATCTCTCTTCGCGACGGGTTCTGGTAATTGTCCTTTGTCTAACCACTGATTTTCCATGTTCGGGTTGTTTAGATAAATTCATTTTTCATCGCAAGTAACAATGCGTCTAATAAAACGATCATCTTTCGGCAGGGCAAGGAGCTGTTTACACACCTCTACTCGACGTTTCGCTTGGTTCTCGGTTAATTCGTGAGGCACTATTCGACAACTTTTATAAATCTTACCTAATGATTTTAAATGGCGATGTATGGTATCTTTAGACGGTCCAAGGGAGTCCGATTATCGGCGAGTGCTGGTACTAGGTTGGTTTTCTACTGCTTCCCTTGTAACCTCAATATCCCACGCAGGTGGACGACCTGAGCGCGAATGATCTTCCAGCGTCAAATCTCCACTATTAAAACGATTAAACCAACGTTGTGCCGTTCGCTCATTAACTGTGTCTTCCCCTTCAATTTCACATATTTTCCTTACTGCCACGGCTGCTTTAAACTTTTGTTTCCAATAATGTCTTAACAATACACGAATTTCATATTTATCGCACTCCATACTATTTATTATAAAAACGTACTTCGTCGTCAATAAACAAAGAGAGAATGATTAAAACAAAGTAAAGCAACTGAACTCTTCATAGAATTAGAGAGTAGTCTTAACAAGTTACGACATGTTTAAATTAAGGCGTAGGAATTTTCCCATATGAAAGCCGACATTACTTATGAGACACCCTCTGTATTTCAGATTAAAAAACAAAAATAATATAATATTAGTATTGAAAGGTTTGTGAAAATTAAAGGATATAATAAAAATGTATATGTAAATGTAATTCCAAAAGCTCGTGGTGGAAATAAATCATTGCGTACCCTGCCCCTCCCCTGCCCCGAGGATGGCCAATCCCAACAGCCGAATAGTTAAACCTTAATCTGGAGACCAGGTGGGGCTCCAGCAATGAGCCAATGTACAATGAGCCAAATAAATTACCAATACACATCTATTGCACGATTCAAATCTACATCTACAAATAAAATAATTACCGGTACAGGCATCGCCTTATTAATCTATGGGTTTTCCCCGTTTTGGTACCAGAAGAGCAGTTCAATTAAGCTCAGCCTCCTCTATACTCTTTTTATTATTGAGCCTGGCAACTTTGAAAGCTGCCCTTGAAACAAATAGGGAATTATGTAGCAATGTCCATTGGTTTAGATACTACCATTTTTTCTTCCATTCCTCATAATTGCCTTCTTATTTTTCTCAATGCCAATCGTACCTTTCGCAAAATCAATCTGTCTTTTCTATCGGTCACAATAATTGATCTCAAATATACTTTTGCAAAAAGTGGAATTATATCGTCTTATCTCAAGGAAAATACTTAGAATCTCTATCCCTCCGTTAAAACATTATAATGTATTTATGTTATTATAAAGCGAGTGCGCGGGGTGTGCCGGGGAGGGGGCGGCAATTACACACGCCGTTACGGGGCGGCCGTATTGTCACCATGTCGCCCCCGCTATATTGGGACACCACCAAAAATTGTTTGTAATACCCGCTACTTGAAATAAATGGCTCGCTACGGGCAATGGTCTATGTTACAGTACCCGGCGATAAATATTGCACATCGACCTTAGCCTTTTTTGTATTGTATACAAAGAATAAAAATAATTATCAAAAGAAGGAAATGTTGGAAACATTAGATTGCCTTTTAAATAATTCTGTTATCTGTGCCATTCTATGGAAAAATTTTGTATATTATCTGTGGCCCCTCTCGAATAAATTACGAACCTGAGCACACGCATATTTATATTTAAAATCCTTAAAATTGCTCCTACACGAAGAAAACGCCAGGAACCAAATAATCTGGCCTTATACAGCAAATCATGATTGTTTTAACAGCTCCTAATAGATACCGGACTGTTTGTATTTCGTGCGACAGAGATAACACTCTACGAAGCCGAAATTAGCCGATTGTCTCTTTCCAAAGGTTGATGTGCAATATTTATCGCCGGGTACTGTACAGTGCTTGCTTGTTGAATTCTTATGCAAAATAGGTAGGAGCTTTATTGCTAATACAGTTTTTACACATTGATTTTCACGGTTAAAATGGGCCTGTAGGCTTATTTTTCCCGGCGGGATATTTTATTTGAACTTTGGTACTCGTGAAATCTATACTCAGAGAGCAGCGGTGGCCTAAAGAGCAATGGTGAGCCAGTGGCAACGGTCGGACTTAGGAGTCGTGTCGTGCGATCGAACACAGGCCGGCGCTATACCTTGTATAAATAATTTCATCACCACTTTTTATTTATACGTTGCCCCACACTGGGAATGTCTCCTGTATTGTGGGTGCGTTTACAAACATTTGAACTCTCATACACAAACAGCCAGACCCGGAACAACTACTTGTCGGTCATACAAACATTTGTTCCGTGCAGGAATCGAACCCGCGACACGCAGCGCAGCAGTCAAACGCTTAACCACTGTGCCAACCGTGCCGTCAAACGATGATGTAAAACATCGTGAGGAAACCGGCATGTCCTAGAACTAAAAATTCTATGACATGTGACGTCTACCAACCCGCACTGGGCCCGCGTGGTAGATTATAGCCCACTCCCTCTTGAAGAGAGGAGGCCTGTGTCCCAGCAGTGGAAACATAATAGACTGATTATGATTATTATTATAACTCGTATGTGTAATCCATACTAATATTATAAATGCGAAAGTAACTCTGTCTATCTGTCCGTTTCTTTTCACACCTAAACTTTTACTTTATTATAGAAGTATGTATGTTTAATTGTATTTATGTAAGTATATTCTTATAATATTTGTTTAGTTTTATTAAGTGAATTGTTTTTAGATTAGATTGTATGTATTATTTTTTGTCTCCTTTACTCTTTCACACGCTGTCTACATCTCTCTATTTATTGTCCTATTGCAGGTATGCTGGAAGAGATTTCTTATGAAATAAGCATCACCTTTGTACCTATTTTTCTGTTCTGACTATTTCGTATCTGTTTATATATGTGTGTACATAAATAGTAAAATAAATAAATAAATAAACCACTGAACGGATCGTTATAAAATTTACAGATGGGTAGCCAGGGACCTGGAGAAGGACACAGACTAATTTTCATCCTGTATGTTTGTATTAAAAGATCATGAAATACGTGTATTTTACACGCAGACCAAGTTGTGGGCAACAGTTAGTAGAAAATAAATTTTTGAAACAATTTTTGTGGCAGCTGTTTCTAAAAATATTTGTTACTTTAATGAGCCAACAAAAAAATGTAACCATAGATTAGTTTTCAGTAAATGATTTTCTTAAAAAAAAATAATATTATAAGACACAAAGCAATCCTACACGAAAGGGAAAACTTGGTCTACCTACAACTCGGTCAGCTCGGGCCTAATCGCCTACCTCGTTTTTGGTGGGAACATAATTTCGTGGCGGGAATCGATACATGAAAACTGACGCCAACCATCAGCTGCAATCAAAAGGGAAATACGGCTTATAAAGTTGAAAGTTATTGGATTTGATTAATACACACACAGACTCACACACGTAAGCACTACACATACACCATACTACACTTAACACAGCCACACAGACACTACACTTAACCCACACACACTACACACACCACACTACACTTCACACACACGCTACACACACCACATTACATACACCACACTACACACACCTCACTACATACACCACACTGCATTTCACACACTACACACACCATACGACACTTCACACACACCACATTACACTTCACACATACACTACACACACCACACTATATTTCACACACACACTTAAGCAAACTTATAATACTGATAAAGGCTCCTACAAACAGGCGCGACACGCGATATAATCGCGCGCGTCACAAAGGCATCGCTCGTTGCGCGACTTGCGGTGCCTTTGTGTCGCGTGTCGTGTCGCGCCTGTTTGAAGGAGCCTTAAGAAATATTTGTTATACCTACCTACCTCATTTTATCCACCCAGCCTCTAAAATCTTGCGCTGAATTCTTTCGCTTTAATTTTTATTACCTACCTTAGAAATAATCCGCTTATAAATGGAAATAATAAAACCTACAGTTAGCTTTCATTCTCACAGATTATTATTCATCTGAAGGAACACTACTGCGGTGCTTCAAGATTTTCTGCCTTTTTGCTCAAGAGCAGATACTTAAGTACAAGAACTATCACAGAAATCTTTCACAACCTAGTTTTCAAGGGTTTCTTACACTAATTGGATTTTCTAGAACTCCACTGCTACTAGAAACTGAAACGTCTTATTGATTTTACACAAACGGAGTTTTACCACGAAATGACCAATATGACCATGGTTCTCAACTACTTTATTGAAATCACTACTGAGCTATTCACCTATTCTTGTTGTTATCTTCTTTAATCGATTCTCTGCCTACGTATTCAGTAATTATTCGGAAAGCCGATTCCATGACTCGCATCGGGCAGGGCAATATTGAATCCTAACTCTGGTCACGGACTTGCATGCAAACTCGACAGCGAAACTTAAATATTCTGGTTAGCGGTAACAGTAGCAAAAACAAATTAGGAAGTCTGCTAGTTTGCCCATAAATAATATAGCTGCTAATACGGGGTAGTAACACACACACATTTCAATGTAGTCTTAGGCTAAGCAACTGAGCTTGATAAAACGGAACGCTTTCCGTGCGGTGCTTGATCGCTGTTGGCAGGATACTAGAGGTGTGACCGATCTAATTAGAATCTTATCCGAGTTGCGCTGCGCTGCGCTACGATGGGCTACGCTGCGCTGTTGGAGCGGGCCGGCGCACACCAGCAAAGCCACTTACGCCGACGCCACTGGCTGGAATGTAGAGTAAACAATAGACCGTGCCCCTGTTGTATTTTCATTAAGAACGAACAAACACAGTGAATTAGTGAACCGCGGCCACCTGTACACATTCACCCGGAGCTGCGGAGTTTGCCGCATACCCTCAGATATGGCCTCTTTGCATAACGAGTGTGTTTTAACTGCTCCCAAATGTTTTGTTACTCTTAATTAGCCTTTGTTAATTCTTCCATAGCTGTGTCGTTCTTTGTTGAATGTTTTATGTTACATGCTCACTCATTTTCCCCTCGTGCTTGTAATATAAGCGGAGGAAATCTCGATTAATATTTACTATGCGGGATAACAGTTTATATATTATTGAGATTATTTACTTCGTATCTTTGTGCCAGATGGACATTGATTTTTGGTATTGTGCCTTATATATATTTTCCTGATATCCCATTATTTTTTCCGGGAAGCTTTCGCCGCGCTTATTAACGGTTACAACACTCATTATATCGAAAAATACGATTATGTGTCCTTATTAATGAAAACTTTGTAGTTCGAATTTACCTTATAATGGCTTAAATATATACTTACAGAATAGATGCATTCCAATTTTGACGTAAATATCGTAGCAATAGGTTCTTTTCAAAGTAGGTACCTAGGTAAACGATTCGATTCGAAGGATAGAGCTCTGTGCATATTCCTTGAGAAAGATCTAATCTCACTAGATTTTCATATCGAGTACTCGAAGCAAGTACTTATGCCACATTCATAAAATAAGATACTTACGTTATACACAGATGATATGGAAATTGTACTAAAATAGATACGTTCCCATATGGTGTAGCTATGCGGCTATATGGTCGGTTATCTTCAATGATTAGGCGTCGTCGGTGCTATTCACTTAGATATGATATGTTCGATGATGGGTGCAAAGGCTAATACAGGTTCACACGCTACACCAGTTTGTGGCCTAATAAAATGGATGTTTCAACTAAAGTTTTGGTGTCCTCAGAAAGAGGTGACCGGTCACACAATACTGTACGAGAGCTTTATGACACCTAAATGGCATATGCTGGTGCAAATGACAGATATTCGTGACGGCAGTTATAACATGACGTACCGTACCGCTCTTTAAGGAAACCGTATGCAATAGCAGAAGTATGTGTAATTAACTGATTGATAAATTTTCATAAATAGAATGTTTATAGTGTCTGAAAAGGTGAAGAAAAACATCGTTTGAAAACCGACATGACCTAGAATCAAAAATTCTAAAACATGAGACATCTCCCAACACGCACTGAACCCGCGTAGTTGATTACGGCCCACTCCCTCTCTTCAAGAGGAGGCCGGTGTCCCAGCAGTGGGAACATAAGCTGAATATGAGCCTAAAAAAGCGTTATTAAAGATTTGGTAATTGTTTTGTGCTGATGATCAGATAAAGAAACTTTTTTAATGACAGCCATCTGAAGTTTGCGTAGCCGAGAAATATTAATTACCAATCTAGATTAAAGTAATCCAATTATGGTTATACATATTAAAATTGGTTGCCAAACCACTAAAACTATAATATAACGTGAGCCGAAGATTCAGGGATAATGTTTAGATAGGTGACGTATGACGCAGGTACTCGGGCAGGGGGCGACACTATCGAACAGTATACCCAGAGACTCGTAGAAAACGTTGGTCTACAAAAATGCCCATAAAAATTGATTACTGACCGTAGCAAGAAAATGCAATCTGGCTCAGTCCCCCCCGACGGGCGGCGCGGGCGGCGGTTTCACCACCCGCCAACAACACGGTTTAATAGCTTGGGGCGTTTATTTTTCATATTTTTATTATATTTACGACGTACCTAGTCAATGTGTGCACGAGGCTGCTACTTAAATTAAATTTTAAATCGCCTAGCCGACTCGCTGCTAAAGGGCAAAACTTGCTCAATACCAAATTAATTTCTCAATACACGCTCCGTAACCAAATCACATTTTTATCACTGACTCGGTTCGGTGCTACAAAATTATAAGTTTAAATGCAAATCAATACGGGCGTCGCTAATGGAACGACTAAAAAAAATAAAAGGGTAGACAGAGCACTCAGTCCCTTTGTTAATGGAGCGATATTAAAAAATAATTACTGTGTGTATAACGAGCTTTAATTTATTCAAATGGAGCTCCATTTGCATATAATTATAAAATGTGGGACTTTTAAATGATGGATGAGTCCTGGTTGCTTTTAACACAGTAATTCTATTATTTATTCTGTACGTACCCAGTAAACATATCAATTAGTTGATGTTCAACCAATTAACTACATATTTTATGAACAGTATCTATTGAAAATTCATGATCCTTTTAGCTTATTAAAATACCAATTTTGTACATTAGCCAACTCAGTGCAGAATGATGTCAGTTACAAAATTTTATGAATGGCCCCTTAGAGCGAGGGAGCAGATTAGGCATTTTTTCCGCTCCTACCCTCTATTCTCAAGGACAATCATACTTGACCTAATGTAAACATAATTCACCGCATTTAGGGGGAGAATGCTTCATCGGCTAATTCCCCATCGCAATAGTGGCTCTCGACGAGAGAGACTCTCTTTTATTATTATTTCAAGTTCACATTGAAAGCACTCAAATGAAATTTCAAAGCAAATAATTTGGCTGTATTAATTATTTTTCAAATTACGTTTGCGCGTAGGTACTCTTTAAAGATAACCACAAATATTTTGGGAGAAAAATAAATGTATAATTTGTTTAAGAGCGTGAGTTATTTCAGTTTTGATGGAAGGATAACAGCCCTCCCGCAGCGACACGAGGCTATAAGAGTGGGCTATTTACCGGCGCCGTCCGACGAGCCACCTGAACAAACAATACTTTAATTCCATTAGTTTCTCGATTTACAGAGATTTGTTGCCTCCAAAAGGAGAGCAACTCTTTCACTGCAAGGCTTTTGTTATTGGCCACGTAGCTTTAATTGAAACATATTGAATTTCGCCTGCGGCACTCTTAATGGACTTCCATTTTCAATTATTTTGAGAGCTTCAGAGTATTATATCAAATAGCAACGAGTCATTGCAAAGTCTGCACTCATTCTCTTTCCAGGGAATGCCTTAAAATAGTCATTGAAATGCTAGCCGACTTTGGAACACGTGTGTGAGCTGAATCATAATAATACTTTACTTTTATCTCCCACCCCATCTGTGTTTGAGTTACTCAGTGAGGAAAAGTAACATCCACCATCTTGGAATGTAAAATTTTCATTCCGTTCCGGTTTTCACAAACGTGAACAACAACTCCAAAAATATTTGTTAAAGGAAAGGCTGGTGGTAAAATATTTCGAATCAAACAAGCGCACCTCGACTTCGCTCTAAACAACGGAAGGTAGGGTTTTTCTCTAGGCCTGTAAATCCGCAAGGCGCCAAGCCATTTTCCACGCTCGGTAAACTTAGAAACTGGGCCAAAGTAGGCTTTTGCGAAATATACAGGAAATTCTCTTCGTTCCCTCACTATATTACCTGCTTAAGAACTATTTCCTTGGCATTTACTACCTGCCGTGGAATAAAAATGAAAATTTGACCGCGTTGTAATTGTAGATAGGTAAGTTTCCTTGAGTAGGTATGTGCACGAGAGTTAACGTCACCATATTGTCTGCAGCTCCAGATATGCGAGACCGACGGTATCGAAGAGCTGAGCGACGAAGAGTCACCGACTGGAGGACGCCACCGCCTCGTTGTTGTCAAGACTTTGTGGCGCGGCTGCCATAACGAAGTGAAGTGAGTATACTCCCTCCCATCATCAACACTTTACTCAAAGTGTCATGCCAAGTAAGACTAGCACATGTCAGTACATGTCTTCATGATGATGATGATGATGTTGATTGTTGATGATGATGTTAATGTTGATGATGATGTTGATGATGATGATGTTGATGTTGATGATGATGATGTTGATGTTCAAGGTAATGATGTTCCACTAAACCAGTGCTCGAATTATTATTTATCCACAAAAGATTTCAGACCTTAATTTAATTTTTTCAAGCAAGTTACAGTTAAACTTACTTAGTATGATCATTGAACTTCATAGAAAGTTGTGAACTTTAAGTTCTAGCAACTTTAAAACTAAAGTAAACAATAACCGACCTCAACCAGTTTAAAAAAAAACATGATTGACGTGTAAAAGTGTTTGTACAAACCTACTTACAAAAGTAAAATCACTTATCATCATTTATCACCGCATCCCACCAATTAAAGTGTACTTAATTACAATTTTATATATGGTTCAAGCTAAAAGTGTAATTTATATTCGAATTTTATAAAATTAATTAATGAAATTTCATATTCGTTTTGAAGTTTCAAGTATGTACAAACTTCTATTCTAGAGAACATGGTTATTTTTACCCAATTGCGCTAGAAGGAGGGTTATTTTCGAGAGTATGTACGTATGTATGCATGAGACTATGGAGGACCTCAGTACAATGCTCGATGACCTCATTAGAGTCTCCGAAAGAGTGGGTCTTAAAATGAACATGGACAAAACGAAGGTCATGTCAAATGCCCATGTAACACCCACTCTCATAAAGATCGGAGACGCTACACTCGAAGTCGTGGACGAGTATGTTTACCTAGGACAAACTGTCCAGTTAGGTAGGTCTAACTTTAAGAAAGAGGTCAATCATCGAAGCCGACTCGGCTGGGCAGCGTTCGGGAAGCTACGCAATAGCTTCTCGTCCCACATACCGCAGTGTCTCAAGACGAAAGTCTTTGACCAGTGCGTGTTGCCAGTGATGACTTATGGCACTGAAACGTGGTCGCTCACAATGGGCTTTATAAGAAGGTTAAACGTCACCCAAAGGGCAATGGAGAGAGCTATGCTTGGAGTTTCCCTGCGTGATCGAATCAGGAATGAGGAGATCCGCAGGAGAACCAAGGTAACCGACATAGCCCGAAGAATTGCCAAACTTAAGTGGCAGTGGGCAGGGCTCGCAGAACAGATGGTCGATGGGGCCGAATGGTTCTGGAGTGGCGACCGCGTACCGGAAGACGTAGCGTTGGAAGGCCTCCCACAAGGTGGTCCGACGACCTTGTGAAGGCCGCAGGAACCCGTTGGATGCGAGAAGCACAGAACCGGTTGAGGTGGCTTGGGGGAGGCCTATGTCCAGCAGTGGACGTCTTTCGGCTGAAATGATATGATGATGTATGATTTCAACTTGAGAGGTGCCGTTATATTTGTCTTAATTGTGAGCGTGATACTGTGTATATTAAATTTAAAAAAAATTAAACGGCCGATTTTTGGCGCATATTATGTCTTCAAACATTTTTTTTCTCAGACCAAAATAAAGGGTTTTAAAAGGTGATTACAAAAATATATAGATACAACTTATATGGTTAAAAGTAATTCGAAGTGACAAATCGTAAAAAACACGTACCAAGAACTAAATCGTTAAAAAGCTGGAAATAAAAAAAGTAATTAAAAAAATTAAAAACCCAACTGCGGTAAAAAACTTAAGTTAAAAAACCTTAAAAGCTAGAAACAAGCCCATTTTAAATTAAATAAAAGTTGGAAGCAGGCGGGACCCATACCTTTTTTATTATATTTTCAAATTCAAATGGGTCTTTTTAGTTTTTTTTTAACTTAAGTTTTTTACTGTAGTCGGGTTTTTTTTCTTTTAATCACTTTTTTTTATTTACATGACAGGGCTGATATTTCCAACGTCAGATATCGGAAATAATAATATAATTTTATCGGAGGAACAATTTAAAATTGTTGTTAGTTCTTCCACCAAAAACTGTCAGAAGTCAATAATATTCTCTGTACAAAAGCTTTTGATCTTTGAACAACCTCCACATTGAATATAATTTAGTTTGATTTTTACGAAATAAAACTGTAATTAACAATATTTTATTCGAGAAACCTCCTCTGCGGTGCTCTTCTGTAAAAATTACACCATGAAAACTTAGGTGAAGTGAGCATGGAGTTAGCTGTCAATAGTGTCAATTCCTAGCAAAACCAAACTCACTTCGCCTAAGTTTTCACGGTGAGATTTTTTCAGAATCGACCGGCTGCTTCAAACTTCTTGAAGATGTTGAGACGTTTTCGACGACAAGAAGTTGATAAGCTGAGGTACACTTGTTACATTTCACGCGCGTGAAACGTTGCAATTTATACTTTCAAAGGTCGATTTTCAATCTAAATATAACTTTTATACAGGGAATAAAAATTACATAACATAAATATAACTTTTATCCAGGGAATAAAAATTACATAACATAAATATAACTTTTATCCAGGGGATACAAAAAAACATAACATAAATAAAACTTTTATCCAGGGGATAAAAATTACATAACATAATATAACTTTTATCCAGGGGATAAAAATTACATAACATAAATATAACTTTTATCCAGGGGATAAAAATTACATAACATAAATATAACTTTTATCCAGGGAATAAAAATTACATAACATAAATATAACTTTTATCCAGGGAATAAAAATTACATAACATAAATATAACTTTCATCCAGGGAATAAAAATTACATAACATAAATATGTATAACTTTCATCCTGGGGATAAAAATTACATAACATAAATATAACTTTTATCCAAGGAATAAAAATTACATAACATAAATATAACTTTCATCCTGGGCATAAAAATTACATAACATAAATGTAACTTTTATCCAGGGAATAAAAATTACATAACATAAATATAACTTTCATCCAGGGAATAAAAATGACATAACATAAATATAACTTTCATCCTGGGGATAAAAATTACATAACATAAATATAACTTTTATCCAGGGAATAAAAATTACATAACATAAATATAACTTTTATCCAGGGAATAAAAATTACATAACATAAATATAGCTTTCATCCTGGGGATAAAAATTACATAACATAAATATAACTTTTATCCAGGTAATAAAAATTACATAACATAAATATAACTTTTATCCAGGGAATAAAAATTACATAACATAAATATAACTTTTATCCAGGGAATAAAAATTACATAACATAAATATAGCTTTCATCCTGGGGATAAAAATTACATAACATAAATATAACTTTTATCCAGGTAATAAAAATTACATAACATAAATATAACTTTTATCCAGGGAATAAAAATTACATAACATAAATATTACTTTTATCCAGGGAATAAAAATTACATAACATAAATCACGTCTGTATTCCCCGCAGGATAAGGCAGAGACACACCAACATTTCGCCAGTTGTGTTTAAGTCCCATATAATAGGGGGCGAGCCTATAGCCATAAACGGGGCACAGACTCCAAATAAAAATTAAAGCTTTTTTAAAGAAAACTAGCTGCACGGTTTCACGCGCATAAGTCTCAATCTCGTAGGAATATCAAGATAAAAGTATCATAATGTTCTAATGCCAACCCATGTGCCAAAAAAATCAGTTCAGCAGTTCTATCGTGAAAGCGTAACAAACAACAAATGTAATAAAAAATATGCATACAATAAATTAAAAACGTTTTTATTTTAGTTATGTAAAAATGCCATATGGTTTCACCCGCATAAGTCTCAATCGAGTAGGAGTATCGGGATAAAAGTATCATATGTTCTAATCCAGGTTATGGTTTACCCCCATTTGCCAAATTTAAAATCAGTTAGCGGTTTTAGCGATAAAGCGTAACAAACAACAAATGAAACAAAAAATGTATACAAAAAATATTTTATTTTTATTTTAGATATGTAAAACTGCCATATTATTTGCTTACATAAAAATTATCTGACGTTTGAAAAATCGGCCCAAAAGCAACGATAATAATGTATGAATCACATGACACGCTGAATTGCAAGGACTGGTGGTTCCCAATACGTCCCAATGAAGTGTACTCAAAAGGTTTTTTTTTGTTGTAGAGCGGCATTTGCCCGCGAAGCTACCTGGGGCGCCGGTTTGAAGCACCCACAACTAGCCAGGGTGCTTGGTTTGAGCCTGCTCGAACCCCCGTGCGCAGCCCTAGATCGCGGAGATGCCGCCCCTCTCCCTACGATGCTGCGCAGCCCGAGAAAATTGAAGTAAGTCTTTGTCTTAAGGAATTGATAGTTGACTTGGTAACTTTGAGAACTTTCACTGTTTCAAATAAGTATATCGTAGAGCGTTTTACGTTCATATTCGTCAATGTCTAAACAGTTTTAAGCAAAGCCTGTGGATTGGTTTAGTTATTCTAAACTTCTTGGTGGCTTTCAATGGGATCTTCGCCATCATTTTGGGACTAGTTTTTGTGTTCTTTCATTATATTCATCAGTAATGAAAGGATAAATGAATCCTCATTAACCGTGCGGAGCCCGGGTCAGTAGTAAATAAACATTTTTTGTTGCAGCTATTCGAGTTTGATTCACATATGCTGTCAGATAGCAGCCGGCATGAAATATCTGGAATCATTCGAATTAGTACACCGCGACCTTGCAGCCAGGTAACTTTTATTTATTTACGCAATACTTTAATTAGCTTTATCGTTATACACCGTCATTTTATAGGGAATGACTAACCGAGATGACAGTCATTCCCACTCCCTATCGTTATACATACAAGTTGTAAAGAGACTCATCACAAAGCTGTCATAATTATATGCATTCTGTACATCAAACTAATGACTTAACATTGTACAGACGCCAGCACATCAAGCTACTACAATCTGTCAAATTTATTTAATAGATTTTCAACTTTATCGCTAAAGCATAAGGTTCAAAGTTGATTGGGAAAATTTGACAGTTTCGGGTAGCTCGATGTGCTGGCGTCTGTACAAAAATAATTGCTGGGAATCGACTTAAATTGTTGGTGTGAAAAATCGATGTTTACGCTAGCGCGTAATCTTACGCACGCAAAACATTGTGCTTATGGGTGCATGCAACGGTATAAGGGTTGTGGGAGTATTTACAATCTAGTTTAAAAAAAAGATCGCTACGACGGATTTTTATATTTTCACACAAGTTTCAATATGTACACAGTTCATATTTTAAAATTAAAATTAAGTGGCTCTCGGCTACGTTAAGCATCTTTTTACACCCGTTTTACTTGAATAGCGTTCTATTTTAAATTATATTTGTATTTTATGAATTATGTATGCAACTTTGTCTATACAAAGTTGCAAACATAATTCATGAAATTATCGGACAGAATACTTTTCATCCCACAGGTTAAGATTTTTGTAGCTATGTTATTTTGTCTGGATTATTTTTATTTCTCTTATTTTTCTTCTAATAGCGAAGCCTTCAGCAATTTTTTTCAGCGTTACGTTGAAAATAGATAAAATATAATACATAATGAAAATCACTCAGGAAAACAGGTAATAAGCTAATAACTGAAGTCACTTCACACTTGCCTCATGTAAATCAAAAAATGAGGATGGCTCAGTCGCATTGCGGGTCGTGGCATTAAACCGGGGCTTGAAAGAAGAAAATGTATAAATATATAAAATGAAATAAAAAAAAATAATAATAATTAATAAATTATTAATAATTAATTATTTAATTATTAATTAATTAATAATTAATTAATTTTTATATAATATAAAATTTATTCAATCCATAACCGCTGTAACATAATAAACTGGAACTCCTGCACTGACTCCGAATTATGACGACGCTTACAGTCCGGCCGTCGAGAGATTGCGTTCCTGGCACCTGTCATTGCGACAATTCTAGTAACTAATAAAGATCAAATTCGCAAAACACGTAAACGTTTTTATGAAACTGGAAGGTGTCAAGAACGCATTTTCTCGACGACCGGACTGTAGTTCTAAATGACAGACTGACAACAAAACCCGTATAAGTAGCGTTGACCAATTTTCTTTTCGGAATAAGCATTTTTTTCTTCAAGTATTTTGACTACGGGCACTAAATGGCAGATTATTTACTAATACATAATACTTATTTAATAAATTAATAAGTCGTGCTATAAGAGCATACCTAGCTCTTTCCCTGAACAACCCTCATCGCGGGGTCTAGAATTTAATCCTTGAGTCTAGGATTTTTCTATCAGAAGTTTCTCAGCAGCTCTGTTCTGGATTTGAGCCCGTACCAGCCCTAGTTTGAATTTGATAGCAAAAGGCTAATGAGTGATATTGTTACAGGAACGTAACAGTGACTGAAGACCTCCATGTTAAAGTGTCTGACTACGCTATGTTCTGTGAGGAGTTCGTCAGCGATTACCACGTCATGGCTGACGGCTCCCGACTTCCTCTACGCTGGATGGCCTGGGAAAGCCTGCTCATGGTAAGTTTCAAGATCGTCACCATACAAGCCGATAGACATCCTCTGCTTGAGATAGACCTCCCCCAAGCATTGCCGTAACGACCAGTTCTACGATACCTTCATCCGTGGAATTTCTGAAACTGACTGTCATTCTTATCACGGCCAATTCACGCAGCACCTTCCGATACGCGGTTGCCACAGATTATCATAAATCACAAATTACCTTGAATACATAATGAACTCTTCGCTTATTTTAGGTAACATACATCAATTCTATAGATTATAATGACGTCGCGTAAGACCAACAATGTTTATCATAAGCCTTTTTTACTTTTACTTTATGTTGTTCTTATTTTGTCTTTTACTATTTATAATACGTAAAATTAATTTTACTTTGTACAATTTAATTATAAGTACATACATATAAATCATAAAAGATTAAGGTTGTATTAATTTCTTACGATGATGCAAAAAAAACATAACGCTCCTTCTGGCGCAGTCGGGTAAAAAGTGGCATAGTATGTTGCTCAAATTGAATAATTCATTACATTCTTCAGTCATGAAAGGATAAATAAATCCTCATTAACCGTGTGGAGCCAGGGTCAGTATTAAATAAAAAGTATCATACTATTTTGCTCAATTTGAATATATAACCATAATTAAAGTAGATAAATTATTTAATATTAGTAGGAATTTTAGATAATACTCAAACTCAAAGTCAAAGCATTTATTTCAATTAAACCATTTACAGGCACTTTTGAATTGTCAAAAAGTCGGTCAGTCAGAAAAATATGAAGCTAGTTGCCCATTCCAAAGCGTAGGTACCTATGGAGAAGAAAGGGCAAGAAACTCCATGGACAGTCTTTTAAATTATATTTTTACAAAACTTATATAAAAGCACTTGATTGAGATACCCGAGATACATGTTTATTCCTAGTTCAGGTAGAATCCAATTTTTTCTTACCAACCACTAGTTTAAGGGCCTAATTTGTAAATATTTATGTAAATCATTTATTTCAATAAACAATTTCAATTTCAACAGCGACATTTTTGTTAACAGGGCATGTGTTCACCCGCAAGCGATGTCTGGTCTTTCGGAGTCACCGTTTGGGAAGTCCTCACCTACTGCTTGGCAAAGCCCTTCGAAGAGATGAATGATGATCAGGTAAGCATTATTAACTAGCAGCTATCTATATAGGCAGGTATATTAAAGTCCAGATAAACATATTTAGGCTAAATTTTTTTATGTGTTTTGGGGATATTCATTAAATTTAGATGATGATATTTAAGAAGTTGAAGAACTAGGGTTGGTTTTGGAAACCAGGACTTGGGTTTAGTAGGCTTTTCGTAGATGTCGGTTTTTTTCACATTAACTTCGAGGCATAATCGCAATGAAAAGACAGATGTTTCAAGGAGGATCATTGTTTAATCAGGTAGTGGCCAACGCCAGTGAATGGCGCAGCGGTGGGAGGGGGGCGCGTGTGCCCGCCGCGCCGCCGCCGCGCTGCCGCCGTGAGCTGTACGACCTCATGCACGAGTGCTGGCGCCGCGAGCCCATGCAGCGCCCACGCTTCCACGATCTGCACCGCTTCCTCGAGCGCATGACCCACGGATACAAGCCGCCCAACAACCGCTGATATACCATGAATTACGACGACCTCACCATCAGTAAACATCATCACAACGTCGGCCGGGTTCGTCCTTCTTTCTCATCCGCAAAAACGTCGAAACGAGCTTCTAACATTCTATTATGTATACATGTTATAGAATTAAGACCCTTATCATATCCCTGCTTTCATCTGACATACCGTGTGTACAGAACCGACTGCGTAGAGGATACGATAGGAATCAAGCAGTATTAAAACTCAGTATTACATTAGGGCATTTTATTAGACTCTAAGATTGTACATACGTCCTAGAGTCTAGGACCTAGGCGATGTACCGCTTCGCAACCTTTCGCATACTTCCTGACGTCGGTCACTGTAGAGACCTCATCACCAGTTCTCGAACTAGCCACGCCCAATAAGGGACTTTATTTTAATGATCTCAAAAACAACGGTAGGACCGATGTTTTACATCTAGAAATAGATTTCTGATTCGCGCTAACGGTAGATAGGAACGAATGCATATGTATATAATTTGCATTTAGGAAAATAGTCAAATTTTAAGAAATACGATCGCGTAACAGAAATTTATTTTGTCAAGGTACCGAGGTTTCTGCCAATATTATTGTTTGCAACTCTAGTCATTTAGTCACTGTTTGTATATCAGCATGATAATGTTGATAGAGGCGTCGCGGCCGCGTAAGTCTTCACGCTATCCCCAGCGCCCTTCGCCTAGCGCTCCCATGATCTTCCACTATCACCGCCTGTATGGCAAACCCCTTCAGACCACTACTTCAATATGCGACAGAAACTTGTATTTTAATCAAAGCACTGTGATGTATTTTATTACCAACACTTGTCAGTATAAACGTTGGAATGTGTGGGTCGTTGCTCTCTCGCGTACTGAAGCAGTAGTCTTCTAGAGCAGAGGCTGACTGTGCGCTGAATTTATCCTTCTACATGATTAAGAATTCCGTATATAATTTGTGTCTGGTCCATATAATCCCCCAGGCACAATATAATTTCGACATTATGTGTTGTGTGGACACAGCACGTGGGCGGCCTCTGCTTTATAGTGCATATATCCAAAGTCTAACTCCTATTTTTTTAACCTGTTTTAAATGTTAAGGTTGTATACTTCGGGAGGTGGGTAGGACCTCCAGGGCAATATTGGCCCCCTGTGCTTCTTGTTTTCTTCGTAATGCACATGATAATATGTCGAGGTCACCCTGCCTCCGTAAATATCGATGTAACAAAGCGAATTTTATGAAAGAGAGAGAGTTATGTATTTTAGTATCGTGAATACGGTCTTCTTTCGACCGGAGTGAAGGGCCAATAAAATTGAAAGGTGATTTTTCTATTTGCTTTGCACTCAATATTTTCGGAAGCGGCGTGTGATCTTAGGTCACATGGTTTACAAAAGCCGAATTACTCGTGTAACTAACTCTAGTATCTGATCTTGCCCTGTGGCCCCATTATATATGTAATAGGTATTAAGAATACACATATTATACAGTCAATGTTTCAATGTCACCATGTACTAACACACTATTATATCGTATATTTGTAAGAACTAGTCATTCCCTCGTTTCACCTCAAATTAATCGAAAACAACACCTCACTTAATATCAATATAACGTATTACCAACTGCCCTAAACATTGTACACTAACAAAGTATCGTATCACGTTAGGTTTAAATGGTTTATGCCACACAAAAAAAATACATTAGTTTTGCATGAACAAAGACACTTTCTACAAATGGTTAACGCTGGAGGTCACGGCATGCCACGCGGACGTTTCTCGTCGAACGACCGGAAAGTATCCTGGAGCGGTGGACAATAGCAATCATGTAGCATCCACAAGTTCCTCAAATGTGCAATACCTGCATGTTACGTTGTAACACCATTTTTTGTGCTCGTAGATACGTTTTGGGCTGACATTATTTAGATAAAAACATGGAAAAAGTTTTAACAAACTCATTTCTGAATAGCAAGAGTGAGTAGGCATCTTCTGGGCACGCTCGTTCCATCATATGCCTCATCCATCGCTTTCCATCAGGCGCGATCGAAGTCAAGAGTAGGCCCAATCAAAAATTTAAAAAACATAAAATAATTATAGTCATTGCAGCATATATTAATAAAAAAGGAATATCCATTTAGTCATTATCCAGCTTTTGATCAAAATCTTATGGTCTCATAGAGCAATCAAGCTCGTCTTTATAGAATGAGTGTACACTACCTACATGATTGTTGTTAGCGTTAACTTTTGTAGGAAGTATCTCTAGAATTTGAACATATCAATCTGACTGCACAACACACATAACACCATCTCTCCGGGGTGCCACCTCAAAGGTGCCTGATTTTGCTGACATCCAGTAAACATACAAATACCCAGGGTAATGAGAGAGATAGTTTACATAAACCTAATGTTTACATACTTCGATGAATGGGGGTGCATAATATATTGAATGTGTTGTTAAGGTTGTTTCCTTGAGCTATCGTCGAGACAGAGAGGTGTATAAAGTATAGTTTTTCTGGGATCAGTGTTGAACAGTATCGCTTAATTTAAGGTAGATAATAGGTAGTTTTAGATAGGCTTAGTTAATTATAGCTAGACTAGTTTAGTTAGGAAACCGCGCTCAATGTAACTAGTACATATAAGCGTATCTCTTATTATTTCCTTACCTTTGAGTTTACCCGGTCTTTAGTTTTTTGGTATGAAATTATAATTTCGTAGTTTAGACTAGTATATAAGTAGTTAGGGCGAGATCTAGCCACTTTACTTAGCACATACTTTGACTAAGAGTATCTGTTGTCACTGTTGCACTTACATCAAACTTTAAGTACAGGTTAAGCTGCACGTGCTAAGTGAGTTTTATAGATTTCGACATTAGAGTCAAGTAATTTAATTTTGATGCAATTTGCAAAATTATTGTTTCGCTTTCCCTCTCTAATCTAAAATTAATGACATCTTGATGCGTATTAATAAATAAGTTGCTCTACAGGGATCTTATCGGGATCTTAACAAATAACTTCAGACTATTATGAAACTTATTTGAACTCCATTTTCAGCATTGTTGTATTTCTGTATGAAAAACTAGCAACCGTTTTCAACATCTTGTTGACGCGTGCCGCTCGGTGTATGACGACTCATTAACACAAAAAGCAGCTAACTAATTGTCAAACTCATGGTAACTGCTGTGTTTGGCTATCTGTAACGACAACAACCAATCAAATCACCTGCCATGAGTATGTTCAAAGAAGGTAGGTTTTTTGGGTTAATAAGCCTTTCAGAAACATATGAGAGTAAGTTACTTTCAGGACTAGATACCTCTAGGTGCTGATGCTGACTATTCTGTACATTTTTAATAGATTTGTATCGTCCCTGTCTCCCCAATATGTTTACTAATACGCATACCTATTTCGATACTGATCCCCTAGTTTAAATTGCCCTATTATAATATAGTAAGGCAACTACATATTTTGTTGATTATGAATCCGTGAATGCTTTTTATATTGATATAATTTTGTTGTTAATTTTAAAAGAATATGATTTAATTAATACAAACGCGTGCATTCCAAATCAGCAATATATGAATCTATGTGATTATATATAAGAAGATTTTAATATTATCTAATAATAGAGATTTATAGGTTGTTATAAATATGAGGATTAATACAGTGATAATATTTTGGTACATTGCAGTCACTTACGTAGTTGAGTTGTTGCAGGGACTTAAAGCTGTTTTTTTTTAAAGGGATAGAAGTTGAAATATACATTCTCATTTAGAAATGTACTGGTTAGAATTATAATTATTAAGTTGATTTTGGGATGTACTGATTATAACCACAAAACATTTTTTTTAATATGGTAGGCCAGCACATCAAGCTACTACAATCTGTCAAATTTCTTTAATAGATTTTCAACTTTATCGCTAATGTATAAGGTTCAAAGTTGATTGGGAAAATTTACCAGTTTCGGGTAGCTTGATGTGCTGGCGTCTATACATCAACATCATAAAAAATATTTGGTACTTATTATAATTATTATACTTATTTTTAATTCAGCAAACATGGTAAGCACTTTTAAACAAATTAAATTCTGTAATTAATTTGATTTTTTTTTAATTGCCTAATAAATTAGAAAAATAACAAAAAAAAGCAAAGAGTAATAGAATTCTAACTTTGCAAGTCATGTTTACATAAGTAAATATAGTTCCGTTGTTTTTCTCGTGATGTAATCAGTATATCATTATAGTAGATTATTCACTAAGGGGATAAAGCAGTGTCCTAAGGGGCTTACAGGACCTAAACGCAAAAAACGCAAGTTTTAGAAACAAAAAAGTGATCAACTACAGTAAATAAAATCCGGAAAATATATGATATTGTTCAGGATATATGCCAGGTAGATAGTGTGTTGAAAACATAATACAACTAATTTGATACGATGACAAAAATTCATGAAGATACCTCTAAAAACTTTCTTTTTACCATAAAAACCATACTAATATACATACAATCAGATTTTTGTCAGATTATTATACAAGCAACATACTAAAATACTAGTGTTTTAATGTGTTAGTCCAAACAATATATTTTTCGTAATTAAATAATTGCTTCATATTTTGCAATAAATTACCAGCGTTGTGTCATCGCGCTATTCTTTCTTTTCTGTGCAATCCGACAGTGACCGCGCTTTAGGTCATGTAAGCCCCTTAAGTCTTGGGCGCTATATCGAATCCCGAACGTAACTAAAGATTCTAGGGCTCCCAGGAGCTGTCAAGGAGCTCTGAATTATCTCCTGAGCGAAGCGAGGGAGTTAAATCAGATTCAAGCTCGCCAAAGACGAAGACACCTTTGACCCGAGGAGAATACTATGTATACTTTTCGCACCTTCTGCGAGGTAATAAAAACAATCGTAAATATGATCCTCAAATCCAACGTTCTACGCCCTCCAGCAACCGATCGGATGTTGCGATGAGTTGCCGCCATTATCACCATAGATAATGTAGAAACAGCGGTGGTGCAAGTGTGTTATGCACATTATTCAATCATTTTGTATTTGACATTAATTATATAGAAAACAACTGTTTCTATTATTGTAATTATTTATGTTTAACATATTTAATCAATATACATGATTTGTTACCTACATATTATTCCACAATAATATCCCTATACCTGAAACCAATGAAGTGAGAAATCTTTGGTCGAGTTTTTTTTTTTGTTAAACGTTTTCAGACGATTTTTTTAATTGAGGTTCCAAATCTAAATCACATTATGTACCAGCGGGTCATAACGAAATCAGTAAAAAGTTGCATGATAATTTGACGTTACCGAGCAGGTGGTATGAAAAATATATTAGATTTTGTGTCTTTAAGGCGACGGCAATTTACCAAAATGATGATTTGACCACTTGTACATACTATATTTGCGGTAGACGACAAACGCCCCGCAAAAAATCTTATTACTGTATTTTTCGTTGTATTTGTAGTAGGTTTGCTAGATATAGTTATAAGTTTTAGGTGCGTTTCACCATAAGCGTTAGCTCCAACACCATCGGAACTAACACCTGACCGTGGGGAACTTAGACCAATAACATCTGGGTCAAACTGCTATGCAAGGTCTTCTGAGGCCTTAACATCTAACAAATTATTCTGCACCTAAATCAGGCCAAGAGGGAGCCAAAAATCAATTGAAAAAGGGTGTTAACTTAAGATCGCACTGTGGTTATCACATCAATAATAATTGTAACGATTAACTGTGTGCCATCTCTTGACATGCGCATCCGATATAAAGAGACGTGTTGCCACAGTTACTGTGAGCATCCCTCACAAACACAACCTGCTTACAGGGTCTAACCGTCTTAGAGCCTCGACTTGGACCCAAACGTCAACTTTACATTGAGTTATTGAGTGGGTCCGAGCTGGTTTTGTAAAAATCGATGGGCTTTTACTGGCAAGAACATGGCTCCTCTAACTGAACTTTGCTGCCCCTCCCTGCTCGTCCCCAGTACCCATCCACTGGATGATGAGCAGAACCAGAAGGCAAATGATCCATGGATGCATGGCCAAGGAAATAATGGTTTGCACAGTTTCCATTAGAACTTAGGGAGCCCTGTAATACCTAATGAGTAAAAACAGTCAGGTTAGTCATAAGCAGAATTGAGCTCGCGGAACAAGAAGGATAAGGCATTCTCAAAAAAAATTAAAAAAATACAAAAATTAAAAAAAATATAAAAGCAATAAAAAAACTGTGCTTATCCTTTTTATTCCCGGACTTTAGTATAAGAAGAATAGAAGTTATATAGTTATATTTCTTGTTAGGTTTCGCTAGTCAGAAAAGTATACATTTATTATTAGCTCATTTAGGTGCTTTCACCATAAGGAGTTAATTCTGAAAACACCAGAAATTGAAGCTGACACTGTAGGCTTGGAATCAATACCATCAAATTTATCCTCTCAGTCATCTAAGGCAAACCAACCATTTGCAATAAACCGACTATTAAAAGGGAGCTTAATGTCTATATAAATTTGGGTGTTGAGACCCAATACTGTTGTCACCTTCATAAGTGTGACTGAATGTGATGTGACCATCACTTGGGCACCATCCCACCGAGCCAGTTAAACAGTGTTCGATCTCTGAACATACATACATCCAAAACAAAGAGACGAGTTTCCGTCGTAATCGTGCCCTTCCATCTGCACACGGGAAAACGAGCATAAACAAAAGGCTGCCAGTGTCGCTTCTTCTAGAATAACTCGTTCTCGCCTCCATGAGGAGGAAAGTAAGCATAATGCTGCTTGCGGAACGAAAAGGTTAAGCAATTTTAAATACATTCCTTTCCTGCATTTCGAACTTCTTTTGATCCAAAATGTTGGCAAACCAGTATTCTAAAAAAAAATACACATGTCTGGTGGCCTAAAAAGGCCACTTTGAATCATAATGAACCGTTAGCTGTTAAGTTAATCGTATCAAATCCCATTGGTAAAGGATTTTTCAGTTATTTTTTTGTCTGTGCTAAATTACCAATCAATCCAATCCAAGTCCAATCCCAAACTCTTTGATTATATCTACGTAGTGCAGCGAAAAGAGAAAAACACGACTGTCTTCGCCATATTATGATTCATAATGTTATCCTTTTATGATTCAGCCAAAGTGGCCTTTTTAGGCCCCCTGGTCTGTTTTGAGTACCTACATAAGTAGTCGAAAAAATTATACTGTGCTTAACCTTTTTATTCCCCCGACTGCATATGGAAAGTCATATTTCTTGTTTTTGTTATGCAGGTCGACCGCTATAAACAAAGAATATATTAATTATAAGCAGAGAAATATAAACACACAAGAGCATGAATCTGGCTGTGGAGACTTGAAATTACCACCATTAGCATTATACTAGTCTCACGCGTGGTCATCTGTTACATAGAAAGGTTGCCACAATTACTTTGAACATCCCTCACAAAAACCTGCTTCCAGGCTTTAACCGCCTAAGAGCCTCGACTTAGACCTTAACATCAACTTTACTTCAAGTTGGTCGCAGGAATAGATAGGCTTTCAACCACAAGATCTTTCGTTTCGAATGTGGCTCCTTTAAACTAAACAAAAGACAATGATTGCCAAGCCTTCATGGCCAAGCAGAGAATAGCTCATGCACAGCCTCCACGCCCAGAGATAAGAGCACACGCTGAAGTAGTAGAATTCGTAGTGGCAGAGCTCGTCTGAGGATAGATACCATACCTTTATCAGCCGGAAAGCAGCGTTACTGTAATCCGGTATGAGGGGTGTGGCTGCCGGTATAGTTACAGACACATGAGCCATTCCCACCTTGTCTCTATGATGGCTGCGCCTATAGACAATGTAAGCTCTTGAATACCCGAAGCATTATGGACGATCTTTTCCGTAAAAATCTTACCGTGAAAACTTAGGTGGAGTGAGCTGTCAATAGGGTCAATCTCTAACATCGTGGTCAGGTGTAATGACAGCTCACGTCAAATAAGTTGTCCCTGTGAGATTTTTACAAAATAGACCAGCAGATGTCTATAGGTGGCGGTGACCCTACCACCAGTCGCCCGCTTCTATGTCATCCAATAATAGGTTATGAAAAAAAAAAAAATACAAAAATATGTTTTAAGTAGATTTAGGTCTCTTGTTATTCTCACATAGATTCAAAAAACATTTAGTTAAGTTTAGGTAAGTTAGCAGTAAGTTAGCTCTAGCAGCACCGGAGCCTGTGGAACCTGACTGTTAAGGCCAAAGCCATCAACAGCCGATCACACTGCCCCAATAAAAAAAAATCCATGGTTCCGGTGCCCAATTTATACTTAAATACTAGTTTAAGAACCAGGTTAACCATAGATACCTAAAGTAGTACCTATAGATGCAGAAGACAGGTTAGAATAACCGGTCTTGTTCATTTACAAAACCATATAACAACAGTTACTGCACGCATTTGAGTTCATTAATATATTAGTTTCAGTGCGTTTGTTCTATTGGTTAGGTGCATAAGTACCTAAAATTGTAATGTTATTCGTGTTTCATGTTCTTCTGTTAATTGTACTTAGTTTAAAGGATTTAAGTTATTTTTAATAATACCTAATTGGCGTTCGGAACGACGCATTGGTGTTTATTTATAAGCGTTTATGTATAAGCTCAGGAGAGAATCGCCACAACATAATTTAATAATTTATGTGGTGGACGAAAGAAAAGATGGATCCTATGCACCTCTCTATCCGTCACTAGCTCTGTCTATCCCAATGTATATCACATAAACACATTACCATACCTAAAACATTTTAAAGAAAACAGGTAGCTAAGGAGAACCTATAATTATAATTAGTGTAAGTTCCTACGGAACTGATTTGCATTTTATAGAGTAAAATAGTAATAATGATTAAACCAGTAATGATTAATACGTCAAACTTTAGGTTGATGTCCTTTCTGTGGGTTGATTACAACGAAAGTTACATTAATTTATTAGCATCAAAAAACGGCAATGCGTTCGTGTTTAGAAACTGGATCTCATATTATATATTATCTACTCAGCAAAACACTACAAAGACGTATTAGTATACAACATTATTAATATCAATAATCATTTAGGTTAATGAATACCAATGTAACAGGTATCCCTATCTGATGGGCTGATCAAACTGATCTGAATTCCGCGGGAACCTAATGAAATTAGGCCAGCGCTTTTGGCAACTTGTGGGTTCTTACTTGCAATAGCTGCTGTATACAATGTCCTCCCAGAATCAACGAAGACATTGACTTACCATCTAAGGCAAATCCTCTTATGTACGAGGCTGCTGTCACCATTATTGGGAGAGTCCTGAATCTCGAACCATATTCCCTTCAGATTGGCCACATCTGGAACACGACTGTGATCCAGTTTTTTTAAGATACCAATTTCAGTGTTGTAGTTACTAAATGTTCGATGTTAATTTTTAAAATAATTCGACGTGAAATAGTATTCGTAATATTTTGTGAACTTTCATTGTATTCTTACAATATTAATTAATGTACCTAACAAATAATAATTACGCCCAGTTATCACGCGTTTGATCCGAGTTATTTTAAGTGTCGTACATCTAATATGTGTCTACATTTAAGGTTTTTCAAACCACACTAGCTTCATAAATTTTTATATTTGATGTATTAGGGTCAACGTTTCGATTTGATATAACCATTCACGATTGTCTATCCTTTTGTCTTCGAAACAGATATTTCTCATGTGTGTATAAAATCTGTTTCCTGTAGGTATGCCAGATTTATATCGATTCACTCAAATCAGGTTAATATAATTATGTAATGTATCATTATCATCGCGCCATATCATCACACATTCTTATACACGGTCAACGTTTTCGTCATTACTAAGTATTTTCATGTTAAACAGTAATGAATAGATAAAGGGGTCCTTTTGGGCACTAAAATATTTTAAAAAATTATTCGACGATCAAAATTATTGTGAAAAGACGCGCACTGTGGGTGACGCGCAATGATCAGAAAGTTCGGCGTCACAGACGTTCAGTGCTGAAATGTCGTGTCTGATAGTAAACAGCAAGCGCTTCGCATTCGTAATCGAAATGGTAAATTGTTCTTAAAAAATCTATGATTATAGACCCCTTTGCAAAGCGTTGGGACCAATGTAACACGGATTAGATCTCTGCCTACATTGGCAATGTTCGTCTGATCGGCGTAGCCAACTAGCCAGTCATGAGGATTGATGGCATCTACTTTAACTAAGTACTTAAATGTCCGTGTAAATTGTAAGTTCGTGTTTGGACAATATTATTGTCACTATGATTTAACTATTTCGATCTAGATTAAGTTCAATGTGTTTAGAAACTTAAGTATTTGTACCTAATAAGTTACCTTTAATTTTAACGACAGTATCTTACCAATTTTGGTACTTACTTAACTATTATGTATAATTTATTAAAAATGTGTCATAAACGCGTATTAACCTAATAAATGTCTACTGTTGTACCCTTCGTGGATATACTTACTAATACTACTTAATTTGAGAGCACTCTGACTGCTGCCCAAGAACATTGGATATATCGTTACTTCAAACATATCTGTTTAATTTAAGTATTTCGATTGTTCAAGTGCTGAACATGCTATCTGTTCCTTCATTTTGCATTTTAAATAAGTACCTAATATAGTTCTGGATATTGTTTTAGACAGAATTCTACCTTAGTTTATCTTAATTTAGGTATACTTATATCCTTTTAATTTTTTAAGTATCGGTAAAGTAATCATGGAACGACTAGGTATTCCTAAACGTTGGAATTACGAGGTATGCACAAGTTGGGAATACATCGAAAAGGCATTTTTTCTAGCAAGGTTTCAGACAGCATGTTTTCACTCGTCGTACCTACCATATTTTGTAAATCAGTAACTTATTCATGTAGGAACATAAAAAAAGACTTTTAAGGCAAAATGCCTTCTTTTTATGTAATTTTAAATGTTAATAAAAAAGTGTGTCGGAAGACACATGAAAATTAATTGCGTTTTATTTAAATAGTATCGTGCCCTTACCCTCATTAAATTTCTGTGCGCTTGGCAGGTCGGAAAATAAGAAGCTAACATTACACACGATCTGAAAAGGATATCAAATTATATGCTTTTTAGGGCCCCGTAGCCAAATTGTAAAAACGGAACCCTTATAATTTCGTCATGTCCGTCTGTACGTCTATCCGGCGCTGTCTGTTTGACTGTCCGTCCATCCGGGTATTACACAGCCATTTTACTCAGAGACTATTTTTGCACAATTCGATGAAAAATGGAAAGGAGGTGTATTCTGTGCACCTCTAAATACCGGTGAAGCGAAATTACGAAGAAGCAATTACCTAGAGGTGGCGCTCCGCATACCTACATGGACAAAACAATTCACATACTCGTAAGCGTGTGGGGTACCGTTGGAAGCCATAATAAAATTAAAAGATTATAATGTTTATAGGTGACTTTTTCATATACGTGAGTCAATTATTTTTTAGATATAGGATTATTTTCGGTTACAGCCGCAGTAATAACTTTGTTGTTCATAGTTTTTTCGAGAAATATTATTAAATACAAACCTATTTTTGTGTATAGTTATGGATCCCAACTACGGAAACAGTTACTGTGCATGGTCTGAAACGCACTTGACGGTTTTTTTTTTAAGAATTGTGAGCTGATATTCACACGGTGGCAGTATACAGGGACTCGCGTAATAAAGGGATAATCTCATAAGGGGTCATAAAAAAGGGGGTCATTGTACAGATGCCAGCACATCAAACTATCCGAAATTACTGTCATATTTTCCCAATCAACTTTGAACCTTATGTTTTAGGGATAAAGTTGAAAATCTATTAAAGAATTTTGACAGATTGTAGTAGCTTGATGTGCTGGCGTCTGTACAACGACCTCTTTTTTTTTCAATATGTGAGCTCATCAAATGACCTCTCCCGCTCTGGGTGAAGCGGGTGTCAGACTCTTACTGACTAAAACCCACCGTGTTCCTTCCTTAGCCCTTTATGTTCCAAGCCAGCGATAACCCTTTCGGAAAATCCCGCTGACCCGGCAGGCTTCGGCCCTGACGGGCCCCTTCGGTTGATGCTGACATCTCTTAGAGGCGCGCGTAGAACACGTACGCGCCGTCCGGCACGGGCCTGGTCCTGGTCGGACGGTGAGCTACCCATTACTCTCCGCCCGCAGGCCCGCGCCTACGGTGGCCGAGAATCGTCGCGCGGCACCCGACGCCCGGAGCGTCTCCCGCGGCGGCTGGGGCGGGAGGCTCTCTCCCTCAGCCGTCCCGCTGCCTCCTTCACTAGCATGACTGCTTCGCAGGAGGCGACTGCGCCCCCACTCCCACTCGCCCCGGACCATGGCTTGAACCAGGCCCGGACGCGAGAGGTCGCCGCCGCTGCCAATCGCCTCTACGAGGACACGGCGGTGCTCCACCCAAGTGGGGCAGAACTCCACCGTGTCCTCTGGGCGGACAATGACCCCTTAAGAGGTTTTCCATTAATTATGGAACACCCTGTAACTGCCAGCATCTGCAGAGTTGCCCAACATTCATTGAACATAGCGCCATCTGGGTTTTAACGCTTGAAGCACGAAGACTTGGAATTTATCTTTGGGAATAACGCCATCTATGAGATATAACTAAAGTTACTAATGGACCTACACGGACCTTTTCTAAACCTACGTGCAGTCTACCAAAAAGTACTCTGTGCCTACGTGCTTCTCCAATACGAGATTCAAGCTTTTACAGCATCTATTCATCAATCTTTCATCGACCGAACTATGCTCGTACCTACGTCATCGGCCGATTAAACCAAACGAACCTAATGTAAAAAAAAGTTAAGATGTATGCGTAGAGGTTGAAGCACGCGTGACCTAAATGGCCATCTTTATCATCACTTTGGTCGAAAAAGAGCTCTCGAAGAAAAATCATCATCTGCCTAGCCTTTTCCCAACTATGTTGGAGTCGGTTTCCAGTCTAACCGGATGCAGCAGAATACCAGTATAAGTATAGTAGTAATACCATGGAGCGATTGTCTATTTGACCTCCACAACCCAGTTACTGGGTAATACGATACCCCTTGGTACAAAACTTCCACTACAGTGCGGCCGACAGGGGAGTGCGTTCTTGACACCAATCAGATTCATACAAACAAATACGTGTTTTGCGAATATATTAGAATTCTCGCACTGACGGGTGTCAGGAACGCATTCTCTCGACAGGCGGAGTGCTGCTGCTGCTGGGTTAATGTATTGCTGGCATAATGTGAGGGATGTCCGTGACTACCGCCGCACCACCAACGTCAATCGTTTCAATATGTGGTAAATAATTAGTACTCAATTGGTACTTGTTTCGACTCAGGGTTCGATGAATTATAAAATCTGACTCCAACTTTAAATGCGTTTATTAAATTTAATTTTATTTTTTATATCGCTTTAAATAATGTAACTCTGTGTGAATTATGTACTTAACCTGGCGTGTTTGGTCTCCTACACATTCCCTGCATAAGTAGTAGGTAGTGTGTCGGAGGGCAGAGGCTCATACTTTGTAGCTGGAATTTTGTCAATTTTTATTTTTATTTTTTACTGTATCATTATTATTGTTGTTGCTGGTCATGTTGTGCGACTACGCTTTGGGTGATAGTCAGGTCGAAACCTATAATTTGAACCTAGTGATATACTTACTGTGATTATTGCCTGTTGTAGTTGCCTTGTGAATAAAAATAAAATAAATAAATAAATTTTTCTTTATAAGAGATGGTTCCACAACGTAACGACACGACAGATGACATACGAACGAATGAATATATAAAAGAACGTATGGACGAATGAATGGTCGCGGTGTGTGTTCGCTAAGCTTGTCGCTTCAAGACATCTCAATTAGTGCGGTGCACGAACAGTACTAATTAGTACTCTCGAACAACAAAATTGGTACCTTAGTAGTTTTCGAGAAAATGTACATTTCAACCGCGCGGCCAACTCATAATATTTGACGAAACTTTGCCAGGAATTAGTGCTAATTTGTTACTTTACACACCCCTTTTCGTGAATTTGTTACAAAAAAAACTAAGACGCTATGACAAAGAATAGTTGGCCGCTAGAACCGCCACTTGCCGTAATCATCGCCCGTGATTACACAGAAACTATATAATACAGATAGACGAATGATGCATCAAAAGAAAGGTCTTAATTTGTTCAATTTGTTACAAAATTTAAAAACGTCATAACGTAAATAAACAAAAAGTTACGCAATATTTAGTTCTCAGGTTATGAGTAGGTAGGTATCTCACCATAAATATCAAATTAATAGAGGCTAATGTGTATGGACAATTAGTTACTAATTTGTTACAGCTAAAAACAGAAAAAAAATACTAGAAAGTAGGTTCAATAATTTGTTAGAGTCGATTTTAGTTGGCCGCTCGGACGGCAATATGCCTAAAATACAATGGCGTTTATCTCGTTATAAAAAGTAGGTTTAAGCTAAGTTTTAGTACTAATCGCCAGGTAACGTTACATAGTTTGGATAAATATGACGAACATAACTGCAGCATCCATATTTTAGAATATATTTACAATAAATAGTAGTATGAAACCGTATGAGAGTAGGGTGACCATGATTACATTAGTACCTACGAAAGCATGTTTTCGTAAACGTTATAAATTATTCTATAATTAAGAAAAGTCGTCCTTATTTGACAGACAAAGATGTAGCGAGTTATTTTAAAAGATAATTGATAATATGAATACAAAGGTCTAATGTCCGTTGACTGCATCACACACAAAATATACATACTACAAATTATTGCTATGTAAGTACTTACATACTAAGGGCAAGAAACGTAAACGTAATAAATTATTCTATAATTAAGAAAAGTCGTCCTTATTTGACAGACAAAGATGTAGCGAGTTATTTTAAAAGATTTCTCCGATTTTTATAAATATTAACGATGTCATTTTTTTTTTCATTTCCACGTTCATTTATCAGCGACAATACATAATTATTATGAAATAATAAGATTTTCAAAAGGAGATTTTTTTCGTTTGCGAGCAGCCACCGGATTGTAGAGAACAGTTAAAGCGCTTAAGAATCTGTCCTTAAGATAGAAATCCTTACATTGGATATTACGCTCGTCACTAGAGGTTGCCTGGATCTAGGTCTCGAGATGCAAGATGCACGCTGCCGCTGTGCACTTTCTCACAGGATGTTCACAAGTTAAGTGAAATAACAGTTAATTCTTCCCTAGGAAATCACTATAGCAGTTTATAATATATACACACGCGTTGATAAGTTTGCTAATTTCAATTTTACGTATTTACAGTTTGAAAACACGAAACGTGCGTGGGCTGAATTGTCACTCTTTTACTATAGATAATTGGCGGGAACCGCATATACTATAAAAGCAGGCTTGCGATTGGATGGAACGTAAGAGCCCTTTAAATGGAGCTCTGTCTTTGGTTTAGAAAAAAGAATACTTAAACGCCGTGATTTCCGATTTGAAATTGGTGCCAAATATTACTTTTTAAATAATGAAAGGAGTATGTTTACGATACAATAATATTATACAGGTAAATTAAAAGCTAATTCAAGTAATTAAGCTAAGAATATTTTTAAGACTTCTTCGAGACGACCACATGTGAAGTGAAGTGAAATCACATTAAAATGTGGCAGAGACGAATTTCATGTCTTTTTATAGATACTTAGGTAATATTTCCGAAGGTATTATAATACGTACTACAGTTTATTACTTTATTCAAGTCATCATAAAATTGTAAAAATTAAACTTACCGCAGTTGATTTGGATTCCTCTGCAATACACTTTTTGGTGGTGAGTTCTACATTAACAAATCCAACATATAAGTGTGCACAACTCATAGCTAAGCACTTTTAGATACTTCTGGATTTAGTAATAATTGTCTCAATAACTTAGTAGTATGAAAATCACGGGAATTAAATACGTACGAACACACACCACAAAATACTGTACAGTAATGACAATATTCACAACAAAAAATAATCGCTTTGCAAACCCTTTGCAACAAATATTTTTAACAATAGTTTGGAAACAAAAGAGATCCTTTTTCTGGAATCGTTTCCATCATAAAACACCTGCGCAAAGTCAAAGAAACGATAATTTTATCAGTACCTACCTAAATACTTTAAAGAATTAAGAACAATAGACATCAATATGGCCGCAAAACGAACCGCATATTCGTTCGAACAGAGTACAAAATTAAAAACATGCTTTCGTAGGTACTAATGTAATCATGGTCACCCTACTCTCATACGGTTTCATACTACTATTTATTGTAAATATATTCTAAAATATGGATGCTGCAGTTATGTTCGTCATATTTATCTAAACTATGTTACGTTACCTGGCGATTAGTACTAAAACTTAGCTTAAACCTACTTTTTATAACGAGAT
Organism: Luperina nickerlii; assembly: GCA_963855955.1. NCBI lineage: Eukaryota > Metazoa > Arthropoda > Insecta > Lepidoptera > Noctuidae > Luperina > Luperina nickerlii. The sequence goes on from OY979662.1 coordinate 15,585,821, forward strand.
AAACGCCATTGTATTTTAGGCATATTGCCGTCCGAGCGGCCAACTAAAATCGACTCTAACAAATTATTGAACCTACTTTCTAGTATTTTTTTTCTGTTTTTAGCTGTAACAAATTAGTAACTAATTGTCCATACACATTAGCCTCTATTAATTTGATATTTATGGTGAGATACCTACCTACTCATAACCTGAGAACTAAATATTGCGTAACTTTTTGTTTATTTACGTTATGACGTTTTTAAATTTTGTAACAAATTGAACAAATTAAGACCTTTCTTTTGATGCATCATTCGTCTATCTGTATTATATAGTTTCTGTGTAATCACGGGCGATGATTACGGCAAGTGGCGGTTCTAGCGGCCAACTATTCTTTGTCATAGCGTCTTAGTTTTTTTTGTAACAAATTCACGAAAAGGGGTGTGTAAAGTAACAAATTAGCACTAATTCCTGGCAAAGTTTCGTCAAATATTATGAGTTGGCCGCGCGGTTGAAATGTACATTCGAGAAAACCGTCTTTGAAATTGGTACTAATTATTTGTATACTTAGAATAGCTGTAGTGTGCCCCTTTTTCGGCGCTCATGGTAGTCCTGCTGAAGGGAGCGTGACTACCGCCGGACCACCTTCAAAGTCGATTTTCTCGAAAACTACTAAGGTAACAATTTTGTTGTTCGAGAACTAATTAGTATCAATTGAGTACTAATTATTTACGAAATATGGAAGCGATTGGCGTGTGAGGGCCTATGGCTGGGTATTAGGGTACGTATAACAAAAAAGTCAAAGTTACACATATTTCCTTTATTTATCAAGTATTTCCTAAATATAACATACATAAAAATTTTCAAAATGTCTTCTTACAAACAACAAAATACAGTAAAAGGTTTTAATGCATCTAATAGGGTTGACTACTTATTTTACGTACGTATTATATGTATGAGAAGGCTTCTGCTGAGAAGTCGTTCTATACTAATTTGAACTTAAGGTTCACAGTATCTACTGGAACTGCATAGTACTGATACAGGTATCTGAAAATTCTACTGCGTAAATTATTACAATACTTGGTTCATCATTCTATCTAAAGGATCAGAGGATATGGAGATAACTATTGACACATCTAAATACGTAGAAACATTACTATTAAAAAAAACCTGTCAAGTGCGAGTCAGACTCGCGCACCGAGGGTTCCGTACAAATTTGTAGTCATGTAAATAGTTTATCTCGGGATTTTTTTTTATGTAACTACAAATTTATAGTTTTCGGAATTTTTCCTTTACTTGTGCTACATGACCTTGCTTATTGCCAAATTTCATGATTCTAGGTCAACGGGAAGTACCCTATAAATTTTGACTCCCTTGAGAGTATCGAAATATATATTTTTTTTGCGCCATAAACGGCCGTATCTTTTTTTTACTTTAACTTAGTAGTTTGATTTTTTTCACAGCTTCAAGGGACTGGCGCCCTGAGTATATATGGTTTTAATTTCAACTCGTTACCTCCACGCGTTTCCGATATAAAGGGTCTTGATAGACAGACGGACAGCAAAGTGTTCCTATAAGGGTTCCGTTTTTTCCTTTTGAAGTAAGGAACCCTAAAAACATCTCTTAAAAAGTATAACATCTTTTACAAAATTGTAAAAATTCGCAAAATAATTTCAAAGAGTAAAATTATAATTTGGCCTTACTCACAATTCCTTCACTTATTTTCACATCACCTTATACATAATGTCATTCATTGTCAAAATAATTTCGTACAATAGTACTAACAATTCCTAACTAATACAACATAAGAGTATGACTATATACTCAGACAAAAATAACTAGGCACCTGCAAATCAATAGTAACACTTGAAATGCGAAAACCACCCTTACTGCTACGAAATAAAGGCGCTATCACATTGTACCACAGTTCCGCGAAGTGCCAACAGAGCGGGAATGCAGTGCATCAACAAAGTAGGAGTGCAAATCATAAAAATTCCAAGTTTGTACCAAAACCGCAAAGTAAACACGTGCCGAACAGAAATCGTCAATAGAAGGGTAGGCATGTGGCGGTAGAGTCCGTCTCACGAAACAAGTCCCGCGGCAATAAGTGAAACTAATTAAGATTATCTAGTTAGCAACATTCTTACAACAACCCACACACCTTTGTCTATTTAAGATTGTGCATTTTATTAACAAGTGCCTGGAATATAATGTCAAGATGAATAAACAAATCATTATTTGTGATTAATCGCACGACAGTGGCGCCGCGTCTATGAAACTTCTTTTGTGAGACGGACTTTATCGTAGAAATAAGTGGGTGAACAACAAGAATTTGTTTGTATTTCTCAATTTAAGATAATAAAATAGCTGCTATCCCGACATATGTTATCGCGACAAAAAATCATAATTATTAAATGGCTCGAGAATAACTGTAAGCTTGCGAATTTGTCTGCATTGGACAGTACCGCTTCTATTGACTGATTATTTCAGTTCTCTGTGTAATAGCACTATAAAAAGCCTTAGTATCAGGGTAGAGAGGACGGACTTGCCTGTCTGTATTTACAATAATATAGAAAAGTTTCCACGTGTCTAACGGCCCGGCTACACGCTCCATCTCACAAGCATGCAGCGTTAAGACGGCAAAACTGTATACCTTCCAAACTTCCTTCCAGTGTGGACGCCACATGTTTGCACAAAGTCGGATGGATGTCGTTGCGTGTAGCCGAGCCCTTATTATGGGTTTTTAAAGCGAAAGCGTCCGGGTAGTCCGCGAAATTAAAATTTTCTTACGTTTATTGCAAATTTCAGGACAGTTATATGTCGACCTAAAGATTTGCGGCTGTAACAAATATTTATTTATAGAATTACTAGCTGACCCGGACTTCGTACCACCTCAGATTTATTTTTTGTTACGTTTTCCCATGTTTTAATATTTATTCTGCTATTCGGGGCGAAGAAAAATCCAACAAATAAAAGATCATAAAAATCGGTCCAGCCGTTCTTGAGTTATAAATGGTGTAACTAACCCGACTTTGTTTTATTTATATAGATAATCATAAAAATCATCAATACAACTGTCTAATTTCATATAACCCTATCGACTGACTGTTTCATGAAATCATGACATTTATGAAGCCAATAATTCTAACTTAAGGGGGAAGCGCTAAGGTAGCCAAATTCAAATTTTCTTACGTTTTTTGCAATTTCCTGGTCAGTATTAAGTTTTACGTTGATTAAAATATGATTCGCGACCGTAACAAATATGTATTTACAGAATTATAATCATTAGAATCATTAATACAACTTGTTAAGTTAGTATAATCCTAAAATGTCAAGATTTCATGAAATAGTCGTTCAGTGGGATTACTTGGTCTTAGAGAGTTGTATTGATGATTTCAATGATTAAAATTCTGTAAATACATGTTTGGTACGGTCGCGAATCATAATTTATTCAACATATAACTTAATACTAACCAGCAAATTGCAGAAAACCTAAAAAACATTGAATTTCGCGGGCTACCCTGGCGCTTTCGCCTTAAGGAGTTGTATATTGCTGATTCTAATGATTATAATTCTGAAAAGCCATAGTTGTTACGGTGCCTGAGCATATTTTAATCAACATACAACCTGACACTGACCTGATTATCAAAAAAAAAACGTAAGAATATTTTAATGTCACGGGTTACATTAGCGCATCCCTCTTAATACAAGCAGACATCGGTGGGAAAGAACTATGTAAGTAAATTATAATTTAAAATAATTTTGTCACTATCAATACAACATTTTGCCTAACCTTCACCAACAATCAATGGATATTAGTAAAATACATTCATACCAGACCCTTGATATGCCCTTGATATACGTATTATTATTTAGAATTTGTTTTTAGAATATCATAATATTATTTAGAATATGTTTACGAACAATGTCGATCAGTCGGTCAAACCAAAAACCATGAGCAGCAAAATAAAAGATTAATTCGTCATAAAAGACACGCTTAAAATTAAGATCTAAATTTAGGGCTCGATTCTCGAACGAAAATTATCGCAAAATTAATGTGACAAGCTGTCAAACGCGCGTAAACTGCGATTGGCTGTTGATAAATCATTCAACCAATCACAGCAGTTTACGGTGCTTGACAATTTATCACATTAATTTTGCGATCATTTTCGTTCGACAAACTGGCCCATAGTGATACAAAAATTGTTTCATGCATTCAGGAACGCAAGCTCAACGCCTAACTTTATGTAATAGGGGAAAGTGGTAAAGGTATTTCATTTGATTGACCAGTCCAATCCAACATATTTACCACAAATCAACCCTCACTTGAGCGCAATAATAATGATCTGATTAGAAATTAATTCTATTATGGACCTGCTTCCTTTCTCATACACTTTTTTATGATAACCTAAAATCTATAAAATATTAAAAATAGGGTTCTTACCGGGTATTCCTCAGGTTTAAAATATACAATAAAAAAATATATTTACGGATACAATTTAAGGTACATAGTTTTTTTTATTGTCCACAAGTAATTATAGGGTAACAAACTTACTAATACTCAAAGTTTTCCTAACTACGTCAGTCTATCAAAGATTTCAATCGTTGGATTCGCCCTACCACGACGAAAGATAGTCGCGTTTCTGTTTAGTTTTGACCAGTATGGACACTTTTACACGTGACTAAGTACGGTGAGGGCAAATCAAGCGATTTAACTCTTTGCTATCTACACGATAATTGAACCAAGATCTGAATTAATGTACTCCACAACCGATATATTAGTACATATTTTCTTACTTAAAAGCATTAAAAAGCGATAATCTAAAATAAATTCTTTTCTCAAGTTAGTTAGAAATGTGATTAGCAGCCAAGTTAACATAGCAATAGATTTTTAACTGACTTTTTGACTGATTGACTGGTGACTGGAGACTACTGGACTAGCTACTAACCTTTTTGTCTACTAACGTTTCAGCATTTTGAAAGAAACTGCGACTTACAGAAGTAGATTATCGTAGCAAAACACAACGCACTTAAAAAGTTCGACTTATAAGTTTAAAAGCAAAACGAGAGTAAACTATGAAACAAATGAGTGTTCGTATGCACAATGATGCACAATGCGAACTTAGCTTAATGAATTATGTTTGAATAATGCTAAACTGAAAGTACATTATGTTTGTATAATACTATATTGTACGGATATATAAGGTGTAAAAAGGTACTCTGTTATAGGTACTCGGATAATACTCTTACATGTTGGCTAAAAAGTATTGAAGTGGAACTATTATTTTTCTTTCCTGGCAATACTAGCTCACGCAGAATCTCCACAGAAGGATTTTTTTTTTTTTTGTTTAACGTTTATGGGTTGTATGTTAAATATTATTTATTTTTTGCCAAACTGTGCCATCTAAAACATACATTGTACACGATTAGGTGATGTTAATTATCAGGTCCAGTTGAAAACCAGCGTCAGGCACTAGTTGTCTGGCATTTTTGCTGAACTGGGCCTTTTTGGCGCAGCCGTGAGGCACACTTTCCTGCTACTTTCTTACATCGGACTTGGCACTTTTAATTTTTATCTTTGTTTTTATCTGATGTACGACTATGTATCTGACTATCTGGTGTATTGTGTGTCTTTTAGTCTGTGCTAAATAAATGTATTTTCTCTCTTTCAAATAAAAAACTGTCTTTATCACAAAATGGAAAACATAATTATTTATAATAAGACCTCACTAAAATAACAAGAATAAGACCCTTTGTAAACAGCACGATTTCTTCACGGTACGTCGAATAAAGCGCGCCGTAGCTTCCATGGATCCATCCAACACTGACGACCGTGCCTACACACGGCGAATAAACCGTAGTTTTCACGACAAGAAAAAGGTGAGTATACAAAGGGTCCAAGAGTTTTATAAAACACATCTTAAAATCAGACTTTAAAACAGTGCATTTCAGAAAAAACAGCAAAAAAAAAATTAAATCTTATCCGTTATTTCTATAGAAACTGCACATAATTTCAGAAAGATAATTTTACAAAATATCCATTGTTTTCGAGTGTACACTGTACATATTTAAAAACTAACGTCTTCACTTCACGATAGGAACAAATCATAATAAAATAAGACGGGACGGTATCGATATTTCACGAGCCACTCATGCTTTAATGAAGAATAAGCTACAATTAATTAAGATTCTAGATAAAATTTTACCCGACTGCGGGCGAATAGGATAGTCTAGCTAATAAGGTATAAAAATCTCGAATCACTAAACTTATTACAAAAAGCCGTCTAAAATCAATGTATATTATCTTAGAAGTCACGATATTCACGCAGTCGAATATATATTTGATTATCTTATCTATATATAATTGTTCTTAAATTACTAAACCAGCTAGTAAACTAACATTTAATATTTCGTATATTGTATCGATGTAGGTTATTATAAATATTGATAAACATGGTCTACAAAGAAGAGATTCTCAAACAGTCAGTTTTGTAAAGGATCATTTGATCAGTCCTAATTTTACTCGGAACATACTGCGGAACAAATGTTTAATGACATCAAATTACAACATCAGCTGTCTAATTCTACAAGCTCTGATCGGCATATAGCCTGGTTACATCAAAATATTTAAAATATATTTTCCTCCCGCATGTCAGTACTTCGATACCTGTGGTCATTGTTCGCTTAAGAACGGATGAAGTCCCATTGGTTGGTGGATTGGTTGTCGCATATGACCATAATGAGCGGCTCGCCCCTGTAAGCTCGGTCGACTCCGAGGCACATGCCAGCAGCGGTGTTGTATATTGGGCTGCCAGCCTGAAAATATCACGCATTAATGTTAATAATTTCCTCGTTGGTTTACATTAATCCAGTCCAGTAATCCAGCGAGTCAACCCAGTCCAGTGCTAGACTGGTTCATATCGTCTACATTATTTCAGTAATTCAGGCAGTCATACAAAAAACGACCATGTTATGCGTGTTCTAGTCAACACGATTTTTGTCTGACCGCTTAATAGTTTCAATGTTTAGGCTGCCTTTTCACCAGAGATGAGCGAGGATGCGTAGCAAGGGATGTGTATGAAACCAACCAATAACATCGCTTCATTTTTATAGTTGAACTAAGTTGGTATTGGTTAGTTTTATACACATCCCTCGCTACGCATCCTCGCTCATCTCTGGTGGAATGGCAGCCTTAATTTTGCACTGGATCGGCTGTCCACACTATTCCAGTGGTGCTGGAATAGCAAGCTGGAATAAACAAGTAGACCGACATTCCAGTCACTGGACTAACCCGTTCACCGAAATGGATGTCCCCATTCTAGCGAACGAGTTCCAGTGCATTCCAGTGCTGATTCACATTATTCCAGTGGCATTCCAGCGCTGGTTTCGATCACTGGACTGGAATACTATTTGGTCCAACAAATGACTTGATTGTAACAAGTTTTAAATTAGCATTTGGGTCTGGTTTTCATGTCAAAAGACAATAGCTCAGGTCAAACAGTTGCAGTTTATTTTAGTTCTCGAAGTCAGCATTATTGGCACTCACCAAATGGAAATCCACATCTAGGGCCGGTATTATTAATCCTTAATGACAATTGTGGAAAAAAATGAATGAATGTAGGAGTCCACAAATACGCGACATTTATTAATATGGACCAGAGTAATTATATAAACCGACTTCAAAATAAGCAGGAGCTGCAGGAGGTTCTCAATTACTCAAAGACGGGTGGACTGGTTTGGTTGGAAAATTCTTTTTTGTTTGAAAGGGTAAATTCTCAGGTGGCCATATTGTCATCGGTTTAAGATCTGATGATGGGATCCTGGAGTAATTGAGGAAACTAATCAAATATTATAGGCACCTGTAACGATTTGGTTAACTTTAATTTCGGAAGTCAGTGGCAAACAACGAAAATGCGAACCCAACGACCCTGACATCCGAAATTAAAGTTATTTTTCACTTTGTAGCGTCTTTTTTGGAAGTCGGTTGTTTTTTTGCGTTAATTAGTCAACGCGAGCAATGCCCTTTGCACACGGTCAGGCTGCTGGGTAGCCGCTTTTGGAACGGCAGTAGAGTAGTGTATGAATAAAATAGCTATGCACTTTATGAAAGTTATATATTACATAAGGAAGAAGAAAGGAGATTTCGAAAGATTGGGCTAAATTATTGTATCTAGAATATGGGGACTGTCCTTATCAGAATTCAGCCTTAGTTAGTCAGTGAAGAGCGCAGTACTCAGAAAAAAGTTGATATAAAGGTATTAAATTATTTATAATTTAAAAAGAATAAGGCTAAATTATTGTATCTAGAATATGGGGACTGTCCTTATCAGAATTCAGCCTTAGTTAGTCAGTGAAGAGCGCAGTACTCAGAAAAAAGTTGATATAAAAGTATTAAATTATTTATAATTAAAAAAAAAAAAATAAACCTTCGGTTTTCGTAGGCCGATCCACTGTGATATGAGTAAACGTTCCAGCTGTTCAGCTGGCGTGATGGGTTGACCAAAAAAACAAAAACGAATCGAATCTCTTGTTGTGAACAGGTTTTCTTAAACCGGAGGTAAGAAAGAATTAACACAACTTACAGTTCCTTTAAAATAGCTTTATGCCACCCAACCGATGGAAAACTAAATAGGTAGAAATAAATATTCCACTTACTGTTCTCACGGGAAGTTCTCGAGTACTATGCTACTAGGCCAACTACGTTGATTGTAGTTTTACGACAGGAAACTCTAACTACAGGATCTAAACTACGAATACAAGTAACGGACTCACAGCTCCAAACATTTTTTTCCACTCCTTTGAGGATGGCTGTTCCTTGCACCTCCCGTGGCTCAGGACCAGGTTATTGAAGACATCATAACAAAGTATGTGCCCCAATTCCTGCTGGATGCTTATGGCTCTTATGTCCCATTTATTTACCGCGTTAATAAATTCCACACGTTTGTATGCAGGCTAGAAACGAAACGTTTTCAATTGCACTCACATTGGACACATTTTAATTATATTTCATCCAATTGAGTTTGAAAAATACTCATGCGTACAAATGTTTCTACGACAACTACTAAACGTTTCAGCCCTTTGACACAGCATGCACTAAAAACTACATAAAGCAGTTTCAAAATACTTTTATCTACCACATACCTTGCAGCGACCAGCCATTCCGAAGAATATATTAAAAAAAAATCTAAGTTTCCACTGTTGTCTCACACACCCGGTGTTGTGGTCCATATTTGATGACATTAGACTAATACAAGATACATATATAAAAAGATGCTTACCATTCCCTCACCGGCAAGCTCTGGTTGTGGTCTCGTGGTCAACAGTTTTCAAGACAGTGAATATAAGAGAATGATTTATAACAGACATACATATATTTATGCGGGCCACCGTTGACGACCGTCTACTAATAATACAAAAGAATAGTAAATAAAAATGAAAAACTGGCTCACCGATCCCTTATGCTTCCATTCCTGTGAGCCGCCAAGTTCGTGGCATTTGCTCAGCTTCGGTGCTACATTGTTTGATGCGTCCAGGCATAAAGTGCGTCCCAATACCAGCTCATTACGACTTGTTTCAAACCACATCTGAAATATATTAAAGTGTAAACATTTTAGAACTGAACACTTAATTTGATTCAATTTTATTCATTTCATTGACATACATTCATTTCGTTGACTAGACTTGAAACAGGCATTGCTAAGCTATGGACTGGATGAGACTAAATTAAAGGGTTTTATCTGCTATTGAGAGCAGTGGTGGCCCAGTCGTATCGGCCCCAACCTACGAGTCGGTCGTGGATTCTAACCGAAGCAGGCGCTCTACTTTGTGTCATATATTTCATGACTACTGCTCTCAAAATGGTGAAGGAACACATCGTGAGGAAACCAGCATATCCCAAAACCGAAAGTACGAAGACATGTAACATCTACCAACCCGCACTGGGCCCGCGTGGTAGATTACGGCCCACTCCCTCTCACAGAGAGGAGGCCAGTGTGCCAGCAGTGGACACATTATAAGCTGGTTAGGCTTCTCTGCTATTTTCCTATTTATGTAAAACCAGATTATTTATGACAGATAGTAACTGGTACGCTTGTACTGCCCTCGTCACTTATAACTTCATTGTTACTTTTCATTCATCTTTTCATCGCCTTAACATAAGAAACAACCAAAACAAAGAATTACCTACCTGACTCAAAATCCTTATGCAGCTAGAAAGTATCAAGCCACCGCCCTTGGTCTTTACGTCTTTCTCGCTCTGAATGCATAGTGAAGTATTCTTCAATCGGATTTGATACGAATCGGTGTAGTTACGTTTGCTGAAACATACAAGTTTTTTAAGACAAATACGGCACTAACTACCGTCTGTTACACGGTAAACGCGGTGGCACTAAACTTAGGCCGTAAAGTTTATGAGATAATCTGTTGATCAGTTTGGAGGACGCGTCCTGTGTGTCGGGAGTTCAGGAGCATCTGTTGGTGGCAACGGCGGAGCAGCCGGTGATGTCGTCATTATCTGTCGGTCAGTAGGCTCTCAAGAAAGTGGAACGGATTTGTGTAAAGTACAATTAACCCTATTAGAAATTTAAAAAAAAATATCACGTAAACGTTTAAGTTAGGTTAAAATTGCTTGTTAGTTTTATAGGATACATTGTAATTATTATGAAACTGGTTCTTTTTTAATTAAGAATAAAAAATAAATATCAGCAGGTACAGTGCGTGCCACGTAAGAAGAGACTTGACCCCGCCTCCGCCGCCTCTTTCCGCCGCCCCTATGACGTCCGGTCCCGTCCCGCACTCAGACCTCATACCGCTAAAGATACCTAAAATCGTGTTCTGCGCATGTCAGACCACGTGGTGTGTCAAGTCTCTTCTTACGTGGCACGCCATGTAATAGGTCTATATTTGTGTTGTTGCTCGTGGCGAAATTAATAACAGACACACGGCTCAATCGAAGGTTAAGCTACGCTTACCGCAGCCGGTTTACAGATTGGTGACCATCCTTTAAAAATCAAGACCCCTCCATGCCTCGGAAAATAGTCATTGGTCCTGGCTGTCATTTCGTAGATCTTTGACAGTCGTTATGGGTAACAAACACATAAATCTGAGCACCAGTATCTTACCAAGGGGTATTGTGTTACCTAGCAACTTGATTGCAGAGGTCAGATTGGCAGTCGGTCCATGTTAAATACTGGTATTTAGCCGCATCCGGTTAGACTGGAAACCGACCCCAACAACATAGTCGGGAAAAGGCTAGGCGAACTGATTGATTGGGTGCGGTCTAGATGCACATGGGCTCTGCAGTTTCGCGTCTGAGATGGCCACGCACTAGCAGCTACCTGTGGTATTGAAGATTTCTATGATGTCCAGTAAAGCAGACGGAGCGGTTTCACTTAGGCTCTGGGTCTGGCGGTTTCCAAACAGTATGGAACGATTGCATACTGTTCGCTGCTGTTTGTAACCCACTTTGTGGTCGCATACGAATGATGAACATCTAATCCGATCTATATATGTAGTTCCAATTAATCCGCGCAGCCGTGTGAATAATTACCTACTTAATGACATTAATTACGCGGGAAAGCGGTGAAGTTTCTTTTATAAGCGTTTTCTTTGTCTATGATTTCGACATCCGTAATACGACACTCATGGGATATTCCCAAGTTTAAGAGGAGAAGGCTTGTGTAAAATCATGTTACCATTGTACCATTTCACAGACTGCAAAATTATGAAGTTCCAGTACAAAAAGCCTTTCCTTTCAGCCTTTCATAACCCATTGGCTGTTAAATAATTTGTTTATATATGCGGTATAGACCAGTGTTTCCCAAACATTGTTCTACTATGGCCCGGAATTTTAATAACAATAATAATAGTTTATTTCTTAATTCAAAATTACAATATGGAGGTATCGTTGGTCCCAAACTAGGCACAACCTGTGTCTTGGGCACCATTACATAGGTACAACATTTTGATAATTTTCATACAAAATAATTATAGTAAAGTTGAGATTGGCTACACTTAAGCTAGTAGACTCATCAATTTTCATACAGCTCCTTCGTGACCCACTCAATAGTTCCCCCCCCACCCCACTGTTACATTCAGTTAAAAATAATACACATTTATTGTTATTAGACGTATGTTTAGATTACGACATATGTATTACAATTAAAAATGTTTTTACTATAACTTTCCAATAATTTCGGTATCTGCTATTTAGTGCGATGGATGGAGCTGCTTATTTTTTGCCAAAGAATTCAAGTTCGCCGCAAATGATGAAAGTTTTATCCTGAGGTCTGGTTCCACTTCAAGTCGGTGTCTCTTTTTATTTTTAAGGTAAACTAGTATTGAGAACCCAGATTTACATTTATAGGTTGTGACAAAAGGTATTAAAAAATGTATTGCCTGATTAGCTAATTATATGTATTCTTGACAAGATAACCAAAAATCTATCACTGGTCTTGCCTTGAAAGTGTGTCACATTAAAGTTCAATTAACGAGATGATGCGTCGATCGATAGTATTATTTTAAAACAAAGCGGGAATTAGCGATCCGGTATTTTATTTAGATGGTCGGGTACCGGGTCGCGACCCACCGAATGAGAAACGCTGATATAGACTGCAAATAATTGTTCTGTTCATACATTTAAGTATAAGGCCACAAGAACCTATACAAACCGGCCAAGTGCGAGTCGGACTAGTACACGAAGAGTTCCGTATCACAGGGAACGCGCAAAAAAAAAAACTATTTCTTGTATGGAGATGAAGACCTTAATGTTTAACTTTATTTTATTTATATTTTTGTTGTTACAGCGGCAATAGAAATACAGTATCTGTGAAAATTTCAACTGTCTACCTAATACGGTTCATGAGATACAGCCCGCTGACAGACTGACGGACGGACTAAAAATAGAGAAAACTTACCGCGAATGCCAGGGCTGGAACTTATTCTTATCAGCATCGTTCAGAGCAGCCATCCTTTTCTTGGCCATAGTATTTTGGCCAGTCTCCAGTTCAGGGTAAACGTTCTCCAGGTACCATTTGAATGATTTGCAGTTCAAGCTTTTACGTAAGTTGTGTCTAGCCGACAGATCACCGAGTTCTACCTGAACCACCGCTGGGTTGTGTTCAATCACCTTATTCTGAAATTGTTGGAAAATACATGTTATTATTGAATTCTTACTATTCGGAACGGACATGCATCAGCACCCTAATTGCGTTTTTTGCTGAACGGTCTCAACCTTGACGTCGATCACGACTGATGGAAAGCGATGGATGAGGTATATGATGGACCGAGCGTGCCCAGAAGAATCATTCATCATCATTTGATCCGAATCGTTTTGGTGGATAATGCTAATCCATTGCTTCATATGTACGAAAAAGTGACTGCCCAACAATGTAAATAACGCAATAAACGTTGGTGTGCTGTCAAAATGAAACCTATTGCTACTGTTACTGTGTTACGCAATTACCCAGATGTAAACGAAGCAAAAGTAGTATGTAAGGATCGTAGCAGATGGCGTTCTGTAGTTTCTGACTACCCCAAGAAGGCCCGAGTTTATGTATCTTTTATTGAATTCGCGCCGCAATACTTAAGCTTCAGACAGACAGACATTTTAAATTATTAGTCTTGAAATATTCTTTCCATGTTCCTGCCTGCTGAAATCATTCCCGGAAAATATACAAAAATACATCAGTAATTGGGCTACAATTATCGGCACGGATCTTGAGCGCTGACCTTCACCTGCGCAAAAGTGACTTATTGGGTCCCTTTGGTGGTATGAAGTGAGGCGCAGGAGCAGGGAATGTATATTGTCGTACAGTGATTGGCCCGTCGCGCGTCGCGTCATAGCCGCCACTCGGGATTAGTCGTGATTCGTTCTTTACTCTTGTTGCACGTACGTCACGACGACGAGTACACTTCCGGCCAATAAAATTTTGCCACTACCCGACTACGGAGGTTATAAATAATAATATCTTATAAAATATATTTTCCTTTTTGTAAAAACTGTTTTTCATTTCATTAATGAATAAATTAAATTCGAGATCAAAAATGTCAACAATAAAAATATTTTAGTACTTTTCGACAAACTACAAGAACTAAGTTATAATGTTAAATTGGAAATACTTTTAATTACCTACATTTTTGGTCCCAAATTCCATTTCTTAATTTAATAAATCATTGTAAAACCATTATCCTTTTAACCATACAACCAGAAAGAAATTACGTAGGTAACTTAGAAAAATAAATAAAAAATGGGTATGCGTTTTATTTTGCCATAATTGTACGATGCGCAAAGCGATCCCCACTCTGCCGCCGAGCGCTCAAGATCCGTGCCGGCAACTGTACCTCTCAATCGTTTATGAGCGAATTTTTTTTTTGCGTATTACAGTTGAGTAGGAATACTCCGTAACAGACCGACGCGACGGACGAGCAATTTCTCCAATGCAATTTCTAAAATGTTTCTGATTCCGGTAGGCAAGCATTGATCTCTATTCAAGTACAGAAAACAATTACCTACGTATTAATAATATTATTCACGCTTGTGTGAGTATTGCCCCTGAATACCGTAGGTCTCATGGCAAAAAACAAAAGAATACTTCACTATTAAACGTACCGTTTTGTCAACAAACCATAATCTATACCATAACATGGTATGGTATACCTTTTGATAAGTGTCGACTATGGTCTTTGTGATAGTGTGCATATACATTAAACAATTCAAATATGCTTGAAATGAACTGAACTAAATATTTGGATGAATGAAAGGTGACTAACAAAAAGTATTTATTAAGCAGATTTGAGTGGAATCGCCGGGAGACGCCCTAGGTGGACATATAGTGACCTAATTGGTGATGCTCTTCAAAAAGGTCAGTGTGTAATTGGTGCGTGTATGACTAGACGTATGGACGTAAACGAGGTAAAATGAGTATGTAAGTATCGTAGCAGGCGTTCTGTAGTTTCTGCCTAGCCCCATGGGACGAAGGCGTGAGTTTATGTATGTTATGTATTGAATATAGATAGATAAAGTGTTACGAACATAGTATTTAGAAACCATACTATTATGAAATAAGTCTTTTCTCAAAGTTGAAATACCTACTTATTTCACGGCAAAATCACATTTTATAGATTATCGCTGAGCTGTTCATAGTATTATACTTATGCTCGTGACTGTACCTATGTATGTTAAGTGGAACAAGTGTGATAACTGCCATCAATGTACCTTTATGTTGCGAATCGAGATCTTTTTTTATTGATAAATCGGGACAGTGACGACTTAGGAATAAATCTATGAAATCATCATTACAGAACAATGACCTCTGACCCTCACGTTCTGTTTGTAACTGATCACTTATATTAAACACACTAATTAGGCAAGATGATATTGATATATATTTTTTTAATTTAGACCAAACATTATAGTGCGTTGAACTAAAAATTAAAGAATGATACGGATTATGTAACTCTAAATGTATCATTCTCTTCGTTCGTTTATTGCACTTATAACTTACTAGTGATCAGGTTTTTACGACTTGACATACAAAATTATAATCATAATACATTAATAATAATAATAGAGAATGTCGATGTTTGCGAGATTCTCTATTATTATTCAAGTTTATTATTAATGTATGTATTTTAGATGCAAACCTTCCGGAATAAATTTTCTAAATGATAGCGAAAACCGCGTCACAATCCATTGCGTAGTCTAGAAGAACAACACGAAATACACAGACTCGAAAAGCGACTTAATTTATAATAGGTATAAAAAACCACTCTTCCTGTTTTTGGTAAATTTTAGTAAACACAAGCGGCGTCGGGGTCACAGTTAGTATAAATATGAACCGTTAACGACAGTATTATCTAAGCCTTTATGTATATTACATCTTTCACAACGGCCCAAAAGAAATAAGGAAAAAATAAAATCTACTGACCACGTAATCGTCCATCCAAACGCGGGCCATACGCATAGAGTTATGTAGCATGAAATCCTCCTTCTCTCCTATTCCATAAGGTCGACGCTTTCGGAAAACATGGCCGACTCGGCTGCACGGGATCAGCTCTAGAGAACCGCCGCACATCCAAATCTAAAATATTAAAACAATTAAATGAATTTTTCGCTTCATTAGATCATGTGCTTGATTAGATAGGTAATCAACTTCTTTCCCTGCAAGCCTGGTCCTAAGTACAAGCTCTAAGGGAGCTGTTTAGCTGTGATTATTAAATTAAGTAAAAAAACATTTTTTTTTTTTTGAGAATCTGAAATCGTCAATTGAGCGGGAGGGTTTTTTTTTTTTTTCAGGATGGGGAATCATCAAATGACTCCTCCCGCTCTGGGTGGAGCGGAAGGGAGTGTCAGACTCTTACTGACTAAAACCCACCCGTGTCCCTTCCTTAGCCCTTTATGTTCCGGGCCAGCGGTAACCCTTTCGGTCAATCCCGCTGACCCGGCAGGCTTCGGCCCCTTCACTTGATGCTGACATGCTCTTTGAGGCGCGCGTGGAATATGTACGCGCCGTCCGGCACGGGCCTGGTCCTGATCGGACGGTGACCTGCCCAGTACTCTCCGTCCGCCGCAGACCCGCGCCTACGGTGGCCGGGAGTCATCACGCGGCTCCCGACGCCCGGAACGGCTCCCGACGCCCGGAGCGTCTCCCGCTGCGGCTGGGACGGGAGGCTCTTTCCCTCAGCCATCCCGCCACCTCCTTCGCTAGCATGCCATGCACGCACGCATGTAATAACAGCCTCACGAGTCGATCGATCAGGCTAAGCTACGCTTGCCGCGGTTGATCCATAAAAGGGGCCGTCCATTAATCACGTGATGTGTTTTTGGCATTTTTTAACCCCCCCTCCCCCTTGGTGATATATGGTGAGGTTTAAGACTTACCCCCCCCCCCTCATATCACGTGTATCTTTAGTACCTACAAAGAATCGGACCTTTTTTTATGTTTATAAAATACAGGTATAATCATCTAATTTTATTAGAAAGTTTGCAGGATGTTTTTAAAAAAATAAATACACGTGATATATTACTACACCCCCCCTCCCCCCTTGTGATATTTCGTGATTTTTTATGGACCCCCTCCCCCCCCCCTTTCGAGCCTCACGTGATTAATGGACGGCCCCAAAGGAAGCCGTGTGCAAAATTTCACATTCCTAGTTCCAGTAGTTTCGGCTGTGCGTTGTTCACCCAGCTAGTCAGTCAGTCAGTTTACCATTTTATATATTATAGACAGATGATGCTAAAGGGGAACAACGGAAGTTTCGCTAATTTCGAGTATGCTTACCCTGAAAGATATCTCCAAGTTCTCTCCACCCCATACGTTCATGCCATCATCGTATTTGCCGATATAGTTGAAATACTCGCGGTAAATGGCGAATAATCCGCCAGCCATAGTCGGTGATTTGATCGGTTTCACAAAATCTTCTTCAGCTAAAAAGACAGTCACAATATAATAATGCTCGGTATATTTTAGGGTTAGAACACAGAACTATTGATTACGAAATAGGTACAGCATACGTACCTATAGAAACACAGGGCTTATTCCACCCCAGAAAGCCGCAAAACACAGGTTTTCGATAAATACAAATAAGATAAAATAATATTGTAGGTACAATACGCACCATTGTTTACGGTAGAAGGATTGTACGCATTGAAAGAATACTGAATTAACAAAACACTACTTCAACAACCAACGTAAAACATTCAACAGTAACAATAGAGCTAAAATGAACAGAATAGAATAGAATACTCTTTATTATGTACACCATATAATCGACAAAAACTGTTGAGCACTCACTTTTCAATGTTCCTTTCGGCAAATTATCCCATTTGAAATGTAAACCCCAGTTAAAACCTCCTCGGACTAAAGGACTGGCCGAATATTCGAATGTGTCGGCGTTGATGACGTCAATGACCGGGGTGACCGCGCGATGGGAGAATCTCACTTCGACCTTGTCCACTCCCTCTGCAAGGCGAGTCAGCATCGGAGGCAACCATTCCAGGTTCACTTCAATGTGAGAGTCAAGGAACACTAGAACCTGAAAATAAAAACCGACATTTATGTTTTGATACACCGTTATGAGAACTTTCGGCCTAAAAAATTCTACTGATAGAATTACAAGAGTAGATTGTACTCACTTCACCAACGCTGTTTTCAGCTCCATACAGCCTCGCCCGGATAAGACCCTCTCGCTGGGAAGTCTTCAACAGTCTTATATTAAATTCATCTCTATTCGTTTCAGTCGTTTTCTTATCCACAACATTATTGTCGTCATTTATATAATCTACGACATTCTCCACATCAATGTTGTTGGTTTCCAGCATCTCTTCTTCCTTGCGCATTTGGTTATTCAATTCATTAACTGATTTTTGTACCGCGTCATGTAAGCCGTTTATGTCACTGAAGTCATCAACTAGAATGATTTCTTTAAGATATTTCAGATCAGTACGATCTAGTATTGAGTGTACAGAACGCATCAGAGTGTGAAAGTGCTCATTAAAGAAACAGATTATCACGGAGGTCTTCGGGAGCCTATCTGCATATTTTTGTATCCGACACCTGGAAAAAATAACTAATTAGACTTTCTGTTACATTTGTCAAGTCTTATTTCGTCAATATTTTCATTTGAGGTGAACAAAAAACTACAAAGTACCTACTTATATGTTAACAGCCACTATACATTACCCAAAAAGTACTTACAGTTTATTCCTGGTATCAGGTAAACCACGGTGATTTCCAATTCTTTGCGATATCAGAGTGTTAAAAGCATGGACGCTGTAACCGCTATCACGGATCCTCACATCTTCAGCATTTCGAATCAATCCAAACTGGTTGTCTATTTGGAACATCAAAAATATGTTCAATCAATAAGGAAACATAAAGCGGCATGCATAACAACGTTATGTAGTATATCCTTTAAAGTTAAGGTTCGCGAGCACATTCGCGAGAAGCTGGCAGTATCATCACAACGATATCATTTTCTCATTGTTTGTCTTATTTCTTTTTAGTATATTCATGTATTGATGTATATATATTAGTGCTTTAGGTAATTAGGTATATTATATTTATAGTTTTAATAGGTATATGCGTATCTTTATATTTAAAATATTTATTCCTCAATTTCCATGATTGCACCTACCACTGTTTGTCTCTGCATCAAACACATCGCCTCTGTACATGTGCTTGAAGTATGAAATCAATAAATATAATATAACAAACTTACATTATAATTTAACTGATTTAAGACTCCCACAGACAGGCGCGACGCGATGGTTCGACGCAAATCTGGTAGAACAATTTCAATGGTTTTCAAGGTTTTCATAGAAATTGTTCTACTAGAGTTGCGTCGCGCTGTCTCGTCGCGCTGTCTTGTCGCGCCTGTCTGTCTGGAGTCTTTAAGAATTGAATGTGCAATAATTGAAATAGTACATTTTTTTATATTTATAGTCATCGCAACTAACTGCAGAGAGAAAATAATCGCGAATTCTTATAGGAATAGAGTTCGCGCCACGCCAGTTAGTGAGAGTACCTTCAACGCACAACAGAATAATTTTTACCCAGCTACATTACTAAGCCGCCCAGCAGGAAGATCGCTCTCGCATCAGTAATAGACCAATTGCAACTTGTTAGATAGATGGAATAAAATTCAATTGACGTGATAGCCAGTCGCATATTGTAAAAAAAAAGTTGCTGTTTGTGTACTTACTGGTTTATGCAGTCGCACAGGACATCCATACTAATATTATAAATTCGAAAGTAACTGTATGTTACCTTTTCACGCCTAAACCACTGAACGGATTTCGATAAAATTTGGCAGAGAGATAAATTGCATCCCGGGGAAGGACATAGGGTAGTTTTTATATGCAGTGCATGCTGTATTTGCCTAACACATCAACATTATAAATTGATGCAATTTTAACTTATAGACGAGTACTTGGACGCCTTAGTGACCAAAAAACAAAAGGATTTTTTGTACGTTTAGTTAATTTAGTGTAAAAAAATTAGTGGCGTTATACATATATTGCAAACTTATATAATAATTTTAATGATTATGAAATAACATGGAATAGTCTCTATGGAACGAGAGGTATTCTAATGAAAGAGTCCTTCTCTAAGAAAATAACATTTCCATGGACAAAAGACATGATGACTCGAAACAGTGTTTTTTTAAATAGGACAGTCTGAGGAAATCCTAATCCATAGGAGATACTGGGATGCTTTCTTAGGAACAGCTAAGGAAGAATATGCCAAAGTATACAAAATTAAATATCATACAAGTTGTATTGGAGTAGTATACCAATTTATTTTTCATGCTGATCAACTCAGTTTCATTTAAAGATCCTATCATTGTACGGGAAGAAAAGTCCCTGGATAGTAGAAGTGGGTAAAAACTCAATTTCTAAATAATCTAGGGAACCTACATAAAATATTCGCCACTCGTTTTTATTTCTCAGATCTAGAACTCATAAGTCCCATGTAATAATGTAATGTTTGTGTATGTGAATGTAAATGTTTGTAAACGCACCCACGATACAGGAGTAATTCCTAGTGGGGGGCAATGTTTTAAAAAAAAAAAAATCGGGGCAGCCCTATTACATGGAACTAACACATAACTGCTCTATTATATAACTGGCGAAATGTGGGTGTGGGTAGATACACCTCTACCTAACCTTACAGGGAATACAGGTGTGAGGAACCACAACATTAACTCTGTTAAATACTGGAAAATATAAAAAATCCTCAGTTTGATCAGCTGTCTGAGTTATCTTATAAGGAATTCACATTTACTTTATAGATACACACAAAAAAATAGCCAGGCAACTGAGGCAGCACAGCTTAAAATAATCAAAATGCTTAAAATTTCATAAGACTTACCAAGAGCATTATCGGGCTGTGCTGTTATCTTCATTCCAAGATGTTTAGCATATTTCTCTTTGAGCAGCATCTTGCTCAGGTAATCAGATTTACCTTTGTAAAGCTTCCACGTGTTGCCTGAAAACTTTTCTACGGCTTTTGCATTGTCATACAGCAAATTCTTTCCCTCTAATGCTGCAATAGATTTATCATTGTTCTTTATACGGTTCTTCTCGTCTGTATTCACAAGACGATAATGGATCCTGTGCTCAGTGCTATTAATGATACTGTCACCTAAAATTTATGAAAAATGATGGTGAGGTGGTGTTTTGAGCAAGCAAAGCATTTTGATTCCATTATCAAGCATTTAATTATAATAAAATATATTTAAAAATAAGATTATTACTTATGTAATATGGATAGCCAAATATATTACTGGGAAAATTAGTATCTAGAATAATAAATAATTAATGTTATGTTACTCTTGAGTCAATTCTACAATTTCTTTATAAAAAAGTTTAATAAAGTCAAAAATATTGACTGTACAGTTGTGCAATTATTTAAAGAATACTAAAATTAGGTAAAATAAACAGATGGATGTAGTACATTCTGATATTTATGGAATTAATTGCCAGAATTCTGTACCATTAAAAAAAACAATTATTAATTCTTGAAATCTGCAAACATTGTCAGTAAGTATACTTAGCCCTGGTGACAGATTTTTCCAACACTTGATTGCATATTAAGCAGAAGCTACACTGGAATATGGTGATGTTAAATGTCTTAGAATATGTTAAGCATTAGTATGATCACCAATGTTGCTAGTATGGTATGGCATATAGTATGTGTTCCTTAATTTAGTCCAACTTACAAGTTAATAGTCTTAGTATAATGTGGTTTTGATTATTATCACATTAAACAATAAAGGCAATTAAAAAAAAATTACTGTTTGGTATATTATGCAAATCCCTTCTAAACTGCATTTTAAGAATATTGTTTTTATTCAGAAAAGGAGAAGCTTGGCTTCTTTTTGTTATATATACAGCACGGCTCACAAGAATTAATCAATAATCAGCTGTTACTGATAATTCATTCACTTCAACAAATGAGGTATGTGAAGTTTACGCTGACATGGTTTTGTAACTTATGGTATGTACGGTCCGCAACAAAAGTCGATAAACACTTCAGTTTTTTTTATCTCAGTTATTGAGCAAAATATTTGTTCAAAATTGCAGCAGTAGAAACAAATCACACTACTTCACTAATATAGTGCTGGAATCATAACAGCTCAGTCAGCAGTCAGACGTTCCATGCTTCGGATACAATTGTCTGAAGATTTATAGCTTAGATCTACCTATTTGCCATCTGGATTCATTTGGTCTTATTTGCACAAGGGAATCCTTACTGGCCCATTAAGCAATGAAGTTAATAATCCTATAAATTGACTTTTGGGTTGAATTGGGAGCCAGCAAATGAGTAGAATTCCATAAACACTGCCCTGGTGGGACTTCCAATTGATGTGTGTGTTTAAATGTTTGATGGACACATGGAGTATCCAGAAGTAGGGCCAAGCAAGGATTAATATACTGGTTCATAACAATCTTACAGATACCAGGAAATTAGACGACCGTTACCTACAGTGGCCTTCTTGCAAACTTATTAATACTAGGTACTTAAATGAGTATAGATATATAATGAATAATAATAGGTACTCACCACTCAGGTTTAGCAGCCAATACAAGTACAAGGAAATACTCCATGTCGCCGAGGCGAAGAGTATTCCCCATAGAAAAGAATTATTTAATTTACCCATTCTTCTTGTAAACACCATTACTATTTCACCATTACTAGTTCAGTCTATTTTAGAGATTTTCCGCCCACCAAATTACCATAACATTTTCAAAAGATCGCGAGAAACTTTTACGCATAGACATCGAAATTACGGTCTAATCCATATTCATTTATTATGTAGTTTCTTATGTAAAGATAGCAATAAAGGACTACAAGAAAACAAATAAATAATGCTGTTTCGACGCGGCACATCACTTTTATTATGAAATCCTCATCCGTCAATTATGTAGAAACTTAGATGAGCCCCTAAGACGACGCACTGACCATATTATTATTTATTTTTGTTATTTAAACGCGTGTTGCAACTTGGAATAAACCAGAATAAACCGAGCACAACAGAACAATGACACCGATAGCCAGTTAGGCCAGCCAGCAACAAACTCCACAGAGTACTTTTTGATCAAGGAATATACTAACGAGCGTTTTTGATAGACTGAAAACCATCACAGAATATACGGGGCAACCAACGAGCAAAAGCGAAGAGACAAATAGTAAATTATCTAAAGAGGCGAAGAGAGCAGTCGACACTGTTGCCATACAACAAGAACTAAAAATCTGTACATTCGAAAGCAAAATCCGTACAAATTCCGTACGTAAAATAAATTTGAAAATCCGTACGAGATCCGTACAGTAAGAAAAAAGCAAGAATTATTTAAAGGTACATTTCTTTATTAATTTTTTAAATCATATTATCAACAGTCAAGTCATAACATGGCGTATTTCCTATTAATTGTTTGGTATACATAATATTGGTACCTATATTCTTCGTTAAAACGCTGCATTCTTCGTGCTTTTTTTGCATCTCCACTCATATTGCAATCGAATTTAAAATCTCACACTCACACACAACACAATTAGTACCTATCTCTTTCGTTCAGTGTCAGTCGTGTATCATGCTCTCTTTGTCACACGAAACGAAATATGTTGCGGTAATTCCCCGTCATAGACAATCAGTTGTCATAGACAAGTGATTGTCTAGGAACTCTAGGATGGGGAATAACTCAATAACATAATTTATGTGATGGGAAAGTGAAAAACTATCGATATCGACATAAATATTATTTTTTTTATTTGAAAGCGTGCTAAATATTATATAAAATGTGTAATAATTAAAAATCCGAACACAAATCCGTACGCCATTTCTCTCCGTACGTAATACCCCAAATTCCGTACGTGTACGGACAAATCCGTACATATGGCAACACTGGCAGTCGAGCACTCCAGACCGAATGACCGAACACGCTTATAGATATAGTGCTCTGTGGAACACGCACACGGTTACGCACTCCCAAATCCCAATCCCAAACATATAAAATTGTACTCTGGTGCTCCCAAATAGGGATGGCGATCTGAGATCGAGTAATCGAAGAATCGATTTTTCAGGCCCAAAAGATCGATCTTTTAAATCGATATGCAGAACTGAATCGATTCAGTGAACCGATGTTTCACCTTGAAAATCGCCATTGGATTTTTTTTTGTTTTGGAGCGCCTTTTTTCAATTGCCAGCAACATCTCAAGTGATGAGCGGAATCGCTTGGATCCCAGTAGATTTGACAGACTATTGTTTTTAAAAACTTTAGATATGAATCATTGGGAGCTTTAACTTTTTCAAGTAATAAATACATTTTGAAAATAATCTTCTTTTTTCATACCTGATCTAACTTTGATATATATTATGGTAATAAAAATGATTATTAATATCGAATTCCCTGAACTTAAAAAATTTACTGACTTCTGATAACTTGATAAGAGATCATTTATTATGTTATGTTTCTTGTTTTTCATAAAATGGATTTATATTTACATTATAAATGCAAACTTGAAAAAAAAATCGGTTTTTAGAAATCGATCTTTTAGACCTCGATTTTTTTGTGCATCGATACATCCGCTTACGATTCGGATCGATTTAAAAATCGATCTTTTTTGGAAAGAATCGCCATCCCTACTCCTAAAGTTCCAAAGAGTATAACTGACAGTGTTGCCGTATCCCCCTTTTCATTTTTCCCGCATAAAACCGCATTTTCAAAATTTGAACTTATATTTTTTACAAGTGGCCAGTTCTAAAAACTTTCAGTGTCGCCCTCGTATCCGTTATAAAGAGGGGCAATTCTACTAATTTTAACAACGTTCACAGTCTGATCATGGTCTGATCTCAGTCTCAATCTGTCAAAAAATACTTCAAATTTCCCTACATTTTGACAAGTTTTTGACATTTCTTTGTCGCTGAGATGAGACTGCGACTAGATTTTGAACGTTTTAAATTACGAGAATTGGCCTTCAGGTGTAGAATACTATAACAATAACAGGGCCTCAAGCGTTTAATTTTTTTTTTGTATATATTGAAATGTC
Organism: Luperina nickerlii; assembly: GCA_963855955.1. Classification (NCBI taxonomy): domain Eukaryota; kingdom Metazoa; phylum Arthropoda; class Insecta; order Lepidoptera; family Noctuidae; genus Luperina; species Luperina nickerlii. The sequence goes on from OY979662.1 coordinate 15,610,846, forward strand.
ACTTATATTTATTTTTTTCTTTTTAGTTCGCGTTATTCTTTCTTTCTTTTCTTACGACGAGTAATAAATAGTGTGCCAGTTAGTCAGAAAATTGAAGCTAGATCTAGTACTTAAAATAACGAAGTCTAAGTAAAATAAAAAGAAAGTAAGTCATCTTTAACAAATCTACCTACCCAAGTCGGCTATCACACGGTGCGGTGCTGCGGTTTTTTAACCTTGAAGGCTGATTTAGACAGATCCAGTGACTGGCGCCGAAATCGAGACAAGCCAGCGCTGACCCAAAAAAAACCCGTGTAAATTGATTTCAAGTCAATCCAGTGGCGGGAAGTCAGCGCTGGCTTGTAAATTCGCACACGAATATTTAGAAGCCAGTCGGCGCCCCCCGCAACCCGCGCCCACCCGCGCCATTGACAAAAACCCCGTGTAAACAGCCTGGTCAGTTACTGGCGCCGCTTTGTGGGGTGACGTTGCATCTGGCTAGTAAGAGAAAATGTTTTTTTCGTCCGTTTCGCGAATTCATTTTTCTTCACTGACTTCACAAACGTGTGCTCACCGTGAAAACTAGCCGCGACTACTGACACCATGTAAACAGTGCATGACTGTAAAATCCTGATTTGTAGGTATACAAAAGCCGTAGGATATAACACAATGACACCGCCTCTCCGTGCGGTATACACTAGTCTACAGTAAAAATGCAGTACTGCACACCGCGCACCGATGCGGATTGCAGTGTGATAACCGCCTTACATTATAGCTATGTGAACGTTTCGTTTTCCTTTGAAAATATTTATTAATATGTATAAGGCAACACCGTACAGAAGTATTGATTCTAGTATGGTATTCCCGGCTCTCGGCAGGAGAGAGGAGGGAGGGGTTATTGGCGCCCGCCTGGGTTTAAAAATTAAAGCCTAAAGCGCTTTTTACACTACCTATCCAATTTTTAGGAAATCTAGTTAGGAACACTCGAACTAGGAAGTCGGAAGCTAGTGATCACACTACACTAAATTGGATTCTAAATGGAACAGACGACGCATTCGTGAAGAAGGATCGTATTGGGTAACACGTTTCGAATTTTCTATCGATGGCGCCGTATCTAACAAAACAACAAAAGAAAATAATTATTCATAACGTTAAAAATAACAAAAAATAAAAATAAATAATTTTTGTCGTTTTTATTATAAAGATAGGACATTTCCCCATACATTTCTATTAATTTAGTTAAGACTAGCAGCGCCCCGCGGTTTCACCCGCATAAGTTTCGATCACGTGGGAATATCAGGATAAAAACTATCCTGTGTCCTTTCCCGGGACTCAGACTATATCTATACCATATTTCATCTAAATCGGTTCAGCGGTCTAAGCGTGATGTAACAAATAGACACACTTTCGCATTTAGGTATAATATTACTAGCAGCGCAAGCGCCCCGCGGTTTTATCCGCATAAGTGTCGTTACCGTAGGAATATCGGGATAAAAACTATCCTATGTCCTTCCCCAGGATGCAATCCATCTCTCTGCCAAATTTTATCGATATTCGTTCAGTAGTTTATACTTTGTATTGTTTTGGAATAATAAAAATTACTCATCTACTCTGAACGGTTTTTTTACGTCTCCGACAACTTGCCATTCAAATTAGGATTTTAATCAACTGCATTAAAGTAAATTTTATAATCACAAAGGTACGCTTCACGCGAGCAGCCCGTTCCCCGGCGAAAAAACGCCTGCAAGCGGTATGCAACTATGCATGCCGCTCGCACAGCTGTCTCCCCGTCACCCGCTAATTCTCACACTCACTATGTTCGCAAACTCGTCTGTAAGCTGAAAACTAGCAGTTGGCGCGCGGGCGGTAAACTACAAACTAGTCTACATCTTTCGTGGCACGCATTGTACAGACGCCAGCACATCAAGCTACTACAATCTGTCAAATTTCTTTAATATATTTTCAACTTTACCGCTAAAGTATAAGGTTCAAAGTTGATTGGGAAAGTTTGACAGTTTCGGGTAGCTTGATGTGCTGGCGTCTGTACCTCACAGTCACACAGCAGCGAGCGATCGTCTCACTGATAGCGCGCATCCTAATTGCGTAACAAACTATCGATCTCAATCTGAATAATTTTGAAGGATATTGCTAATCCATTGCTTCATGTGTTCGAAAAATGTGTCTGCCCAACAACATAAATAACGCGATGACGCGAACTGTCAAAATGAAACCCATTGCTAATTTGCTACTGATAGAGTATTACGCAATTACAATGCGTGCCACGAAAGATGAGACTTGACCCCGCCTCCCCCGCTCTTTCCGCCGCCCCTATGACGTCCGGTTTCGTCCCGCACTCAGACCTCATACCGCTAAAGATACCTAAAATCGTGTACTGCGCATGTCAAACTACGTGGTGTGTCAAGTCTCATCTTTCGTGGCACGCATTGTACCCCGGGTGGAATTTTTCGAGGCGATGACTGGCGGTTACTGCTTGCTTACCTACACTACAGCACTGGAGCGATGCGGTTATAATGAGTGATGACCTTTAGGCCGGCCCCGCATACGTCCGGTTTCCTGATCAGGAATTCAGATTCGGAGACCCTGAATACACGCATTTCATACAAAATCGTCTCTAAGCTCATACGGTCATAAATTTTCTGTCAGGGTTTCCGAACGGAAAATGTAAGAACGTATGCACTTAGAGACGATTTATTTTTGTTTTTATTTTTATTGCCAGGTTGGTCGCTGCTACTAAGCACGAGGTCCTGGGTTCGACTTCCGATCTTCGATAAAAAAAAATACGACGTTTTTGAATTGCGGCTTTTTTCATTAAATTACCTAATTCAATATTTTGATTCGTTTTAAATAAATGAATAATCTCTTTGATAAATACTCCATAAAAACAATGTATGTTAATATCTTTATCTACGAAGTAAAATATAATTGAGATTAGATGTTTTCCAAAAAAACGTACACCCCCCTCCCTGCCCATCCCTACAGTCAACCGAATAAATGAAAAAAAAACATTATTTAAATTAATGCAAAGTTAGCCTAAAATTCGGCGTAAATTCCCCGGACCATACATGTTATGCGACGGTGCATTGCCAACCGGTGTGATTAAATGCATTTATTTTGAGATATTTCAGCTCCAGGAGCGGTGAATGCTTGTGCCAATCCCGCACCTCCGGCCATAGGTAGAGGTGGAACACCGCGGTGGTTTTAGCCGGTAAGAGTTCGGCATGCCCCTTTGTCACCCCCACCCACGGTGGAGGAAAGCCATGAAAATTTCACCGCACACCAAAAAAAAAACCGGACAAGAGCGAGTCGGACTCGCGCGCCAAGGGTTCCGAATCATTATATGTTTTTAAATTTTCATCAGCGAGGCTTATATTCGTCAGAGAATTTTAACACTGGACGCTGCGGTGTACAATATTGCAGTTTTAGGCCAGCACCATCTCTTGACCGATCCAAGACATCAGTCCAAATTCACTCGTAGAAGAAAAGGTGTTCTCATTGAAAGGCAGGCCTTACTGCGAATTTCGACTAATGCTTGACTACTTGTGACAGTTCTGAGCCTGAGCGCATACCTACGGTGGAGCTGTCCATTACGATTTAAATGAGCATAAATTCGTCAGGAATAGGATTGCACAATGCAAAATTGATATAAATACGAAATATATTCACTAAAAACGTACAATCATATTGAATAAATTTACCCTACAAGAAGAAGTTTGTCGGTCAGAAATTTGTAAGGTGGTATTTCTAAATTTGTAGGAGCAGGACCTTTTCGGGCCCGGCCCAAGTTATCAAAGTGACTGCCGTGGCAAGGACAGTAGAAACCGCCGGCCCAGTCACCACTGTTCGGTATGGGCACACATCCCAAGTGAGTGCAGATACCAAGGACCACAAGCCATTCCTTCTTTACTGTCCGCTCTGCCTCCGTTTGGGGATCACGTAATGAAGATAACGGTGTCTTTTCTTCAAGCGCAATGTCCGCGCTAGTTCTACTCTTGATAAACAATGGCTTTCCACGCCATTTTATGGACAAGCAAGTACCAAGAACTACTTTTGATATGTCCACTTCTATGGAAGCTAGAGCAAGCACGTCTGCTGGAGCATCCATGAAGGCTATGTAGTGAATCAAATGAGCCTTGGTTCCATAAGCCCCAGCAAGCATACCGAAAATGCAAAATACATAGAGATATCCTGGTTTGCCATCACCTGCACCCCAATTAGTTTTTCGCACATCTTTATATTCTGATTTCCTGTAAACATCGAAGTTGGGAAATTCCATGTCTCTGTGTAGACGCGGGTAATCATTACTAAATCTAACTTGCGTCCATGTTGTCGGCCCAAATGATACGCGTAGATTTCCTGTGCATAACTTCGTTGGAAGTCTTTCTAGGTTCCTCACAATGCACGAATTCTTATTCGTAGATAGTTCTTCGGGGATCTTTAGTTGTATAGCCTTCACAGCGCCACGGCAGCACGGAGTGGTCCAAAACGCAACACCACCGAAACGAGCGCAGCAACTATTTAAAAAGTTCATGTCTTTATTAAATTATTTATTTATTCTGCACGATTCATATAATATTAAAACTATGCAAAATGCTTTCATTGTTTATGACGTTGAAATCTTGGGTTTTGGCATGGTTTTGGCAGTTGCGTAATTGACTAATCAATTTCGAAATATAAAAAAGACGTCAAAACATGGAGGTTATGTTGTGGTTTAAATTTGAGGCGATGCTCTAAGGCCGGCCGCACATTGGATACAAAGAAACATGGGGAGATCCTTACATTAACTGGTACAAAAAAGAGTTCATTTATTAGAGGGTTAAAAATATTTGCCAATGCTGAGAATACTTACATTACCAGAAGTAGATTTATATTTTATCATATTTTTAAAACCCCACAAATAAAATGTTTCGAAATTTTAAAATATCAATTATTCGTTTCATCTCTTTCCCCATTTTGTATTATAAGAATCATTAAGTCAATCCCAGGCGGGGTTTGACTTAATGTTTTTTTATAATACTAAACCTAAAGATTTAAATAGCTAGATTTGCCCTCACTAGTGTTGCCCAAAATCGGTCTTGGTCTTGCAGTCTTGGTCTTGTTCTTGCATTTTTGCAAGACCAAGACCAAGACCAAGACCGACTTATTTTAGCAAGACCAAGACCAAGACTGAACCCTGCAAGACATGAGCAAGAACAAGACTAAGACTGCAAGACTCTTGCGTCTCGCAGTTAAGTCAAACTGAGATTTGGGCGTTATAGTAGGTATTTGGTTTCAATCCCGATTATGCGAAAATGGATGTATTTTTTTTATGAAACAGTAAATTACATTGTTGAATTGCATTCAAACCTAAAATTATTGTTGATAATAAAAAATATCGAAAAATGTGACTATCAATACACTTCTGCACGTTTTTTTTAATCTTCTTTACTTAAGGCGAAAGCGGTATTAGGTAGCCCGCAAAATTCACTGACCAGCAAATTGCAAAAAACGTAAGAAAATTTTAATTTCGCGGGCTACCTTAGCGTTTCCCCCTTAAATCGATGAAGCCTTAGAAAAATAATTATCCCCTCATAACGAATCTAAAATAAAAGTAGTAAATGGGTCATTCAATTATGTAGATGATTAAAATGCCTCATGTGACGCGTCTGTTAGATTCACTGGGATTCATGGCCGACTCGACGCCGCGCGGGGATTCCCGCAATCTTCCGCATTTTTTGTCAGGTTCAAGCATTTATGCACTTTATTGTAATAATTTTAAAGTTTATCTTCAAGTGCGTTAATAATAATACGAGGAGACCGCTTGGCGCTGCGGTCCCTTTGTCGCGGCATTTGAAAGCGAATAGCGTGAGCGCGAAGACAGTGTTGATCTCGCAAATGAACTTTAGCAATACAGCTGATCAGGTAGCCCTTTCGGGTTTTATTTACATTGCTGTTTTAAGTAAAACAAGTGAATTTACTATTTTTTAATTAAAAATCTCATTGGGTCAGATAGAAATAATGATTTTATACAGTTTACAGTAAAAAAATTGCAGAAAAAAACGTAAAACTTAAGAAAAAGCCGACGAAAAATTTCAACGCAGGGGGTCCAGAATCATGTACAGACGCCAGCACATAAAGCTACCCAAAACTGTCAAATTTTCCCAATCAGTTTTGAACCTTATGCTTTAGCGATAAAGTTGAAAATCTATTAAAGAAATTTGACAGATTGTAGTAGGTTGATGTGCTGGCGTCTGTACCTACTGAATCTATGGTAAGTGGTTGCGCGTCGATGTCCCTGCCACCCTGAGCAATAGGCTAATAGGTATTTGAATGTAGTCTAGTCTAAGTATTAGAGTCTCGCAAGACTTGCGAGACTCTTGCTGCAAGACCAAGACCAAGACCAAGACTGAGAGCGCAATACCAAGACCAAGACCAAGACCAGGTGTATTGACGCAAGACCAAGACCAAGACTGGCTAAGGTCTTGTCTTGGTCTTGCATTTGGGCATCACTAGCCCTCACAGTGCTTCTATTCTTCTACTTCTATGACAATCAAATGTAGTCACTACGTCAATGTGTATGAGAGGTGTCAAAACGAATCAGAAATGCGACTATATTTTAACGCGGTAGGCCGAATCTAAAAATTAAAATTATTGCCGTTGCTGTTTACACTGACCGCCGCCGGTTTCATTCTAAAATAATTAGCTACCCGTTAAACTATCTACTTTAAACATTATATTTTTATTACAGCCACAGGGTTATATAAATAATGTAAATGCCTGAAGGTTAGGCACCCAAGAGTATAGGAATTAGAATTCCAACTTCTTTTAATGTCTTTATTTTTTTGTACAAACCCTGCCATGATTCTTTGTACCTATCGTACGTAAACAAACTTTTACATACTTATACATGTATGGTTTGTTGATGACCCACATTATATTTACATGTTTTTTTCTGTTTTATTATTCGTAGTTAGTTTTAATCTGGCAGTTTGAGTAATTTATGCGGCCTGCCCAAATGTCCTTTCTATGGTATTGATCATCGGATCGGATCTAATGACCATTCGTCACATTATCGTTGAGCTCCTTAAGTTCTGATATGAGCTGCACGAATACCTACTGACAAATGCGTGCACTGACTGTACAGATCCACTCAATCTTTGGTTCTTTCCTCAAAAGACAATTTCAGACACATGGTATTCACATGATCTGATGAAGATTTTTTGACTTTAAAAGAGACTGTGACTTCTGAGTTTGTTTCGGCCTTTCTTCTCAGAGTAGTCAGATAAAAAATGTCGACGTCATGTAGTTTTATTTCAAAAATTTGTGATTGACGTGTAAAAGTGCAGACCTACTTACATACTTAAAAAAAATCATTTATCATACGTTTTTCTCTGTTGAAATTTCCAATAGTGACCGGTGTCCCGTGTCTGGTGACATCATCGTAATGAATCATTTGTATCTAAGTGCTAGATAACTCTTCGTTGATTCGAAAACTGCAGCGGCGCTCGGCATCGCAATAGCCGCTGTAGTAGAACCGAATGAGTGCTTGAAGTAGAGTTAGAAGCTTGGCTCTACATGAGATCTGACAACTTTTTGACAGTGCGAACCATTTGTGTTCTCGTCTTGGCAACATTTTACATGCAAATGTTTTGGGTGGGATTTCACATCTTTTTGTAAGTTGCAAAGTAAGTTGTAAGTTGAAACAAATTTTTCTTTTCTTTTTTTTTGGGGTTTCTTTTACTAAAAATCCTGAAATATGTGTTTTATTATTTATAAAAACGAGCACCTATATACCAATTTTCAGACCTCTAGCATTAAAATTTGCGGAAGTCTCATACATACTTCCATCCCCTAGTATAAGGAGTTGGGGGGTAAAAGTTCCAAGTTTTAGATTTTTTTTGTAGTTTGTGTACTGATACTATCTAACATACCAAACAGCTTTCTAGGACTTCAGGAAGTACCCTAAAAGTTTTGATGATCATCAGTTAGTGACTAAATCGAGGTTTTTTAGATATCAATAAAATCTAAGGTATAAGAGCTACGCAATTGAAACTTTATAATTATGTTTAATTAGTTCACGTTTGACATCATATCCCGAGAATTTTGTTTATCTGGTATAATTCCACAGACCGACACGCAAGTCTCACATTTTATTCTCATAGTACATTGGCAACTAGTACTTATATACTGTGAACTTACTATCTAAAACTGGGAATCTTTTCCGAGACAATGTATTGCACAGTTAGGGCCAAAAGTCATGTAGGTAAATCCCATGTCACGCAGTTCATGGACTTTCATAAGTAATCATTAGTATAGGTAATTGTCTAGGTAAGTTGAGGTAACTTATATACCTACCACAGAACATTATAATATACTCTAGGGAGGTACCTATGCACGGTCGATAGAGTTTTTCACTGTCATTCTGTCATGTGTCATATAATAATTTGAATGATAGAGTGAGAGAGCAAATCCAAACTTTTCCAAAACTTCATTGGTAGGTTCCCAATTTAAATGTTTTTTTTAAGCAAAACCTTATACATTTTGAATCATGCGTGTATAATAATTTATAGTCGTTTGTGTGTGTGTGTGTGTGTGTTTAAAGGTCGGTTGTAGGAACGAGAGCAGTCGACTAGTGGCTTACAGTGGCAGGTTCTGGATTCGATTTCCGGGTCGGAAAGGGTTATGAGGTTTTCCATCGGGAATTTCTCAGTAGCAGAGAAGCAACCCGGAGCCTGGATTGAGCCCTAATGATGGCAATAGGCTCGCTCCCTATTACATGGGACTTTTTTTTTTAAACATAACTGACGACACGTGGGTATTCTATCCATACTTAATATTATAAATTCGAAAGTAACTCTGTCTGTCTGTCTGTATGTTACCTTTTCACGCCTAAACCACTGAACGGATTTCGATAAAATTTAGCTGAGAGATAGATTGCATCCCGGGGAAGGACATAGGATAGTTGTTATCCCGATATTCCCACGGGATCGACACTTATGCGGGTAAAACCGCGGAGCGCTGCTAGTAGGTGTATATATAATAGGTACCTACAGGCGTGATGTTATGTGATGAAACCAGAACCTCGAAGAAAACACGACGAGACTTCTACCACCCAGCACTTGGCCTGATTGGTGGATTATAGCCAGCTCCCTCTCACAGCTCTGTAGAAGCCCTAGTAATGAGGGTGGGGGGATGACTACTATGCCAGCTTAACCATTAGGAGCCTACGTTTTTTTATAGGTTTAAGTTAAACTCTTCTCCCAACCTCTCGTCCACCAGCAATCGAGTTTTACAATGAAATACTAGGCGATCACTTTCACAGTTTTGCTTTGCGATGCAGCTGTAGGTACCTAAAAATTAAGTAAACAATCGCCATGAATCATATTAATATGTGAAAACGGGTAATAGTACCTAATGAGCAGGTACATCAATGCTGAGCTTAGTTGTATAGAGGTGGTCAGTGTCAGTGTGGCCACATCCACATCACATTTGGTACAAGTGCCAAGGCCCTATGACGTAAGGCGTGAAAGTGTGGAACCACTCGGTCGGTGGCAGTGGTAGCCCGGCGCGTACGCATCGCAGACGACAACCGCGCGGATTCGCAAGTAAGTTACCTCACATATATTACATCAACACTCTTGTTTTAAATAATGAAGACCTGCCGAGAATTTATTTAAAAAAAAATCGATATTTTCTAAATATTTTTTTTTAATAATTAAGAATAATTGGTATCTACCTTTTTGCGAATGAATTGCATTTTAATCATCATTTACTTATTTTATACTAAGTAGCTGTTGCCTACCATTTCGTCTGCGTGTATTGTTTATTTCATAATTTTTAATACAAATATCCAGGATGAAAAGTAGCCTTAGATGTCCTTTTATTATTTGAAGTTGAACTGTTGAACTATACATAGTACAATCATCACCATCAGTATAACAAGTAACAACTAACAACGATTACCTAAATGCAATATAATTACCTAATTATTTCGTTTATTCATTTAGTTATCGCAACATACATTCCTGACTTTTTTTTCTCGACTACAGGTCAGTTCAGTCAGTTTGGCGTTTCATTGATAAACACTTCACCCTACCTTAAGTTTCAAGTTAATAATAATGAATAATAATTAAAATTGATTGATCATTAATTCGTCAGTTATTCGGTGTGTGTCGTTACGCGCTGCAACCATACAGGGTCAAATTAAATTAGCTAGCTAAACTCTGCAGACGTGATAGTTATCGAACTATCGATACCTGTACACGGTCCGAGTCGGTGTGCCCCAAGTCCCGAGCTCGCTTTGCTCGCTCTTGCATCCTAAGTTCTCATTGTTGCTTATTATTTATTACCTACTCAAGTATGTCGTAATGTTTATGCCACTGACGTGATGCTGTTTTAACTCTTACATACCTAGTGTCAGTGAATATTAATTCATTAAACCATGACATTTGAGGTCAATTCTAACTCAAGGAGTTGTATTGCTGATTCTAATGATTATAATTCTGTAAAGTGAATTTTGTTTCAACACACTTGCTCGTAAAGCGGCTCTTATTGAACCGCTTTTAGGTCCATAATGCAGTGTATTAAAAACGCGTGCTTTTTCTTTATGTTATTCCACTAGTGCATTAACGCCACAGATAACTATTTACTAGTCTGAGATGCGCGCTCGCGCTCTTTTAATCTCATCAAAGAGACTTCATGCCAAAAGAAATCCGCGGGCCGTATTTCACTTTTTTTTTAAATAGTCTGTATTGTCCTTGGTCCCAAAATTTACCTTTAGGCGAAAGCGCCAGGGTAGCCCGCGAAATTCAATTTTTTTTACGTCTTTTGGCATTTGCTGGTATTAAGTTGTACATATGTTGATTAATATATGATTCGCGGCCGTAACAAATATGTATTTACAGAATTATAATCATTAAAGTCATCAACACAACTCTCTAAGACCACGTAACTCCAAAGAATAACTCTTTCATGAAATCATCATTCGAGTCACGTGATCTTAGAGAGTTGAGAGGACACGGTGGAGCACACGGTGGAGGTCTGCCCCGCTTGGGCGGAGCACCGCCGTGTCCTCGTAGAGGCGATCGGCAGCGGCGGCGACCTCTCGCGTCCGGGCCTGGTTCAAGCCATGGTCCGGGGCGAGAGGGAATGGGGGGCAGTCGCCTCCTTCTGCGAAGCAGTCATGCTAGCGAAGGAGGCGGCGGGACGGCTGAGGGAGAGAGCCTCCCGTCCCAGCCGCCGCGGGAGACGCTCCGGGCGTCGGGAGCACCGCGACGACTCCCGGCCACCGTAGGCGCGGGCCTGCGGGCGGAGAGTAATGGGTAGCTCACCGTCCGATCAGGACCAGGCCCGTGCCGGACGGCGCGTACGTGTTCCACGCGCGCCTCAAAGAGATGTCAGAATTAAAAGAAGGGGCCCGTAAGGGCCGAAGCCTGCCGGGTCAGCGGGATTGTCCGAAAGGGTTACCGCTGGCCCGGAACATAAAGGGCGAAGGAAGGAACACGGGTGGGTTTTAGTCAGTAAGAGTCTGACACTCCCTTCCGCTCCACCCAGAGCGGGAGAAGTCATTTGATGATTTCCCATCCTGAAAAAAAAAAAAGACCAAGTAATCCCACAGAATGACTATTTCATGAAATCTTGACTTTTGGGATTATACTAACCTAACAAGTTGTATTACTGATTCTAATGATTATGATTCTGTAAATACATATTTTTTACGGCCGCGAATCATATTTAGATCAACATACAACCTGATACTGACCTGCAAATTACAAAAAAGTAAGAAATTTTTAATTTCGCGGTCTACCACTGCGCATTCACCTTAAATTGTCCGTGCTCCCCTTCCGAAACCAAACGGAAAAGACCTTGCCTGGCGTTCTATTATTGCGGATTCTCACTGAACTAATGTATATGTCGGAGTTGGTTGTCATTACAATTGTGGGTAATCTACAGAATTTGTTATAATTTATTTTTCTTTGTGATTTTAGTATCAATTATTGTCTATTAAATCAGAACATAATTTATTGAGTAATCTGTGTACGCACTAATTGATTTTGCAAAGTTATTTCGATAATTGTAACTAACGGTTTTGTTCAAAACAATTAATGACATGTTACTTTGATTTAGAATGATTTTACTTTGTAAAATTGCCATTGTTTATTTACGACAATTATTCTTGTATTATTTGATTACTTTATAAAGTAAGTCTTATAAGATTTAGCACATTTTAGTGTTTTGTATCTTGTAAACACGATGACGTACTTCCGTGCGTCATCGGACAGAGTTGTCATGGAGGGATTGCAAGGTGGGGGCATCGTCCTATAAAAGAACGTGCACTCGGTTTGAAAGTCAGTCGATCTTCGGATTCGACTCAATGACTCAATAAAGAGCCCTGCTCCCGACAAAACTGTCGGTTTACTCGGTACAGCGCTGCTGTATATTTACATAGCTGTATAGGCTTGCTTATAGTGAGCGATACGCTTTGTATTTGGGTGGCTTCGGCTGCTATACGAACTGTAACCATAAAGGTTTGTTCGTTTATCTATATTGTTACTGATTACTATTTCTATTGTGTTTTTTTTTTAAAGTGTAATTGTATTGTTTTTTTAATACTGCAATATAAACTTTGAAATTGTTTATTGTCTTGTTTATCCCAATAATAAAATGGGGACTCCAAACCCTGACGATATACCTCTCGGCACTCCTGATCCTACATCAGAAGTGGGATTAGGTTTAGCCCAGGAATCGCAAGGTGTTGGTGATCCATGGCGAGCAATGTTAGAGCTTCAGAACCACAATATAGCTCAGTTAATTGAAGTGGTTAAGACGAACTCCAATCCGTCTACTGTAATTCGCTTGCCCGATTTTGACCCAGACCTACCCGATTCCAATGCTCAATCTTGGAGTACAACCGTTGATATTTGCCTATCCGAAAAGCCTCTTCAAGGTAGCACTCTTATTATTGCCCTTACTAAAACCTTAAAGGGCAGTGCTAACGCATGGCTTTCCCAAGTATCATATGCAGGCATGACCTGGACAGACTTTAAGAGTCTCTTTCTCTCTCGTTATGACGTCTCGGAAACTGTTGCCGCTACCCTCATTAACCTTCATAATAGTCAACCAAAAGATGGAGAAACTTTAGCCGCATATGCCAGTCGACAGGTCACTTCACTGACTTCTAAATAGAATAACCTATGTGTCGAAAACATTGCTGTTTCTACGGTACTGGCCCATGTCTCGAAGTTTGATTCCCGTGCTCATCGACTAGCATTTACTACCGAAGTACATACTAGGCATAAACTTCAACAAGAACTAAGTGTCTTGTCCCATCTTAAGAGAAAGTCTCCGATTTCCTCTGACCAGCACGATTCTTCTGAACCTAAGAGGTTCAAACCAGGTACAATAGTATGTCACTTTTGTGGTATATTAGGACATAAATCTACAAACTGTCGCAAGAAGGCCGAGAAAACCAATTATCCTGCACCAGCCAGCTCGTCACATAAAGCGACATCAAAGAAGATCATCTGTTACCGCTGCGGGGAGTCGGGACATGTCGCTCCTCGCTGCCCAAAGGCGACCGGAAAGCGGCCGGGAGGTTCAAGTGAAGATGGGAGTCTGCCTTCGAGCAGCCAACCATCAACAAGTTGAAGCTTGTGATGTACGACGTATCACTGGTGTTCTACACCAATCTGGTGAGTCGCTTGCATTTTGTTATGACTCGGGGCTGAATGTTCTCTTATTGCTGAAACATTTGCTGAAAAATTGTCTGGCAAACGTATTTCTTGTATGGTCAATATAATGGGAATAGTAATTTCTAACATAATATGTACCCAACAAATTCTGAGTGAAGTAGAAATAGATGGTTACCATTTAGAGATAATCTTTCATGTGATTCCGGATGCCTATATAAGTCATAGTATCATGTTAGGCCGTGAGATATTAAAATTAGGTTTTGCAATTAATATGACCGAAAATAGTCTTACCATTACAAAAGTTAAGATCAATGCTCTATTCCTGAGACTCCGAATTTTCATGATATTGATACTGATATTCCGTCTGAATATAAGCCACAGTTGATTGAGCTCCTCCAAAAGTGAACTTAAAATACGCCTCATTGATGCACACAAGACGGTCCATCGGCGGCTGTACAGACTTACTCCTGATGAAAGGGAGTTAGTTCGTTCTAAAGTTAATGATCTCATAGATGCCCAAATAGTTAGACCTAGTTGCTCTCCGTTTGCCAGTCCTATTTTATTGATAAAGAAGCGTGACTCATCTGATCGAATGTGCGTAGACTACCGTGAGCTCAATAGTAATACTGTAGCAGATACATGAACCACGTAGATTTTCTTTCAAGAAACCCCCTTCCAGAAATAATCAACAAGCAGCCCTGGGTATAACTAAAAGTACCGAATATAATAAAGCCCGATTTGACTGGACTAAAGCTATTTAAAAAAAAAGGTTTCAAGTTGGAGATTTTGTACTTATTGCTAATGAGGAACGAAATTAAACTAAATTAGATCCTAAATTTAAAGGTCCCTATAGAATTTTAGAACTATTAGATGGTGATAGATATTTCTTAAAATGTTTAAGTACCAATAGAATTTACAAATATGCCCATGATCGTGTACGAAAGATGCCTGAATGTCCATTCCCTGTTAATGATGATGTCAATGATGACACTGATAATGATTCACCTGCTGCTGACATACTGTAGCCGAAGATGTCTATGTTGACTCTTCGCCTGGTTGTCTATCTTGACGCTTAATCGGATGTCTATGTTGACTCCTGGATTTGGACGAACTTGACGCTTATGCGGGTTGTCTATGTTGACGCCTATGCGGGTTGTCTATTCGTTTCGGATGTCTATGTTGACTCCTGGATTTGGACGAACTTGACGCTTATGCGGGTTGTCTATGTTGACGCCTATGCGGGTTGTCTATTCGTTTCCAAATTACTTGTCGAATCCCATGGTGTGATTTCGGCTGGGAGACTATGTCTCTACTTTAGTTGAGCTACGTATTGTCAGTAACAGTATGGTCATTTTGTATGGTGTCAATGCAACTGCTATTGATAATAACTTTATTGGACTAATTCAGGATTTTTCTTTTAAACATACGTTTTGTTAAAGTTTTTTGTTTTGTCAGAAAGGCCGATCGATATTCACTGTGATTTTTTTCCCAGGATCACACGAGGTCGTGTAGAACGTCAGTTCTGGCCGTGTCGGAGTTGGTTGTCATTACAATTGTGGGTAATCTACAGAATTTGTTATAATTTATTTTTCTTTGTGATTTTAGTATCAATTATTGTCTATTAAATCAGAACATAATTTATTGAGTAATCTGTGTACGCACTAATTGATTTTGGCAAGTTATTTCGATAATTGTAACTAACGGTTTTGTTCAAAACAATTAATGACATGTTACTTTGATTTAGAATGATTTTACTTTGTAAAATTGCCATTGTTTATTTACGACAATTATTCTTGTATTATTTGATTACTTTATAAAGTAAGTCTTATAAGATTTAGCACATTTTAGTGTTTTGTATCTTGTAAACACGATGACGTACTTCCGTGCGTCATCGGACAGAGTTGTCATGGAGGGATTGCAAGGTGGGGGCATCGTCCTATAAAAGAACGTGCACTCGGTTTGAAAGTCAGTCGATCTTCGGATTCGACTCAATAAAGAGCCCTGCTCCCGACAAAACTGTCGGTTTACTCGGTACAGCGCTGCTGTATATTTACATAGCTGTATAGGCTTGCTTATAGTGAGCGATACGCTTTGTATTTGGGTGGCTTCGGCTGCTATACGAACTGTAACCATAAAGGTTTGTTCGTTTATCTATATTGTTACTGATTACTATTTCTATTGTGTTTTTTTTTTAAAGTGTAATTGTATTGTTTTTTTAATACTGCAATATAAACTTTGAAATTGTTTATTGTCTTGTTTATCCCAATAATAAAATGGGGACTCCAAACCCTGACGATATACCTCTCGGCACTCCTGATCCTACATATATTTCTCTATGCCAATAGTACTTTCTAATTCCGTACTAACTAAACTACAATATGACATACGACAACACTTAACTACGATCAGTCTAAACATTATTTTGCTTATTATATTTTTTCTATAGGCTGTTTAGTGGTCTGTTGTCAGTGCTTGAGTGCTTTTATTTACCTACACTTGCGCGCGCATCGCTAGTGCTGGCTATGGCTAGCGAGTATAATGATCAACATAGCACACATGTATCATAACATAATGTACAGACGCGTAGACGCCAGCACATCAAGCTACCCGAAACTGTCAAATTTTCCCAATCTACCTTGAATCTTATGCTGTAGTGATAAAGTAGAAAATCTATTAAAGAAATTTGACAGATTGTAGTAACTTGACGTGCTGGCGTATACTATTATTTATTTATTAAACTTTATGCACTAGTAAAAAAACTGTACAAAGGCGGACTTAATGCCTTATTATGGTCGCGAAATACGTATAAATTAACATACCTACAGGCTGACACAGACCTGCAAAAACGTAACTAAATATGAATTTCGCGGGTTACTTTAGTAGGTACATCCCCCTTAAGTAGGTGATTGTCTAATTATATCTACAAATTATTAAATCATAAATTAGAAAGTACTGTAGCAGGCAGGTAGGTATTGTAGGTATCTACCTAGACTGGAAAAGATGTTGATAATCCATTAACAACAAACTTGAGAAATAAGGTCATGGAAAAATAGATTTATTTTTTATTTACATTTACCCCCCAAGGTTATTTAAATGATTAAATACAACTGCCATAAAATATAGCCAAATCCAAAGAAAGAAAGTTACAAACATATAACCAAATGTGAGCAGGAAACTCGATATTTTTTTTAAAACACATGTGTCTGGAAAGAAAAAACACAGCACGGGCAGACAGATAGCCCCACAAATTAATATAGAACATAAAGTGAAAAGGAACCATGCACCCACTAAGAGTGTTCTCGGCTGTCTGCAGACGATCCCCGTGAACAAGAGAACACTGCTAATGAAAAGCAAGAGCGAACTCAAACCGAGGGTCAAAAGTACCAATTTTTTCACATCTTCATCTACCGGATTATTCGTAAAAAATTTGGCAATTTCACTGTCTTCCACGAGGCCGTACAGAATAATTCCCGCCAGGCCAACCCCTCCACACCCCAATCCGAATAGTGCAATAAAATAAGTTGCAACCTTAGGTGGGAATATTCCAAAACATCTTGGGACTTCTGGGGCTGTCTCCATGATTGTGTTTGTATTTATATTTTCTTAGAATGTTATTTTATAAAAACTTAATTTGGATTTTATTTTTTTACTTGCTTAATGTTAAGCTTAATACTTATTTGTAAAACATTGTTAATTTAGAGCCGATTAATGTGTTTGCGTTGTGTTTTGGTCTAATACAGTTCATATAATGGGTCATTGGGGTTGCCAATGACTTTGGCAGGACCACTGACAGTTATTTATATAAAAGAGGATTTAAATACTTCGCTACACAGTTTTTTGGCGCGTGGCCAAAATCAGAACTAACACTAACCATGTTCTGTATTAACAATAAAATTCCATAAAACTCCCGGAGGAAACTTCCACTCGAGCGGTGATATAGCGCATAGTGACCTGCTATCTACCTGATATCCATAGTGACCTGCTGTCACAAAACATCCCCGTTTCCGCCATCCAAACCTTTAAGTTATTACTTTTTTTTAAACTACATATTATTACACTTGTAAAAAGGCTGTTGGCTTCATCCGCCGATGCCAGAGATATTACCATACGTACTGTACGCTGACAGGATCACTATTTATGGCAAGCCGATCTGGGAGAAGCAAGCAAAATACCTAGGTGTGATCCTTGACCACCGTCGTACTTTTAATGAGCACATAAAGACGGCTCGTTCGCGCGCCGCCTTCGCACTCAGTAGGATCAGCTTCATACCGCACGCAGCAAATTGTCACTCAAGTGCAAATTTTATTAAATTATGGGTACCTCCACCGCGACCATCCGTCCTATCATGTCCTGCACTTGCGTCGTCTTGGCACATGCTAAGCCATGGTGTATTCGTAGGATGCAGACGGGTCAATATCAACAAACTGAATATTTTTTCAATTTTGGTGGCGAAATTTGTATCTTAATACAAAAATAACAAACAATATTTGTATTGAACATTTAATGATTTCAGATGTCTTACACAATGTTAAGGGTCAATATCAACAAACTGAATATTTTTTCAATTTTGGTCGCGAAATTTTTTCTTCAGTTTACGTGAAAAATAAGGACCGGTGGCGTGAAAACGCCACCAAAACCACCAAAATTGAGCCACCAAAATTGAAACCAGATATAAAAAAATCTCTAAAAATAGGGGTTTTTAGTTACAATTAAATTAATATCACTGATTTATGCGTAACCCAAATCACTATCTATAATGTGTAGCTTACTATTAAAACACTTTAAAATTAACAGCAAATCGATCCACCAAAAATTGAACAATTTTTGTCCCCCGTGCCACCCAAGATGATACTTACGTTTTTGGCGGAAAATCATAGCACTAATCACACACCTGTTACGCGCAAGTGCACAACTGAGAGATGTGAAATAATAAAATGTGATTGATCGCACACGCACGAACACGAAGCTTCATTTTATAGTATGTTGAAAAAGTGCCACCAAAATTTTGATTTTTACTTGGACAAACTTTGATCGACTACCCTGTGTTTTTAAATTAGATTTTCTAATATGGTTTAATTGTTTTTAGATAATGTGTCTTAAGCATATACTAACGAATTTATTTATTTTTTATTGTACAGCAAATTGTTGCTTTGGTGAATGCAATTATATCAAAAAATGGAGCTGGGACAAGCCACCTAACTTGAATTTTAAGGCGATTTATTTTTTCCCTATTTATTTAAATACACAGTTATAAAAAAAAAAAATGTGGCCCTAATTGAAACAAGTTACGTAGCTTACTATAAAAAAAAATAAGAAACATCCTATCATTTAACACCTCGATTCTCAACGTGGACGCGTAAAATTTGCTGCTGGGATATTCACCCAGACGCTTTAGAAGGTCACGAGTCAAAGTCAAAGGTCACGAGGTATAATCGCAATAAGAATTTTTCAAGTAGATTTCAGAATGCCCACCGTCCAGCAGTTCATGAAACGCCTCTCAAAGCGATTCTTTCACTCTGCTGTAAAGCATCCTAATTTCCTGATTGCGGCCACCCGATACACTTCCACATTAGCAAGATTCGCTGACCGAGGCGTATACCAATCCCGATGATGCTGTAACCCTGCTCCAGGAGAGTAGTAGGACTACTAGTACGATTCGACACAGACCACCGTTCCTTACATCCTCGCAGCTGCGGGCCGCTGCGATGCCCCTCTCGATCTCCGCCCCGAGCCTTGCTCGAGCCAGCCCGCGCCGCTGAGCCTGTAGCTTTGAATAATCACGATCCGATCGAGCCTGTGCCTGGCTGCCCTCTCGCAGCGAAGCCCTAAGCCAAAACGTCTTAAAAAAAAGTGCTTTAGCAAAGCCTTAGTTTGTTAGTCGTAAAGTTTTACTAGCTTTTCCCGCAGATCCAGCTTTTACAGAAACCGGTCTGATCCCCTGACCCGCCTCCACCCGCTTCTCGATCCCCTACTAGTTTAATATATGTACACTAATGTATTGAAACACATTTTTTTATTCTTCCAGAATGGCTCTTACACCAATGGTAACGTTCTTCTTGCTGGTCGCGGGGACACTGTCAGCGCCTGCAGATGATCCGATTCGTATCGACCTGCCAGTATACGATCAACCCCAATCCGCTTCAGACGTGCCCCTGTCTCAACCACTAGAACTCGAAAATTACCCTGGAGGCGAACCTGTGAAGAATAACGCTCAACCAAGTGGAGGGAATTTCGTAACCTACAAACTTCAAGCAGCGTCAAATCTGTTGGGTAGCACGTTGAATGCGAAGGTAATTTAAAAAGAAACAGTCAGTTACTGAATTTTATAGGTAGCGACGGATTTAAGTCTAGTGACGAACGAGGTGAACTGATCATCATCAGACAATACATACCAGCCTAATGCAGGACGTAGGCCTCTCCTATCACACGCCATCTTACTCCAGAAGCCGATGCCACAGACAGACTCTAGGCATAACCCTTTCCATAGCTTGCCTGCGAGAGTCTCGTCTCCGAAGTAATTTTTCGGTCACTCCTAAGAATGTACAACACAGATTTATTACTACATAAAGGTATATTAAGAATATACTGTCAAACGGGATGAATAGGGATGCAGGGGTGAATCGGGACGAAACTTTAAAAGGGGTTTTAACATAGAAATAATATAGATAGTTCCCAAAAGGACTCTAATGTGACGTTAAAATCCATTTTAAAGTTTCGTCCCGATTCACCCATGCATCCCTATTTACCCCGTTTGTAGGTACCTACCAACAGAAAACCCCAAAAATCAAACTTATTTACTCAAGTTGCCATTAAAAAAAACAAACCGAAGTTTACTTAGATAAAGTTTACAAGGTACTACATTTTTACAGGCAAATTCCCTTCAAGGAGGCGGTCTATTCCATGCACCAGTACCTACTTTGGAAAGTACTGTGCAAGAAACAGAAGGTTACGGCAGTAAGACTTTGTCGTTTAAAGAAAATATACAAGGATTTGTTGCCGGACTATTTCAGGTAACTTACGTGAATCATTCAGATTAAAAAAAAAACATTAAAGTACTTTTTGAGTCCAGCGTGGTAATAGCGTAACACACTATCAGTAGAGATAGCTTTTATTTTGACAGTTCAACAACATTCATTGCGTTATTTACATAGTTGAGTGGACAACATTTTAGAACATAAAAAGCAATGGATTTGCAATATCCTTCAAATAGAATAGAATAGAATACTCTTTATTATGTACACCATATAAATTACAGACATAAATATAGAAACTGTACAAAGGGTGACACAATGGGCGGTCTTATCGCTAAGAGCGATCTTTTAAAGACAACCTTAGGATGGATTTAAAAAGGGGAAGGACAGACAAATACTGTAGGTAGTCCGCGGTGTAGCATTTACATAATACAATAAATACATACATATTATATTATACCTACTAATCTAAATAAATATATACACATACATATAAATATATCCATATAATAATAAACATGAAACAGGAGCAGAGAAAATATAATAATGATGTTTAAGGAGAGAGAAAATGCTTTTTTACCATAATTTTAAATGTGGACAAAGATTGAGCACGCCTTACCGACACGGGCAAGTCATTCCATAACCGTACTGCTTGAACAGTAAAAGATTTGTCATAAAAACTGGTGGAATGCATCGGCATCTCTAGTCTCAGGTTTTCCGATGACCTCAGATATCTATTATGTGTGTCATGAAGGAACTTGAAACGTTCTTTAAGATAAGTGGGGGTTTTAGGATTAAACAAAATACTGTAGAGCTGAAACAAGATATGAGAAATTATCAAGATTGTTGTTGATTGATTCAAAATTATCAAGATTGTGCTCGATAGTGATACGCAATTAGGATGCTGAGCCAAATTACAGTTTTCATAGCTGCATGGTTACAGACAACTACACTCAGTTTTTTTATAGGCAAATCTACAGTTTCTTTTTATCGTACGGACATTACCGAGGTTCTTTAACTATCCGACTGCCCGGCAGCAAAGAGGGTTCAATACACTTGCTGGTAAAGTGGCTCATAATGCACCGGTTTTAGGTTCACAATACAAGTGTATTTGAAACGCCTGCTTTATACTTTACATTCACACACTATTGCGGAAAAGTGCGCCCCGAATAAAAATAGTCAGAGTTGTGCGGTGCGCCAAGTCCGTCTGTCGGTCCGCGGTTTAACTCAGAGACCCTTAGTACTGTAATATGGCATAGATTTTTATTCGGGTAAGTATGTCTTACCCCCTCTACGTATGGCCGCCGGCCATAGGTGTGTAAAGAAAGTCCACTCTTTCATTGCTCCCCGCGCTAATAGTAGTTTCAATTTCGGTTCAGAGAATTGTCAAAAGTGTTAAAGCAATTACAAGGTCGACTGTGCATATCATAATATCAAAATAGATCTACGAGTAAATTAAAAGTAGGCAGTCGGATAAACAGATTAATATTATATGTTTCAGCCGAAGCCTATTGTGGACACTATAAGTGAAGAGGAGAAGTATGGCAATTCTGGAGACAAATTCTCTGCCGCTGGTAAAGCATTGGTCGGAGGTGCTGAGGGCATTTCAAATTTCGTCAACTCAGCCCTTGAGGTAAGTGATAAATGATATTTATTTCTGTTTCTACACGCAAAAAAAAACTAGATGAGTATGGTGTTTCCTATAAACTAGCTAATCTGTGAAGAAATACCGAAACAAACTCATAGGTCACTGTCTCTTTTAAAGTCCAGATATAATTTTTTATCAAGTCTGCTGTTGGCACCGGCAGCTGATTTGGTCTTCATACATCTGCCGGTCGACTAATATCCGAATTGACTACCAGCGCTGGTATATCAAAATTATATAAACATGCATAATAGCGTTTCAGTGAAAGATTGAATCAAAATATCATGATTATAAATAAAGTAAAAATACCTTCGATATTGCTGTAGCTTTGTTTGGTTGTCGCAACCACCTTGTGTAATGCGCCTGCCAGACCTGTGTGCCAGACTATGCTCCTTGCGCTGCTCATCGCTATGCTCCTCGCGCTGCCGTGATTTGCCGCAATGTTGCCCTCTCTGCCCACACACTGCTCTACTCGCGCAATTAATCGCGACGCTCCTCACTTATCATTTGCCTTGGTGAGACAATGGACGTTGAAACGGTGGCAGCGTGCGCGCTATGCATTTTTAGATAACTAATAAATACAACTTTTCTTGTTAGACTAATTCTTGACATAGTGACTTATTATACCTACCGTACTACAAATCAATAAACATTAACACCTTTTCATTTGACCATTCCACGCTTGGCGACGACATAATTTCCAATTTTGCATACGCGTGCGTCTTGCGCGAGCGCTCCATGCAGACTGCGACCGCGCGATTATGTGGCCGGCCACTCGCACTCGTATTGCCGGTCCTTTGACTCGCGCGCAAAAACCGACAAAATAGGGAGCAGTGGATAGGACGAGGAGCATGACGTGTGGCATGACGAGTAATGTTGCCACACTATGTCTCTGCCTCCTTTCCTCGTTACTTCCCATGCCACTCGTCGAGTGTGTGGCAGGCGCATTAAATACATCATCTGATTTGGTCCAAGTGTGCCTAACACAATTTGCTCCTATCGACCTCCGGTCTTCGGAGGTGAGTGATGTAGCGGTATCTACAACGCCACATGCAAACTACATGTCATACTGACGTCACGCAAAATCCTGCATCTCGCATAGATACAACGGTCCGACATGAATCATTGGGCAGTTGCCCGCCAGACACAACACCCGTCTGGTCGGAAAAATCTCCCTTTTCTATGGAGGATAAGTGAACTTTACACCCTGTTTTGCATACCTCTATAAACTAACAAATATAAATAAAATATCCCGGCATGGCATGACATTTTGAAAATTTTTCAATCAATGGTTTCAATCAATGGTTGCCTACCTACAAGTCCGTTTTTGACAAAGATTTATTTAAGTATAGATTAAACAACAATGTCGTCATTGCACAACAATAATATTCTCCAATCCAATATCTGAGAAAGTTATTTCTGCTAAATTTCTAGAAACCTCATACCTACGGGCTTTTGTATAAAGTTACAGCATCGAACTGT
The DNA here is from genome assembly GCA_963855955.1 of Luperina nickerlii. Lineage (NCBI taxonomy): Eukaryota > Metazoa > Arthropoda > Insecta > Lepidoptera > Noctuidae > Luperina > Luperina nickerlii. Next base: position 15,634,611 of record OY979662.1, read on the forward strand.
TCTTCTCCCAATGATGCAATTGCAAAATAGTGAGCCACTGCTTGTCGTGCTAATGACTTATCGATCACGACGTGGGTACGTGCGGTACGGCTCTGAAATGTCTGGATTACAGTAGCCCTCGAATCTGTTTCCTGTAACTCTGTCCGGTGTTCATCTGGCAAATGAATATTTACTTTACTTTATTTTTACATTAATTATTGTATTATTGTTGGAATTTTTGTTTCTTTCTGTAAGTTTTAAGAGGAAATGCGGGTGGTCTTTTCTCCATAGAAACGCTCTCGCCTGTTTTCTTTCTGGTTAATGACCATAATCAAAGAAATAAATTTTTACAGAATAATAAATATTAACAACTGGTATGTGCAAATTTGACAACTATTAATGAAAAAAGAAAATCATTAGGGACACAGTATATATCCTTCTTATTCAGTTTATAAAATATCTTTTAAATTGGTCCGATATTGGAGGAGGAAATAGGCGAGAGACATACCTCGAATTATGACTTTTAACTTAGGCTTTTTCAAAAGTCTCTCCGACCGTTATGTTGGTCTGGCAGTTGGAGTATTTTATGCGGCCTACGGCCTACCCAAATGTCCTTTCTTTGATATAGTTCACCGAGTCGTTGAGCTCCTCAGGTTCTGAGTTTTCGATTTCTGACAAATGCTTGAACTGACTGGACTTTCTTTTCTCTACATTGTCCTCATATGGTCTGACCAAGATTATGTCAGGAATTTAAAAGAGACTTGTGCCTTGAATTAGTTTTGTCATTTATTCTCAGGGGTAGTCAGATATGAAATGTTGACTCCATCTAGCTTATTTTTTAATAATACGACGTGTAAAAGGGATTCTGATATCTTACTTACGGAATAAACAATTTCATTTAATTTCAAATCATTACATCAGCTGCAAATGATCGGTTATCAAAAATGTGTTCACCAGAATAGCTGTTGGCCTACTTTAGTTAGTCTCCACTAAAACTATTAATGAGCCATATATATCATTTACTCTGCTGAACGAACTACTAACCACGGTTATTATCTAAATTGGTAACTGGTAGCTTTTTAGTCTTAATGATCTGTTAAACAATGAAAATCACTATTGTTAATATTCTATGTACTTCTAAATCTTTGTTTATAAATCCTTGAATATTTATACACCAGCGTAACACAGTTTCAATCACAACCCTAGAGTTATGAAGGATAATGCTAATCCATTACAGGTATGAAAAAATCATCTGCTCAACAACGTAAATGAACATGGGTCAAAATGAAACCCATAGCGATCAATTGTCATTTTATGTTAGGTACACAATTACCCCGCAGGTTGATACCATAGGTAAACTGATAGTAAACTTATATTTTTGTGATCTGTCCATTATTGCTAGAGTGAAGTGGGAACTGCAGATTATTCTAATAAGTACCTAGTTTATAAAAGTTGGTACCTTCTTAATCAATTATTTGTTTTGTCATCAGGTACCAGGATCAATTTTTAAGCAGATCGCTCGAGCCGCCACAGAGAAACTCAACAATATTGGTGGAAAACTTATTGGCTTATAATATATAAATAATACCTATCTACCAGATTCAACTTTATCTGAAGAAACCCTTAGCTCAGTGAATAAACTACCCGCGTCTTTTCGTTTGAAGTCCGACTCAATTCACTCAATGGCCTGACCATGGGGTAAGGTCTGACTTTAAAATTCTCTAGACGCACTTGACCGACTGCTAACAAAACATCAAACATAATCATGAAATGTTTTTTACTGAAAACTAAACCATTTTCTTTACTACTTATTTAGTATGTTTGTACAGCAGCCTCAAAAACATATTTGTTACATCGACAGGAATTCATTTTATTGAATTGTATATTTATTTATTTTATTGTATCAATGTGTAGCTGACGCATTGATACATAATTATGGAACAGATATTGCACCTATAGCCTAAATTACTACAAAAAAAAAAAATTTACAAAAAAAATAACCGACTTCCAAAAAAGACACTGTAAAGTGAAAAATAACTTTAATTTCGGAAGTCGATGTCGTTGGGTTCGCATTTTCGTTGTTTGCCACCGACTTCCGAAATGAAATTGATTTTTCAGTTTGCAGTGTATTCTTTGTAAGTCGGTTGATTTTTTTTTTTGTAAAAAACTTTTATTTCTCACTTTACGTTGTACTTGCCCCACACAAATTCGTATAACACTGCTTGCAATGTAAATATTAGTGCCAGGAAGTTATCAAAACATCAACAATATACACTAAGCGGCAAAAATACGTACCTATTATAATAATGAAGCTAACTTAAAAACTACCCAAGCAAAGTTAATAAAAATTTATACGGAACCACCCCTGACACTTACATACCCTATCCATTAAAATATAATTTTTGAAATCGATTTACAATTGCCGGAGATATCGGATGCAGCTGAATACCGGTATTTTACATGGAGCGACTGCCTACCTGACCTCCACAACCCAGTTACTGAGTAATACGATATCCCTTGGTGATACTGGTAGTCAGAGTTTCGGGCTTCTGACTACCTGTAACGACGTTCAAAGATCCGCCAATGAAAGCCCGGACCAACGGCTTAACGTGCTTTCAGAAGCACGTAGGGGTCTCGTTATGTAAAGATGGTCACCCATCCACAGACCCACCACGGCAAGCGTAAACATAGGCTGGCGAAATTTAAAAAATATACAATTTTTTTATTTTTTTTCATAAAAAAAAAGTTTACTTTTTTCATAAAAATTTGACTACGTCTACTATCATCGCCTAGAGCTTGCTTAGTACATAACAAAAATACATAACAGTAGTATTAAATATGCATTCGTTCACTAATAAGTTAATAACAACAAAAGAAATTAAATAAATATAACGGTAGGTACTATTCAATAGAAAAAAATATTTATTTCTAAAAAAAAGGCTTATACGTTTACACGTTTGCGTCTTGGAGACAAAATCTATATCTATACTAATATTATAAATGCGAAAGTTTGGATGTTTGGATGGTTGTTTGTTACTCATTCACGTCAGAACGGCTGAACTGATCATGATGAAATTTGGCACAGAGGTAGATTGTAGTGTGAAATAGCACATAGGATACCTACACTTTTTATCCCGGGAGTGTTTCCTTGGGATAATTTTCGATATTCATGAACCAAAATAAAAGTTATCATTCGTGGTACTTGTGCGTTTGCAAAAATATCGTTTCATCACTAAAAGGTATCAAATAAAAAATAAATAATAATAAAAATTAAAAAACGCGCCTGCCTTGTCAAAAAGTGAATTAAAAAGTTGAACTAAAAATTAAAAACAAGCTAAATGATTTTAGTGTTGAATGAGCACGAGCACAAGGTAAGTACTAAATAGATTATAATATTTCCTGTGCAATTAAACCGCCATTGTGCCCAAAATTGGAAAACTAAAAACCAATTTTATCATTGCAGTCGGGGGACGGTTCCTACAGGTCCTCTGACTTCGCTGAAAATATTTTTTTTTGCGTAAGTAGTTCTACGTACAACTCCGAAGATACTCTCATCGCAGCCTGGGGCCGGCCAAGGCCCGACGGTTTTTATTTAACTCCATATGCAAATGCTATACAAAATATAATATATAGGAACACAATTTGTTTGGCCGGGCAGCGTGAATCCGCTATATTGATTTAATATTCCATCATGTCTAGACCTGTGAGGTAGGGATGGTACTGGGTGCGGCAGGTAGCAACGGGGGGAAGGGCGGTGGCGGGTTAGGACGAGCTAGTGCATGCCTTTTATATGTATTGCTAGGCATCCTGAAATGCGCGCGCCTCAAGCATTCGGAAATCAATACAAATGCAGCCAACGCGGCAACGCACGGGCTCAATTCCGTTCGGCCGGAAGGGTCATACGAAGTTCATCAACTACGATTTCAATACGGATATCGGATTAGCTGATATAATTTGGTGTTAGCTAATATAATTTGTTTAAGGTTTCATGTAAGTAGGTACCTATATTTTTGTGATGTCTTTCGGAGCTTGTAAGTACCTATAGGTACTTACATCCCTCTTGATTATCGGAGAACGATCTGTAGTAAATTAGGCTAACTGTAGGTACTTACCTAACTACAGACATATATTAGCTAGATTACGCAAGTCTTATCGTCTGTATAGAAACCAAGCGTGCCATTATTTTTCTACTGTGACGTCACATGAGCGATTTAGTGATGGGAATCCTAAAATTCTAACAAAAAAAACACTGGCACTCCGGTAGTGCCGACAGAAGTGAAAACTTGAACAATTACGAGTGTATTTTGTGAATCGTCTTATAAACAAAACACGCGTGTTAAGGTGTGTTCCTTATTTTATAGGGTTTTTTGCAAATCAGGTATGATGACCAAAGTGACTGGTTTATTCTTCTCGTGAAAGGAATTTATTCAGATTTGCTCGTCGTCAGTTATATATCCGTGGTTCAGCGCCATCTCGTCGTTGTTGGATGAACTACGTAGTTAGTACGCGAGGCCCTCGTAGTTCTTCCCGATGTGCATAGATGGCGCTGTCCTCAACAACGCGCGTCTTAAGTTTTACGTCTGACGTTAGTACGCGAGGCCCTCGTAGTTCTTCCCGATGTGCATAGATGGCGCTGTCCTCAACAACGCGCGTCTTACGTTTTACGTCTGACGTTTTACGTCTTACGAATTTTCGATCAGGGTCACGTGACCTGACGCGAATTTAGAAGTTTTTACCCATTCCAAAAAAAGTACACAGCGCCGCTAAAGAAGTTTTCACTTCAAAAATACAGGAAGAGAGTCGACTAGATTTTTAAATCAAATCTGCCGCCCTAAACAATACGACTAAGAGTTCCGACATCGACAACATATTCTACTGCTTTCTATAAAACATTTGAGAATTTTAGGCTTTAGAGAACGATGCCAGTGAATTCGAGCCTAAAGTCAATCCACTGACTTCGGCATTAGTTAACGCCTTCAATAAATCAATAGTAGGGTATGTACTTATTGCATTTGTAGTCAACCGTCAATATAGTATTGAGTTGGGGACCAATTTTCTTGCCCTTTCATGGGATAACTAGGAAATCCGTAAATATAATTAATAATATTCAAAACACAATCACTAAATTCAAACATTGCATTAAAAAAATAATTTACTTGTCACAACACCCAACGCAAACATATCATTCCTCTGTTTCCAAAATCGATTAGAATCGAGAACAACTTTACAACCTGTGTGTACAACACTATTTGCTTTATTTGACAGAAAAATGAGAATAGCGACCGTCCACGAAGCTGAGCGACAAGTGAAAATATAGATTATTTTAATATTTGTTGCGTGTTTTAACAGACGAGACAAGACCTACATATACAGCCTTGTAACTAAAAATGGCAATGTATTATGAATTATCCGAAACACACTCAGTTACATATTTTCATTGTAAAACCACAACGAACATAAAATAATTGATTTTGCAATAAAAACACACAATTTAATAACAAAATTACTTAATGATGAAAGGAAACGTTTCCATTATTTCGTCCCATTTTAGTTTTTACAGCTCAATACCACTCAATTTTTAATTGTTGTTTGACGTCTGGCATCGAGAACGTTCGAGCGCGGAATGAATGGAAATAGCGCTGAAGGAAGTCTGTTTTACTCCCCTTTTACACGCGAAGTATATACACTTGCGTCGTCTAGCCAATTTAAGTCTGTGTACCTAACCTACTTATCTACTTTCGGAGCAATGCCTTGCAAGCTGGAGGTTGTAGGTGAACCCAGACAGGTGCTTTACATTTTGCAAATTACTTCATCACCACTGCTCTCAAAACTGTGAAGAAAATCATCTTGAGGTGGCCGGCATGTCCTAGAACCAAAAAATTCGAAGACGTGACATCTACCAATCCGCATTGGGCCCGCGTGGTGGATACCTACTTACCTACTCGGGATCTCGTCTACTCGTCTAGAGACCTGTGCCCAAAGAGAATATAACCACTAGAGAGCGTATAGGCCGATTTCTTCGAAGCACACGACTCACTACCGCGGGCCGGGGAGGAGGAAGAGCGCACGGCTGCAATTGGTCAGTTCTTGTAGGTATGCCTATCGAAGGCTGCTCTACTTCATTAGAAAGTGCCAGGGTAGCCCGCGAAATTCAATTTTTTTAGGTTTTTTGCAATTTATAACGAAGAATAACTGTTTCATGAAATCGTCATCCTTTGGGGTTACGTGGTCTTAGAGAGTTGTGTTGATTACTTTAATGATTATAATTCTGTAAATACATATTTGTTACGGCCGCGAATCATATTTTGATCGACGTACAACTTAATACTGACCAGCAAATTGCAAAAAACGTAAGAAAATTTGAATTTCGCGGTAGTAATAAAGACATCAACGCGCGACTCAAAAGTGTGGTCGTTTACCCAACCACCATTTTAAATAGACCCATACGGTGGCTCATATCAAAAATAATTTTTCGAATCAAAACTCAAACTCAAACTCAATGCGAATTATATCAATATAATTGACGAACCAATAGTATGATTTCAGAGGTAAAAAATATAAACAGAAACACAAACATTTTAATGTAGAGTTGTCAAAAGCTCCAAGGTTGAAGACGCGGACTGTCGAGCGAGAGGTCATGAGTTCATGACTTGATCCAAAACACAATATTCAGCATGTTGTCGCCGTCGGTAAGCTTGCAAGACGGCGTAAGTGCAGTTTTTGTTGTTTTGCGTGTAGGTTAGTAAACCAGCTTTAAGAATCCACTGGCGTGGCGTACGCCAGTGGATTCTTAAAGCTGGTTTACTTACATATGTTAGAACAAACAGAATCTAAATTACCTAGTCAAAAAAGTACCTCGTTTTTGCTGCATATCAGTCGCAACTCCAAAATTTGAAGTAAGTCAGAATAAAATATTTAAATGGCCAAGATATTCACTTTTACCTTCCTCCCGTAAAATAATGAAAACTCAGATACCTATGTACTTACAAACTGCTTCTACGCACTCTTGCACGTGCTCCGACGATATCACCAGAGGCTCTCTTAGAAGAATAGTCAAGTTATTACCTCTATGTTACTAGTTTCTAAGCAATAATAAAATGTACAAGTTTTTTCTAGTGATTATAGTTTTGTAACTAAATACTAGTGTTTTTATTTTTACAACTAATACAGTCCTCCATACCGTATTTCGGCCATGGCGGTCAATCTCAACGCAGACTAGCCTTCGGTGCAGGAGAAATACAGGATGAAATTGAAAACATGCGCCAAATTGAAATAGTTCCAGTAACTGTTTTATAATCTTTATAAATTGTCATTTCCCAGATCTAAATTCTTGAAAAAAATCGTGTTATTTTCGTCTTAGATAGTGCAAACTAAGTTATTGTTGTTGTAAGGTCTTGTCGCTGCAACAAGACGCCAAGTTGTTATCATGTGCGTTTTGTCGCTAGCTAGTCGCTGTGACAAGACGCCAAGTGATTGTTAGCGTCTGCGTCTTGTTGTTGCGTCTTGCCGCTGCGTCTACTCACTGCAAAAAGACTCCGAGATGTCGTTAGCATTGTCTTTTCGTTGCGTCCAGTCGCTGCAACAAGACTCCAAGATGTCGTTAGCGTCTACATCTTGTTGCTGAGTCTAATAGTCACTGCAACAAGACGCCGAGATTTCGTTTCCATCTGCGCCTTGTTGCTGTCTTGTCGCTGCGAGAAATGCTCCCCTCTTCCTCGTTGCCGTGAATTCATAGTTTCATAACAATTAAATCACGTACAGACGCCAGCACGTCAAGCTACCCGAAACTGTCAAATTTTCCCAATCAATTTTGAACCTTATGCTTTAGCGATAAACTTGAAAATCTATTAGATTATAGTAGCTTGATGTGCTGGCGTCTGTTCAACCTTACTGTTTAACCGACTTCCTAAAAGGAGGAGGTTATATGTTCGACTATGTTTTTTTTTTCAATTTTGGACCTATTTTTAAAATTCTTTTTTTGCTTGAAAGGGTATGCCAAGTCGGAATCTGATGAGAGAATCCCATGGAAATCGAGGGATACCCTCAAATTTTATAGGCACACCTATAGCGATTTGGGTATTTTTTATAGTAACTCGTGCGTTTGCTCTCCGAAAGCACTTGAAACAAAAACTAAGGCTTGCTAAATAAAGTATAAACTTAGCATAGATCGGCAACGGTGACAAACAACAATTTGTCATAAAGGGATTTTAGCAGGTTTTTTTTTATTGCTTAATGGGCCCGGTCTTGACCTCGATCACGCCTGATGGAAAGCGATGGATGAGGTGTATGTTGGAACGAGCGTGCCCAGAAAATGTCTGGGGCACTGGAACTCCCACGCATCGACGATACAGCGGGCTGCTTGCCGCCGGACTCCGGTGGGAAGGTGGTCGCAAACTAGAATAGAAACTAAGAATTTGTGTATGGTTTAACCTGATTGAAAATCAGAAGTTTAAAGGGAAAATGCACTGAAGGCGCTCTGTGTACACAGGTATTTGTACTCATATAATATGAATTGTTTGGTACCTAGGTACCAGGCATGCGCGATTTACAGATTTCTTAAAGATGTCGCAGTACAAAGTAGGTACCTAGACGATTAATGAAAATTGTTACGTTAATGGATCTACATGTATTTATGTCCACCATCGACCGCCACCGCCCATTGTGTCACCCTTTGTACAGTTTCTATATTTATGTCTGTAATTTATATGGTGTACATAATAAAGAGAATTCTATTCTATTCTTATGGTTCGTGGCTAATTAATAACAACCGCACGGCTGTTGATCGAAGGTTAAGCTACGCTGACCGCGGTCGGTTCGTGGATCGGTGACGATCCATTATACATATCGAGGCAGACCTCCGTGCCAGTCTTAACCAATGGGGTAAGTGTTACCCTGTGGCTGTGTAGAGGTACCTAAGATGGGCAATCGCTTCCTGTAAATTACTGATATTCAACTGCATCTAGTTCGATTTGGAAGATGACCCTTAGATACAAAGTTGGGAAAAGGCTAAGCAGATGATGAATGAATACGTTACAAACAACATTACGCGTTTCTTTTAATAATTAATAGCAAACGTCGTAAAAGATTGTGTTTATGATGATCAATCACTGAAATATCATCATCTGCCTAACCTTTTCTCAACTATGTTGGGGTCGGCTTCCCGTCTAACCGGATGCAGCTGAATACCAGTATTTTACATGGAGCGACTGCCTATCTGACCTCCACACCCCAATTACTAGAACTACTACTACACTGAAATGTACGCATGGGAAAAGTTTTGTTCGATTTCTGAATTTTCTAGTACCATACCTACATTTTATATGTAGGAAACCGCTGTAGCAACGCTCAGGCGCCGCGTCGCAGGCACACCGCTCCGTGTGGAGTTGGAGTTGGTGCGTCTTCGAATCCTTATACGAAACTGCATAGATTGGCAACATAAAAATAAAATGTAAGAAGTGAAGGACAGTCTCCTAATAACGTTTTTCTGTAGCTACAACGGTTAAAGGTTGTCAAATAATATGAATTGATTGTTACACAATTAGCACACGTATCAAACCGGAAAGGGATTGGCACCTCGGCGATCTTAATACCTTTCTAATGATATAATTATAATTTATTCCTATTGCAGCGGGCACCAGCTTTCACACATTTCGTGGCATCATCCTTTAAAAATATACGCACCCCGATGTCCTCCTAATTAATATCTATTACACTCAAATGACAGTAATCCGACATTTTCTGGCTGGGGTAACGCACACAAAGTCCGGAGACGCGATAGTATCGATAATAAAAATAATTTAATGGAAAAAAAATTGGAGACGAGGCTGGTAGGCGGTGTAGTAAACTTTACATACATTGGTTATCGATATCTGAACACGATAAAATAGACACTCTGATTTTCTCAACTCAGTCTTCAAGTAACTACGATACCAGCGGTCGTTAACCTCAAAAAATATAATTAAATAATTTGTTTTATTGTGTTTAAATATCGATACCTATCATGTCTGCGGAATTTCGCTAAGTAATTAAATTAGACCCTGTACAAGGAAACAAAAGTAACTTTTCCAACGTTTATTTTATTATTTTAAACCAAAAACCGATTTTACAATAATATGTGTTTCTAACTATAAACAAAAGTGATGTATGAGAGGGCCGATGCTATGCCCTGAACATTAACATATATATATACCTACTTATACTATGTTTACCATGTGGAATATCTATCTTAAACTTTAAATGCTTTAATTATTTACATAAAGGACAAACTAAACGATTTAATATTCATAACATATGTAAATAAGCCCAGCGAAGTCGCGCTCTTTCGAATGACAAAGCGTTCAAGATGTAAAATATCTAAATAGAATACATCTTATTGTTGACGCAGAATATAAATAATAGAGAGAACCACACTTTCTTTATAAACCTATTTTTTTTTGTTGCTAAATTAATAGCGAAGGACAAAATAATATTTACATAAAATATTCAGCAAGTGTCGAAGAAGTAATACTCGAACAGTCGTGACTTCGCCGCAGTAACATCCTAATTGGGACAATAACTAAATAGGTATCAATAAAAACCAACAGGAGTGAAAGCGGTATAATTATGCTACTGTACCTATTAATGTTAACAGTTTGACAGACAGCTTAACATATCATTAACTCTTTAGGCAACATTGTATAATTCATTTCTTTTGTTGGTGATACTAATGCATATTACTTTTTCTTTTTAAGGGGTCTTTGAACCCCCGACCTATGGTGCAGATGCTTTCAGCCTCTGCGCCTAACCTACCGTCAAAGTGCCACTGTTAATATTATATATATATTAGTGTTGGGAGTTAAACAAAATGCCATTCCAGAGGCAAAACAAAGGAATTTGGGTAACAGACCAGCTAAGGGTGAGGAAGTGACACGTCGAAAGTGTACGTCAAATACAATTACATTAGGTTATGCAAATGCACAATAACACGAACTTACATTAGTTTCAGTAACATTATTACATCAATCTGAGACATAATTATAGGATATTACACCAAGACAGTGTTACCAGAATGTATAACAAAATATTTACCTAAAATAATGTGTATATATAATAATATTAAAGTAAATAATCTCGATACTTTAATAAAACAATAAAGGTATAGGAATAACACATTTTGATTATTACAAAATGTTGTTGGCACACTATACATGTAATCTAAAAAATAAAGTATAGGTACCTGATTGCCGAATAGGAGTTATAGCTCATTCAAAAACATCAAAAGAAACAAAAAAAAAAAATGGAGTGAACAACAAAGAACAAAAAAATAAAAATTGTCAGTCAAGTTGTAAACAAGCTTTTGCAAGAAACCTCGTCACTACATTTATTATGATGATTAATAAGAGTGGAGGATTTCAGCGATTGGATACTATTAGAAACACTGAACATGTAGATGTCATCAAAATTACTTTACTATAATGTGTTAATGTTATAATTCTAGGTCTAGAGACAGCGACGGTAGATCGCGTCTTCGAATACCTACTTACTCTAAGCATATACGATAATCTTAACATGCATACGTTATATATTGTGTGAATTCACTGAAATCTTTCCATGTTTTTAATCTACCAATAACACTCATATTATTATATTGATGTAATTTAATGCAATTGAAATGAATATATTATGCAATATCAACACGAATAGATATCTATAATATCATTTTAAAATTATTCTAACATTCATATTACTTTAATCAATGTAACGAGATTTTTTGCAAAAACCTGGAGATGTATGTTGTAAAGATTTCTTATGTTTAAATACTTCACCTATAAATACTCCATAAATAATATACAGAAATTCTCTATGTCCAACTTTCTATGTATATATGTTACGGTCTAAGTTTTATGTAAATAGATTGCACGATAATGACTCTAGATCTGCACGAAGCCTGAGGTGCGAGCTATGTCCTTCCTATATGTATAATAACACAAAATCGCATTGCAGACTAACGAGCTGTGCTGCCCTTGACAGAGGTTGCATCCATTTCACTTCACAACAATTAGTTTCCAGAACTTAATTGTATAATCGGTTAAACAAGTAATATCTACTACATACACGACACGGTATTTGAATCATTCAGTTAAAAATAAAAGCATAACAACGTAAATATGACAGTTGATTTTGTAATCCATACAATACACTACAACAATTATTTAAGTAGTTCTTCAAGAACGTATACGTTACGTCAGCATTGAAATATTAAACAATATTGTAAACAACTGTCATCATTATGAAAATAAACAAACACAACAACGAACGAACGAACCGAGATTAGAGTTAACTCTGAATCTATTAGCAAATACTCAACGATAACTCTGATCTATCAGCAAATACTCAACGCTAAGTAATTATATTATATATTCTGGGTTTAAGCAGAGACTGATGTGTGTATTATCCCAATTTATACTCTTTACAACTGCGATCACGATATAATTCATCATTAGTTTTAAACCGTCACTTGATATTTTCGTGTCCAAAGTTCATAGTCAAATCACAAAGGGAGACTGTCAGCCAGGAGAGCTAGATAGGCGGAACTGGATGAACAATTTCCTGTCTTTGTCAAACTAAGAGTCTGTAGATTGTGACGAGCTCGTGATCGCCCCTGCATTACAACGACCGTAACATACATCATTAAGTTCGAGTCCCGTGTTGAAGTAAAGATTATAAAGATGTATCATTAAAATATTTAAAGTCGCATTGAGGGCTTGCTATCAGAAACAAAAGCTGGGTCATCCATGTCATCGTTATCCAACACCGTGAAGTCGATGTACTTGTCCGATCTTAACCGTCATGGACGTGTCAACCGCATCTTGCGCACCGTCTCCACGTAGTGCTTGTTGTGCGACATCACTGTCTCTTGCACCTTCGGGGGCAGTTCTTCCATGGATGGAGCAGTGCCTTCCTCGATGTCAGTGCGTCGGTAGAACAGGATGTAGGGTGTGCTGGAGCGGTTGAGGCCGTTCAGTTGTGCCTCATCAGAGGATGTGACCACGTCGTCGTTGTACATGTTCCACTGGTCGTTGTCTTTAGCGAGCGTGTAGTAGTGGCCCGAGTCGAGCGTGGTGCCGGCGTGAATGACGGCGGCGTACAGCTTGTAGGACGAGTGCACGGCCTGCGAGCGCACCGACGGCAGCGTGATGGTGTGGTTGTGGTACATCGAGTGCATCAGTTTAGTTTGCACTTGCAGCTTCGGATCGAACCTGTTGACAATAGTTCTAATTTTAAAAATCGTATTCCTGTTTTTCTTCGGATAATGTTCGATTGTCAACTAAAGACAGAGAAACTAAAAGAAGAGGAAAAATGGGAAAACTCGATAGGAATTCGAAACACTTACTTAAAGTTCTTTAGCACGAGGATTAGGTATTTGGGTGTGGTTTCGATGAGTACGCTTCGTTCGGCATCTCGTAGTTCACCACAGTCGCGGCACTGGTATTGGTTTTCGCCGGTGAGGCTTTCCTTGGAGCAGTAGAACTCGAGTAGGCTCTGTACGTTGTGCTGCCAGCCTTCGGGCTTGTCGGGGAAAGCGAGCTGCAGGTCCCGGAACACGTCGCGGGACAGCGACGACGAGTGGCACTCGGTGCACTCGACGCGCGTCAGCAGCACTCCACCGAACATGCTGTCGATAAACGAGTCGCGGCGGAGGAACGCGGACTCGAACATACGCAAGCGTTTCTTCGGCGGTACATTCTCTACCTCACTCGACGGGCGTTTAAATCCGCTCGAGTTTGACCCTGAAAATAATTAAACTTTGTGTAAGAATGGGCTGTTTCGAATCCATTGAGTGCGTTGCCTGTACATACAACACCAGTAGTTTAACGTTAAAGATGCTTCGATGGGCCGTCCATACATTTTTCTTGCGGATTATACGCTAAACATAGACACCCTTTGTTGAAAACGAATCATTTTATCACTTTTCTATAATGAAATGTCCCCGCGATCGACCTAGTTAGGAAATAACTTACATTATTTACCGAGGAAAACGATTGTGAAATCCAGACCAAATTTGACACTTGTGTCACTAGTGTGCGTGAGTTTTGACAAACAAACTCGAGCGCCATGATTGCGATAGTTTAAGAGATGAAAACGCTAGATGGCGTGCAGGCGTTATTATAATTCTGTTAAATCATTATAATACGTACAATAATTTATATATATGCATGGCAACATCAATATCATTATTCGTAGATAGAATTTATGCGACGTTGCCGTCCCACCCAACCTGTGTTCGCAACATTGGCCTACATTGAAAGAAAACAATTGTTTGCCGACCTCGCAGTAGGATCCTCCTTCACCACGACATCTTCTCGTCGCACACCGCCAAGCAAACAATCGACTACTGACGACGTCAGACGTGGAATTACTGGGTCACCCGCCCTATAGCCCTGACCTCGCACCTTGCGATTTTTATTTAATCCGAAAATAAAAGGGAAACTTCCAGGAAAACGTTTTATGGACGCCGAGGAAGCAGTGGCTGCGTTTCAAAATGCCGTCAAAGAGACCCCTAAGGACGAGTGGGCAAAGTGTTTTTCTCAGTGGTTCCATCGCATGCAGCGATGTATTGATGTAAATGGACACTATTTTGAAAGAATATAATAAAACTAATAACTTGCTAGTTTGTTCAGTTCTTGATTATCTAAGAACTTTCAGTGTCACTCTCGTAGTCAATAAGGGTTCTAACCCTCCAACTATCAAGTTACTGAATACGATTTCAAGTCCAAGTACAGATGGAGGTGTGCCAATTTGTTTGAATACCCCTGTATCATGCAAATTCGTTATCTTTCAATTTTATTTTACGCTGATACTGAGGAGGCCACATCTCCAAATAATTGTGTTAGTGTAATGGCACGTTTCGTCATACGGATTACGATCAGCCGATATTAAGTTTTTTTTTAAATCCTGTAATTTAATCCTGGCGATGAGATGTGCACTGCTGCTTCAAAAATACACACATCAAAAAAGTCTAAGCAACACGCATCATTTACAGGAATGGGGATTGTCCAAAATTTCTAACCATTAGATTTTTTTTTTTTTTGAAAAGTTAGATCTTTTTGAGAAACTAATTTGGATATTTTGATAATTGGCTCAATAGTTATTTAAAAAAAATATTTAATTATTTTAAGTTTTTAAGGTAGGTGACGTCACCAGTGGCATAAAAGATTAAGTGCCGTTGCTTTACTAGTACTGTATAATTAAAATTTTAAATCTGTCAACACAACGCACGGTATTTCGCCTAGAACATGCTAGGTGGACAAAATTCATGTTTTCATTTCCAGGAAATCTTAATTGCGTAACACAAACAACACCCCCAAACTCCAAATTCCGAGAAAAAATTGTTTTTCAAATGCTTAACTGATGAGTCATAGAGTCGAGAAGTCAGGTAATGAGTTTAATGCAAGCGTTCCGGTCGATCAGTTGCAATTTAGCGACACTTTTGTGCACATCTCATAGTGGTTTATAGTGATATTGTGAAAGTTTTTTTGTGATGGATATTAATACTGAGGGTATGTACTATTATTTAATATAATTTTTTTATCAGAATCTATTAAAATTAATTTTTAGCATTTTTTTTACATAATGCATAAATTTTAGCGTAATTTTTTTCATAAAGAAAACTTTGAACGTTCAGGAAATACCTTTATTCGCCTCTATTCAGGCTAGTTTTTAGATATATTGTAGGTCTAACTGTGTAGTTTGTAAAAAGACACATATTGTTCAGCACACTTCAGTACAACATATTTTTTTTTTTTTCAGAACACGTTTACTCTATTTCAAGGGTAGCCTTTTTCGAAGAGTGGTTGAAATACACGAAGAATGATAAAAATTCGCGTATTTATGACTATCTTTCTTCAAAATTTCACTTTGGTGACATTACTGAAAGCAGCCAAAAAGAAATAAAGTTGAAAATATCCAACTTTTCTACTAAGATTGGAGCCAAATGGTTGGCTTCGGGAAAATCGAAGGAGCGTTTTTTAATTAAAAATAAGAATTGGCTGGATGAAGGAGACATACTGTTTACTGCGAGTTCTTTAGCCCCACAACCTTCGACATCGAGTGAGGCTGTTACATCTGCAGGAAGACCTCGCAAAGATTTCGAGGAATCGTCATTTAAGACGAAGAAACGTCGAGTCGTGGATCTCGTAGAATCTCGAAGTGCCAGTGAATTAGTGACTGCTGCCGAAATTGCTGTGCGTTCAGTAGGGCAAAGAAAAGTTGCCAATTTGATTAGAGACATTAGTGAGAGCCCAGAGAATATTATTAAGTCACAAAATACCAGTTCCGTTAATCCTAGGCAGTTAAGTAGTGACGAAGCCTTAGCATACTATATAGATTCTAAATCAACAACACATGCTTACAAACAAACTAGGAAGTGGTCCATAATGGCAGGACATAATGTGTTTCCGTCATATTTGAGTGTAGTAAAATCCAAACAGGCCTGTTACCCTGCAGAGGAGCATATTGCTATAACTGAAACTCGTGCTGAAATAAATTTGCAAGCCTTATTAAATAAAACAGTGGAACGTCTAGTATTAGCACAGAATGAAGTTATCAGCAGTGTCCTCGCAACAAGTTCAACGTTTACACTTGTTAGTAAATGGGGATGTGATGGGAGTTCTGGGCACAGCACATACAAACAGAAATTCGAGAACACTGAAGATACGGACGAATTTCTTTTCGTATTTTCTTTCGTTCCCCTTAAGTTATATGATGGGTCCAAAATTATTTGGCAAAATCCTCGGCCTTCGTCAACTATGTATTATCGCCCAATCAAATTTATATTTGCTAAGGAAACGAACGACTTCACGTTAGCGGAGACAAATAGATTGTTGGAAGAAATTAATGCATTTCTTCCAACACTTATCAACTTTGGTGATTCTCAAATCTCTGTGAAACACGAACTTCTTCTGACAATGACAGACGGAAAGGTATGTAACGCCTTAACGGAAACTCGTTCATCTCAAAAGTGTTTCATCTGTGGTGCCACCCCCAAGACGATGAACGATGACCCCGCGAATTTTAACAGCAATCAAGAACATTTTGGCTTTGGTTTATCTACACTTCATGCTTGGATTCGTTGCTTTGAATGCCTTTTACATATCAGCTACAAGTTGAATATTAAGAAATCGCAGGCTAGAAGCGACGAAAACAAAGCAGATATCAAGGTTCGTTCCGACGAAATCAAGATGAAATTCAAAAACGAGATGGGACTCATTGTAGACAAACCAAAGCCAGGATTTGGTTCTTCCAATGATGGAAACACTGCCCGTCGCTTTTTTAAGAATGCTGAGATGAGTGCTCAGATCACAGGGTTGGATGTTACTATTATCAAACAATTTGATGTTATTTTGAGGACATTGTCTTCTGGTTTCGAGATAAACTTAGTTGAATTTAATAAATTTTGTCTTGAAACTAGAAGACATTACCTTAGTCTCTATTCGTGGTACTATATGCCTGCTACTGTACATAAAATATTAGTACACAGTACTGAGGTTATCAAAGCGGCATTGCTTCCAATTGGGCAGCTTTCCGAAGAGGCTCAGGAAGCACGTAACAAAGATTGCCGCAGATTTAGGGAGTACAACACCCGCAAGTGCTCACGTGTTGCCACGAATAGAGACTTGCTGTCCATGTTAATAATAACATCTGACCCTTTGATCAATAGCCTTCGTGAGATTCCCCAAAAAAAGCCGGAAAAAATATGTGCAGAGGTATTAAAGTTAATTGTAAGCCCGACGACCATAGTAGCATCAAGACCGGAAACGTCATCATATTGTCGCACATTGCCACAAAATGATGACGATGCATCAGAAGATTTTGATGATGGTTCTGATGATTATGATGATTAGGTTAAGTCACTATTTAGGTTTAGGTTAGGTTAATTTGTATAGTAGGTATTTATTTATTTAATTTTTAAATAAATATTTTCTGTTTTTATATATTTTTTTTGTTTTTTATTACAAAATCATACCAAAAACTATTAATAATGCCTCAATATGACTACTTATATATAAAAGTATCTTTATATATCATAAAATAATATTGTCCACCTAGCATGTTCTACACGGTACACTGTGCAACGTCTTCAATGACACATCTGCCAAAGTGTCAATAGGCCGAATCCGAAATTAAACCGGTCGGTCGGCCGGTCTTAAATAATCGAATTCTATCTTAGCGTATTTATTTACAAATAGTTTTTTTATGAGTAAGTGTCCTCCAAGGAATATACTACTCTGTGTCGTCACTAGAATAATCGACGCGGCGACTTAGAATAATAACGCACGCCGCGACATTTTTACTATTATTGCTGCAAGTTGGAACAAAGCACTTCCTGTATTCCATAACTCATCCAATATATTAAATATTGTCGAGTGTTGAAATAATGTACGTAATGTAATGAAATATAAACAAGAATGTTTATATTTTTGACATTTATATTTATAATAATTTGACATTTGACAGATTGTAGACAATACTTGCCTCTTACTTTTTTTTTCTGAGGTAACGATACAAAACTGTACGGCCAAAGCCGACGTAATTTGAAGGGCAAAGAAAGTCAATCTTATTTTATCAAAAATATTAATAAAATACGACTATTTTTCATAATTAATTAGTCCGTAATGATCAGTAACGCTATTCCTCGAAATGGTTTTTCAATTACAACATTTAAAAAAATACGAACAATGCCCATTGCATGTTTTATTAATTGATACTTACTTTATTTTTTCTTAACAAAGTAGATTGGTATACATACCTATATATCTTTTCGCTCTTGGAAACATAATTATACTGGCTGATTTTAAAAATAGAAACTTTTCGATTGTGTTTTGTTTTCATTAAAATAAAAGCTAATAATTTTTCCCGATTTCATGTGTTTTCGTTGCTTTATAAATTTGGTATTTATCTCACTTTTATCATTTTGAGATTTCCAGTTTTTGAAAAAAAATTGTGGTGAGTCAGTTTTTATGTCATGGAGAGACGCCATTTGACTGCTGATGATTTTATCTCACTGTTATCATTTTAAGATATTACAGTTTTTGAAAAAAATTAGTGGCGAGTCATATTTTATGTCATGAAGCGACGCCTTTTGACTGCTGATGAAATGCAGAGAGCTGTAGGAATGCTACAAGCGGGAAGAAATCAATCCCAAGTATCTCGGCATTTTGGTGTCAATAGGAGCGTGATTTGTCGTCTTTGGCAGCGTTACGTTAATACAGGGGATCCTGCTGAGCAGCACCCAGAACGTGGAAGGAGTACAACTGCTCGACAGGACCGGTACATACAACTGACTGCAAGACGTCAGCCGATGCTAACCGCCCGGGATTTAAAGATACAATTCTCAAGCGGTGTTGTTGTTAGCCGTCCGTCAGTAATAAGCTGCATGAATACGGCCCACGAGCACGACGCCCTATTAGGTGCACACCTATACGCCATGGGAATCGCACCCCTCGAAACAAATGGTGTAGGGAACACTTGACACGAATCTAGGAGCAATGGGATAAAATTTTATTTTGCGATTAGTCCCGGTTTGGATTTAGGTCTGATACGAGAAGGGTAAGAGTGTATCGTCGTTCCAGAAATGCTGAACGGCTGAGATGCATCTAGGAAGTGCACCCATATAGTGGGTATGGGCGGGTATTATGAAAAACAGACGAACTGAGCTCGTTTTTGTAGATGGCAACATGAACGCTGAAAGTTTCGTTGAAGATGTTCTCGGGCCTTATGTTCACCCATTTGCACAATTTCTTCGCTCAGATTTTACGCTGATGCATGGCAATGCGCGTTCGCACACATCTCGGAGAACCTGAGAATACTTGGCAATGGAAAACATTTGGGTATTGCCGTGGCCTGCACAATCGCCAGACCTCAATCCCATCGAGCACGCATGGGACATGCTCCAGAGACGTGTGACTAGAGAACCTGGACGGATTGTAGACGACCCAACAACTGAAAGACTTGTTAAAATTCCATTGGAAGTGATTGCCGCTGGATCAGATAAACCAGTGGCGTGCATTACATAAGCGGTTTTGTTGTTAGCCACCAAGCCGTGAGAAATAAGCATATAAGCAGTGCCTACCTCGATAAATCACCATATTAAGCATGTCGATTACATGCTAGTGTATGTGCCCCACAGTTAAGAAACTCACAAAATTATAAAATTTAACAAAAAACAAAATCTTCATACAAATACGCGCGGCAGTAGGCAGTCGCCAGACGGCCTACTCGGCTCCCATGACGGCTACCAATGACAATGTACGAATAGCGTACATTGTCATTGGTATTTACTCGTTCAAGTTAATACGACGAAATTAAAAATACGTACGTCTCACGCGTAAGATCATGACGTTCGACCTTCGCAATTTATCACCCTAAAGTAGGCATGCCTACTCAAATAACCAACCAGAATTAATTTTAAAATCGTAATTTGTATTTCGTTCGTAATTTGGCCGTGTGAAGAAAGAAATGGATAGGTATTGAGGTCGCCAATAGTGAGGTAAAAATGAAAATCCAAGATGGCGTCTTCAAAAATTATTTTTTTTTTATCATGGGTGTCGTTTTCGTGGTTTTCAAGGGCGCTAAAGCCGATAATAAGATCAAAATGAAAATCCAAGATGGCGGCTGTAATTTTTTTAATTTTTCACCATGGGTGTCGTTTTCATGGTTTTCGAGTGCTGAAGCCAATAATAAAGTCAAAATAAAAATCCAAGGTTGCAGCTGTATTTTTTTTTAATTTTTGTCATGTGTGTCGTTTTTATGGTTTTCAAGGGCGCTAAAGCCGATAGTGAAGTCAAAATGAAAATCCGAAATGGCGGCTGTAACTTTTTCTTAATTTTTCATCATGGGTGTCGTTTTCGTGGTTTTCAAGGGTGCTGGAGCCAATAATAAAGTCAAAATAAAAATCCAACATGGCGGCTGCGAACATTTTCAAATTTTTCGTTATGGTGTCGTTTTCATGGTTTTTGAGGGTGCTGAAGCCAAAAGTGAGGTCAAAATGTAAGATATAAATATATACAAACAATAGTAAAAATCGTTCAAAAGTTTAAAACCGTAGATGTTGCTTAGACTTTTTTGATGTGTATACTTTGTAAAGATTACGCTGATGTGGGATGTTACCGCTAGCGTTTATTACTTAGTGACTCAGGTTCTGGTGCTTATGTTTTGTTTAGTTTCTTAACATGGTGCAGTAAGTACTACATACATACACACATAAACTCACGCCTTCTTCCCATATGGGTAGGTAGAAACAACAGAACGCCACCTGCTTCGGTCATACACGCAGGCCGGTTGCGAGTAAAAGTTTACAGTAAGTACTAGTAAGTGGTAAATAAGCCTACCACCAGCACCACTGCTGCCTGGGCGAGGTGATACAGAACGGCGGTTGGGCCCCGGCTCAGCATTAATGTTATCGTTGACGTCGGTGCTGTAACACATAAACAATAATCATTATTGAAAGAATCATTTTGAGCGCGGGAATTAGTTTTATTTACTTGAGTGAAGCTCTGACCACAACACAACTGAACAGTCAACCGTGAGCAAATTTAGTCTTTCATTACGTTTGGGTAGAGCTTAAAAGTCTGTCATCATCATAATCACCCTATATTGTTCCCACTACTGGGACACAGGCCTCCTGTTTTCGAGAGGGAGTGGGCTATAATCTACCACGGTTGTTAGATGTCACATGTCTTCGAATTTTTAGTTCTAGGACATGTCGGTTTCCTCACGATGTTTTCATCATGTTTTTCCTGACTGATATTTAAATGATTTATTCAAAATTTCCATGTTTATATGTGTAATTCTCATGGTGTGCATAATAAAGAGTCATAATCAGCCCATAATGTTCCCATTGCTGCTGCGACACAGGCCTCCTCCCAATGAGAGGTAGGGTATGAGAAGTAGGCCATAATCCACCACGCGGGCCCAGTGTAGATTGGTACATGTCACATGTCTTCTAATTTTTGGTGCGCAGACGTGCCAGTGTCCTCACGATGTTTTCCTTCACCGTTTCGAGAGCAGTGGTGATGAAATAATTTACACAAAGTAAAGCGCCTGTCTGGGTTCGAACCTACAACACGTAAGTCGCGGCCGTTACTACTGGGCCACCACTGCTCTCACTGAGCCACACCTTTAAAGTCTGTATCGATGGTTGTATATAGCTTAATGTGTGTGGCAGGAGGAATAAGAGTAGTAACATAGTAGATTATTCACTAAGGGGATAAAGCAATGTATTATGTCACGGGAGCTATATTGAATCCCGAACGCAACGAAAGATTCAAGGCTCCCTCCCGAGCGCAGCGAAGAAGCTCCGAGTTAACTCCTGAGCGTAGGAATTTAAGTTCATCCAAGGCTAAGACACCTTTATCGCGGGGAGAATACTTTACTTTTCGCCTCTACTCGAGGTAATAAATACCAATACTTAGTTATGTGCAGTTTTAAACACTATTTTATCTAAATACGTAGATCCAACATTCTGGCGCCACTGAACTGATCAGCCTTTATGTAAATGCACTTTTTAACAAGGACTTATTCGTCACTTGTCTGCAAGTGAATGTCTATCATTGTATCGATTGATTGACATGTATTGTGTATGTATATACTACCTTGCGGGGCTAGGAAATACTGAAAGAATGGCAGTTCTGGTGTCCCTTAATTTCAGAACATTCATGAATGGATGTATGTGAATTATATGAAACAATCACAGGGCTTTATTTTGAATACATTAGCTTTTTAAATAAGCTTACCAAAGAAAAAAAAATACAAATATTTTTATTAAATCTAAATTTAGGACGGCAGCAGTGGAATTTCCATATTCAACAGAATATGACATTTCTATTTCAACAACATGTTTTTTTTATATCCCATAACTCCAGGGAGTCATTGTACATGCGTACAATGATGATGTCAATGATGAACTTATGAACAACTTTTACTATGGGTCCAAACCTGAAATTGCGAAAACAAAATCAGCTGTTCCCTACATTTATGTTCGCATAACTCGTCAAAATGTAGGGAACAGCTGATTTTTTTCGCGATTTAAGGTTTGGTCTCATAGTAAAAGTTGTTCATAAAGATGAGTACAATGACCCTGTAGAGTTATGGGATTAAAAAAAAACACTTTGTATAATATACGCTTATTGACAGGATTTTAGTGGCAGTAGTTTCATTTTGTCAATCATTAAGAAACACATCATAATTATGTCTACTTTGTAAAAGTACATGGAGCGCGATGGATCACGACGACATATGTGTGGACTAAAGTCGGTTTTTAGCTGCAGTAAAATGATAGCTTATGTGTTACCACTTTTTAACGAAATTTAAATAACGATGTGACAAAATAATCCATTCATTCAATTAACATTCAATTTAAAATCGATCATTGTTAAATTGATTTTATAAAAGAGGATAATTGTTATTAGAGGATGATATGTATAATATGTAATTAAGGTTAATATAATTTTACAATAAAAAAAATAAACATTGCATTATTGTTTTGTCATCACATCAGTGATCGGATTGCATTTATAAAAACGCATTCATTCTAATCACAAACTGTTAAATATTCTTATTTTTGAGGTCCTTGGTGTTTTGCAAATAACCCTGTACGGTGGTAGATAAACGTTATTCAAACTCAAATTGATAAACATTAATTTATTTTTAATAAAATTCTTAGAATTTGATTTGATTTCTTTATCGATATAGTATGATTTTTAGAGTAAAAAATTAAACAAAATTACCTTTAATTAACTATGTATTTACCGTCATTTTAAACTACATGTATTTTTATCCGATCAATACAAATAATATTTGATTGTTTACAGTTAAATCAAAATTTGTCAATTTCTAATATCTAAATTAAAACGATGTTTTATTGCGTTTTAATCATATCACTAGTAGAGATAATGTGGCAACTTTTTGTAACGAAATGACAATATGAAATGTCATTTAATTAAAAGTCCGACCATAGTGCCACTTTTCCCTTTAGTAGTATTTATTGGAACTGTTCATTTCCGCATCTTTTAATGTCGTCTTGTTTACAGCATATAAATATATACTCTTTGGTTAAATGTCATGGAGTCAGTATAAACGAAGCCAGCCTTGCTCTTTAAACAAAGATTTTCTGACGAAACCAATGTTAAAAAAATATGCTAGACGAAACCAATGTTAAAAAAATATGCTATTGATTATATACCTTTGTATCTTAATTTGTCCGAGATCTATCTTTTGAGAGTATTTTGACGAATGCACGCGGCGTATTAATAATGCGTTGCCCAGATTACATGGAGTCCTGCCATTCTTCTTTGCAATTCAAAGATGCATCGTTGATATAAACGGGTTAGTTATTCAGGACATGAATACTTCAGGTAGACGTAAAACTGACCTGTAACTGTAGACAGTTACGTTACAGTTTCGCAGAGATGGTTCTAATAAATGGAGAGAAATGAAGCTTATCAAACGGCTTGATGACCATAGCCTAGCCTAAGACAGCAATGACCTGTCAATGGTCTTTGCGATCCGTCGGAAACTGCCACCATTTTGTCAGTTTAAGGTTGATATTTTCGTCTGTATACTATACGACAATTTTCCATTCTTCTGCTGTATTTTGTATTCATTAAAAGAAGAATAAGAAATTCGTTGAGCATCTCCCAAACACTATAAGCCTACGTTGTGATCTCTCAAACTACGATAAGCCTACAAGTGTGGCGTGGTGTGTGTGTTTCTGATCAGACCATGCCCCACTTGCAGGAGTACCATAAGTTTCCATTCACCTGCACCTCGGATGACCTAAAGAATGCCTCTGAAGGTGCTATCAACGTGGCCACCTACTGGGCTCAAGCAATATAAAAACAACCAAAAAAGTACCAACTACTCGAAAAGAAAAAGCCTCGTACAAAATGAAATGCGTTAAACTTGTTGCGCGTTGAGCACACGCCAGGTTTTAAAATCTTCGAGGATGGACGCGTGTCAGTATATAAATAGCCTACGGCTGGTTTATCTTTATTTATTATATAAATATATAAAAAGTAAATGAATTACCTGGTCGATTGTGTAGCTTGCTGGGTAGTCTGTGCCACTATACGCAACCGGCTGTGACTTGAAAGCACAGCCGGACGGGTATAATCAAAGTTGAGATCTGAGCAGTGTTCGTATGACTGCAGTAGTTCGAATAAATATCTGTTGAGAAAGAAATTATTGGTTAATTACATTATAATTTCAAGGGAGTATCTAAACTAATATTATAAAGAGAAAATATTTGATATTTTTTTGTTACGCTTTCATGCTAAAATGGCTGAAAGGATTTGGTCAAAATTTGACGCTTTGGTAGACTATGACCTTGACTACTGTTTATCCAGATATATTCCCATGGAACCCAGCCTTATGCGTGTGAAACCGCGGGGCGCAGCTAATAAGTTAATATAAGTAGATTGTGCTATAACCATTCATAGTGCCTTTTAATGTGTTATATTTTTGGAATTGTCTCCTCAAGACCTCTTTTTAGAAACCTCACATGGTCATGGTACGGTTTTTAGGGTTCCGTACCTCAAAAGGAAAAAACGGAACCCTTATAGGATCACTTTGTTGTCCGTCTGTCCGTCCGTCTGTCAAGACCCTTTTTCTCAGGAACGCGTGGAGGTATGAAGCTGAAATTTATATCAATTACTCAGGTCTACTGTCCCTTGAAGCTGTGAAAAAATCAAACTTCTAAGCCAACGCAATCAAAAGATACAGCCGTTTATGCCGCAAATTTTCGACACTTGCAAGGGAATCAAAACCTACAGGGTGCTTCCCGTGAACTCAGAATCTTGAAATTTGGTACGAAGCAACGTCTTATAGCATAGATAAAGGAAAAATTACGAAAACCATAAATTTTTAGTTACATCACATAATATATTTTTTTTTAATAATTTTAAACTTACTACCCATTTCCTCATAAACGCGTAGAGGTATTAAATTGAAATTCATACCAAATACTCAGGTCTATAATACCTTTAAGCTGTAACAAAATCAAACTTCTATGTCAACGCAATCAAAAGAAACAGCAATTTAAGCTGCATATTTTGAAACTCGCAAGTACTCGCAAGGGAATCAAAACCTAAAGGGTACTTCCAGTCGACCTAGAATCTTGAAATTTGGCATGAAGCAACGTTTTATAGCACACATAAAGGAAAAATTCCGAAAACCTTAAATTTTAAGTTACATTACAAAATATATGTTTATTTTTTAATAAATATAAACTTATTACTTTTTTCCTCATGAACGCGTAGAGCTATCAAGTTGAAATTCATATGCAATAAAAATACCATAGTTATGACTCGATTGTCGTAATGAACGAACTTTGTAAACCTTGCAGGTTTGTACGGAACCCTCGGTGCGCGAGTCCGACTCGCACTTGGCCGGTTTTTTTACGCGATATACGCGTCAAAACATAACCCTGTCTTTGCTGTCGCGCAGTCGGGTAAAAAGCGTTTCATATTTCACTACATTATACACCTCTCAGGGGCCGTCTCCACGTGCCACGTGTTTATTCTATACACTCTCTTAGAACGTGTCTCCACACGGCGATATTATCGCGACGAAAATTTGATGGCACGGCGATTCGCAATTCTCTCGCTCGTGGAGCAGCATTATAAGCCGTGCCACCGAGTGCCCGATGGTATTTCCATCGCCAAAATTACGTTTTCAATTTGCATTTTCCACTTAAACTTACAACCCTTATGTAAACCTTTTGGAGAATAAATATTCAAAAATCATTCCTATGCCATCCAAAAGCGCGCTGGATTGACGATATCGTCAAAGTCGCGGGAAACACCTGAATGAGAGTCGCACAGAACCGGGAAGTGTGGCAGACGAAAGGGGAGGCCTATACCCAGCAGTGGGTGATTCCGGGCTGAAATGATAATGATGATGATGATTAATATGTGCTCACCTTCGTTGTTTAAACGGTTGCAGGGATATCGACGCGCAACCGGATACCATGAATAAGTATATGATTCTGACATGCGTTGAAACTTTAGAACGGTAATTTTAAAAAAATCGCTGTTCCAACTTTTCTATGAAACTGCAGATTATTTTTTGATAGCAGACGAAAAAAAAATTACGCTATGGGTGGTCTAGAATCATGTGCTGTTTTAATTGGTATCAGTTTGCACGTCGATGTTTCTTTTTTTCATTTGCCACCCGTATAGAACTTTTGTGCAAAATTTCAAGCTTAGCTAATCTCAGTGGGCGTTGCCTGGCTGTGTATGAATCAATTTAAGATATTTCTTTTTTTTTTTCTTTTGTAGATTTGAAGACCCACGCGGTTAATTAATAGTGCCAATGAAAGAAAAGTACCTAACTCAAAGATTCAATCAATTCATCAAAATCCTGTTTTCATGCGATGATCTTAAAACATACCAATCATCTTATACGCAGGCAGTCATTAATGATGAAAGAGCACTTACACATAAAAAAAGGAGATAATATGCCGAGGGGGCTTACTCTTCAAACTAATTTGAATTCAAATGAAATGCCAATACGATTCCAATGTTAATTGTACAGTCACGTGATTCGGTACTCTTGAAAACAATATCGTCACCATTGAAATGAAATTGCTCCGCCATTATTTTGTTATACGTGAAGTTAGCTATCTTACGGGCTGCAATAGTGTGGTTCAACTCATTACGATAAAACGGTAATAGGGCTTTAAAATGCTTTATTCTTTAAATAACAAGGCTAATAAATAAATATGATATAAATAGTTCTTTAATTGATTAATTATAAAGTATTAAATTCATTTGGGCGTAAGAAAATGATCAGAATCATAAAATTGACCATGACTTTGGCTTCTTGCGGTAGGATCGTTACGTACACTACTAAAATAAAAAGACTGCATGTAAGTTCTCCAATTTCAAACATAAAGTCGAGAGAAGTGAATTCGTACTGCAAGTTTGTTTGTTTATAATAATAAATTTATTTATTTCAGGTAATTAACACCCATTATTAGCACACGTATAAAATCAGATAAAATTCAAATTAAATACAATCAAATCAAATTAAATGGAAACAGAATAAGCCATATTAAATTAAGGGCTGATTTTTCAATCATCTGATAACTTCTGATAACTTTTATGACAACATTGTTCGCGTTTGGTTCTTTTTGGTAAAAAATATTTACTGTCCGCTAAGTTACTTAACTATTAGTATTACAGTTTTATGCAAATGATACCAAGTAAATAGATAACAACTGCTTTATAATGTTTTTGTAACGAAAGCCGAACGTGTTTTAGTGAATAGTGAACATGACTGAGATAAATACCAGTGAAGTGATAAATAAGTTAGAATTATGTAAAAGTGATAGAAAGTACCTAGCGTGTGAGTCCATATGTGCTACTACTGTTTTACTGTGTAAGATTTTGATTTTCTAATTTAGTTTTAAGTGTTTGTATTGCCCTAAATAGCTTTCTAACTGGTTTTTATTAATAATTTTCGTATTAGAATCTAACGAATATTTAACGTAGAATTTTTGATAATTTTAATGTACGAAGAAAAAAACTTGAAAACGAAGTTTTTGTTTATAGCAATATTTGCGAGATTTTAGTGTGAAATGAGTGGATTATGTTGAAAACTGATATTCTAGTTTGAATTATGTAAACCGGTGAAAGAATTTTGCATAATGAAAACATGCCGAAGTATCTACGATTTAAGTAAGGCTCATTCCATGTAACGGGTGTTACAGGTCGTACACTTCTACTTGACGATTAATTAATGATGCAAGAAGAAAACATTTACATTTTATTAGCTTAACACCCTCCACCTAGGATTATTTTTCGTCATCTGTATTGAAATTAACAGTTACAGGCAGCAGTAAAGAAATTAAGAGCAAGATATGTGCGTAACGGGCGTTACAAGATTTTGTCTCATACTTCCGGCTTAATCGCAACAAAAGCAAAAGTCTGCGAAATGTTTTACTTTACATTGGTAAAAAAAATGTGAACACAAAGCTAAATAGATTCTGAATTTCATAGACTACTCATATTAAAATAAAAATACAAACAGGATTTTTCGTAGAAATATAAAACTGTAACGGGTGTTACAGCTGAATGTAACGGGTGTTACGAGTACAAAATTAAACCGATTTTTGTAGTAATAAATGTTTATTTAATCAAATTTTTGGCATTTAAACAATAAAGGAACTTCTATTATGCCTACTGCTCACTAACATCAATACCCGGAGCCTGCCGACTTATATCGTCCCTGTAGTAGAAATCCCGTACAGCTTTTTCAGCGCTCTCGTCTTTTGTTTTCTCTTTCTTTTGATGTTTACCTAAATCACAACCCAGTATTTCTGATGCAAGTTTTTTCACAACAGCTACTTTTTTGAGTGGAGAGTCTGGAAGATTCTTTTTTAATTTTCTAACAGCTTTCCCAAAAGTGCAAACATTTATAACTGCCCATAGAAGAAGACGAAATCGAATCTATACTTTTTGCAGCTTTCAGTTTCTCTCTGAAAGCTCTAACACTGTCTCTAGTTTTTTGTCTAGTTATAGCTTTTAAGTTTGGATCTTGTGCAATTTTTTCTTTATCAGCTTCTCTTCTTTTTCTGTCCCTCTCCTTTTCTTTTTGCAGGTGCTCCGCATGTTTTTCGGGATTTTCTTTCAGTCGTTGTCTATATTTCTTCATTCTATCTTTCGCTGAAGGCATCGTTAATCTAAAACAATAGCAAACACAACCTAAGCAAAGCAAACCGTACCGCATTAAGCGCCAGATATTTTTAGGGGCCCGCTAATAAATCACGTAATTATGTTAAATTTTCGGCGTTTTTGCTGAAATGTAACAGCTGTTAAGCCATGTTAGAGACCTGTCGGGTTCTCAGAGGCTGCTTGAACAACTCTGACACTAGAGGTAGCCAGTTAGGTACTTACACAATAAGAAGTAAGAATAACATACAAATATTTTATTCAACCCAGTTCATAGCAAAATGAAAAATGTTAATGATGTGCGCGAAAAGACACCCAAAACCATGTCAATGTAATTTATGGAGAACTCCTAAATGTTAAAACCTTCAAAAGCTTCACCAAACTAGCAAATTAACTTTTCATTCGTTTTTAACAAGCCATATCAAAATTTAGTAACACCCGTTACGTAACGGGTGTTACACACCATTACTCGCCAATATTTCACAAGCAAATAAGTCAATCATCAAATAAATAGCAAATATTAGTAGTTCTCAATCATAACCTTACTTTCTCAAATGCATTTTATAATGCGTGCATTAACTTAGTCGCTAAATAAACGAATACACTTTTTTTGTAACGGGTGTTACAGGGATGAGGCATCATTTAAAAGTTAAATAAATCGAAAGAATTATTAAACTTACCAAATAATATTTCACACACCAGCTGTTAGAAACCTTTTCTTTTCTAATGGCGGGACGCGTAATGTCAATCTGACGGTAGTTTTCTTTTTTTCGGTGTTGTCAGTTATGATTAAAATAAACCACCATCAATCATACATAACAACCTAACTTTAACATGTAAAAAAATAATAAAATCAAAAACTAATTAAAAAATTTATGATGTTTTATTAAAATATGGGGTTTTAAGATTATCCTCAGATACATTTTAATTTAAAAACAGCATTTTAAAAAAATATGTTGCGGTAGCGTTTTCCATGGAATTACCCGTAAGCTAATGTTATAGAAAGTTTTTATTGTATAAAGATAGGATAAAAATGTTATGTAATACGAAAGAGGAGTAAACTCCTAGCTCACTCTATAATTTTCTTTAATTTTTTTTT
This sequence comes from Luperina nickerlii, assembly GCA_963855955.1. NCBI lineage: Eukaryota > Metazoa > Arthropoda > Insecta > Lepidoptera > Noctuidae > Luperina > Luperina nickerlii. Next base: position 15,665,397 of record OY979662.1, read on the forward strand.
TTAAAGAAACTTTGCTTCACACTAGGAATTACTCCTGTATCGTGGGTGCGTTTACAAACATTTAAACTCACATACACAAACACCAGACCCGGAACAACTACCTGTAGGCAATACAAATATTGGTTCCGTGCAGGAATCGAACCCGCGACACGCAGCGCAGCAGTCGATCGCTCAGCCACTGCGCCAACCGTGTCGTCAATTCGTATTCATTCATAAAAAACGCTTTGTCCGTATAACGCATCATCTGACGCTCATCTCGTCTTTGTTTCAGATTTTTTTTATGGGAATTACGTAAAACACTATATATTATGTTTTACGTAATTACTTACTATATATTATGTTTTACGTAATTTACTGCTTATCGTGCCATATTATACTCTTATAACCCACAGAAAACCACTTAAAACACAAAACACATTTTATAAAAAGTTACACTTTTGTTTATCTATCCCAACGCAATACCCCGCAGTCAAAATAGACTCAAGAGTACCGTTTACCCCACGCCAAGCCCGATCTCAATTCCACTTACTTCCCCAAAATGGACACCCAATTTAAATAGTGATGCAACGGAAGTGTCTTAGCGGAACCAGAAACGGAAACAGATGTCAAAAATAAATTTTAGCAGAAACGGAAACGGATGCAGAAACGGAAGAGTAAATAATATGAAAAAAAAAACAAATTTACAAATATAATTCTTTATTAAGTATCAAATACACCAAATCTAGATTAGAAATAGATATGTATATTAGAAATCCATTATAGGAAACAATATTGCAACTTTGCAACTGAACATTTTATTAATATTCAAAATTTAGTAGTGGCAAGTTATATTTTATAAAGAGTAAACTTCCGTTTAAATCTCCGTTATAAATGTTGCGGAAACAGAAGCAGAAACGGATGTTGGAAATCGCGCGGAACTTTCGCACTTGCGGAAATAGAAACAGAGATCCGTTGCATCACTAAATTTAAAAACTATTTGGCGCCAGCATCGAACTCAATAGTACGAAACGTCACAATTCCAATGTCGATTTGTCGGAATTAAACTCGAGAGTAAGCACCCAGTAGTTGAAAATGTATCGGAACCCATTGTCGCTAGTGTCCCCCCTCTACGCGCCACTACTACACATGGAGTTCAGTAAAAGCAATAGATACGAAGTCGCGCACACACTCACAATTAATAAATCAGAATGTTACTACACAATCAATTATAAACCTTATCTCATCAAACACAGCGTGCATTTACCATGCACCGTACAACCTGCACAAAAACACCTGTCGCTATTAAAATTATTAAAACTGTTGAAAAATGCCGCTGTACTATCATACTTATAAGCTATAGTAGAATAAGACCACGGGAAGGTACTTTCTTATTTCATCTTTTGGGTTTTAGTTTTTAAACTTATTTCTATTTAATAATTTTGGGGCTAAATAAGCCCCAAAATTATTAAATAGAAATAAGTTTTATATTTATATTTTTGAACTGTGCTAATGACCTTTCATTTGATACCCAACAAGGCACCATCACAAAACTTTTATTCTTAAATTCACTACTTTATGTCCTCTAGAGGGCGCCATATTGAATTTAGTGTGACGTCACATAGCCTATAACCAGCGGAGGGTCAAAACATTTCTAACGATACCTCATTTGTCAAATTATTGTAAGTATTTTTGAAGTTAGGAGGGAACAGATGAACATACATACCGGTCAAAATCATAGCCCTCATTTTTGCTTTGCCGTAGTCGAGTAAAAATCCTAACTAATATAACAAATGCGAAAGTAAGTTTGTTTGTTTGTTACATTTTCACGCCAAAACCACTGAACAGACAGAACAGGTGTACAGAAACGGGCATAGGGTACCTTTCATCCCGAAAAAAAGTGCTGTTTCCGAGGAAAACAACAATAACGTAATTATGATAATAGACCGCGCCACGTGTCTTTCGAATCACAGGACAACGTCTGTCGGGTCAGTTAGTTAACTATAATAGCGATATATTCGGTAATCGACATTGTTGTCGATAGTCTACATTAGTAGATATGCACAGCGACATCACTAACTTGCCGCTAGAGGCAGCGGCCGTACCACGCAATGCACCGCATTTAAGTATCGTTTTGTGATTTTTACATTGCTTGTCTAGTCACTTAGCGAAGTTAGCGACATACTTAGGTAGTGGTTAAGAAGCAATGTATTTACTGCGAAAATAGTACAGTTGCTGCGATATTTGAAAACAAAATTAACGTGGTAAAAGCTAGAAATATTTTACAATTTGTTGTTTTTCATGATTTTAAAGACAAATATAGTAAAATATTTACATTTAAGTATATATGATAAGTGATTCCTCGATTTACAAAGTTTTGGTTTTGACAAGAAACCACTGAACAACACGGCATTCTTATATTTTTTCACGATCACGGTCGAAAGCGCACTAGTTCGCGGAGACGGCCATTTGCCTAGAACATGCTCATTTTGTTCATGACGTGTCGACACAGACACGGCCCCCCTTGCCACTTTTCCTAGTTTTAAGGGTTCCGTACCTAATCTAATGGGCCGATTAAGTTGAAATTTAGTACACATGAATCTCTGTGACCCAAACACAGACCTGTAATGTAAATAAATGAATTTTGAATATGGAGGTCATTTTATTAGGGCAAATAGAAAATTAAAAAAAGGTTTGCAATCTGTACCGTGTGACATATCAAATGAAAGGGCTTACTGTGAGGATTTCAAATATATTTTCATAATTTTAAAGTAAATGGGATTAAAATTATTAAAGTAAGGAAATAGTCAAATATTGACTATTCCCCCTCGGGGATAACCCTTATCTCCGAAACTTCTGAGCCTAAAATTTTGAAAATATACAGAAAATAGTTCTTTACGTATAGATTACAGGGAAACCTATACATATATAAGAAGTCTGTGGTCTTAAAACAACATGGTAAATCTCTCAATATTGTGTATACAAATTTACATTTTCAGTTGGAATGTATGGGACAACATGTTTTTCATTCCAACTACGGATCCCTTCATTGTGCGTGGTCCGACACGCACTTGGCTGGTTTTTTTATATTTCTATGAACAGCACTCAATAACCGAAGTCTGACACAAACGGAAGTCCTACAAAGTTTCAACGTCTGGCAAAGTCGGAGTTTTATTTCGATATTTCAAAAAACTTCTTTTATTTCAGCGCTATATAATATTATGAATTGAGCCCGCTCAAGCTTCGATACGTTCGCACATCGCTAAGGCCACTTGTGGCTTTTTTGAAAACCTAATGGATCGTAGTGTCAAACCATACTTCTATAACGTTGCGGGACGGCGCTCTTCTTCGCACTGGTACAACAAATTATGATTTAATTTGAACCTAATACAATAAATTGTACCGCACAAAACTCAATTTAAGCTATATCAAAAGTTTTAGTCTCTGAAATCTTGAACACGTGAGTAAGATTCAAAAAAATTTTTAACTAATTTTTAATTCCTTGAGTTTTATTTTGAAACCTTACTTAGCGAAGTGTTAACCATATAAGGGTCCTATAATTTATTTGAAAAGTGAGACATTTTGTGTAGTACGATAGTGAAAAATGCAAGTAAACAGTATTATGTCTCCCACCAGAGTCCCGCCCTCACCTAATACAACATGCCTACATAATACTAGATCGCCTGCTGACGGAACTTAAGTAGATACAACTTCAGGCAACTCATCTCCGCAGCAGTAATAACAGGTAAGGAAATCAATTAACTGCGCAGTAAATAAGACGCACAGTTGTGCGTCACAGGGTTGTTGTTACAACCCTCCAAGTCCTATAAGTACTAAGGATGCAGCTCGTCCAAGTAAAATCTATAAACTCCAGCTACGGATTTACTACGGGAAATAGGTCAAATAGTTTCAGCTATACTGCGCATGTTCGCCCGGTACCTCGGATGCACGTGTCTATTATTTAAAGGTGCATAGGTAAGGTATGATGTTCTTAATTATGTAATAACACTTGCTTGCTGCATGTCATTATGCTTAAAATCTCAAGCGTATGTTCCGTCCTCGTCTGTACGTAAATGTCTAACTTTTACTACTTCACGTCAAGCACATGCATTCTCTTGAGAAAAGTTTGACGCGTTGTTGGAGTTTTAGGGATCTGCTTCTGAAGTTCAGGTAGCGGGTTCAAACATTCCAGGTTCTAATGAAAAATTACTTTTTTAATACAGTTGCTCAAAAAGTGGCGTATTGCAGGGACGTATAGCGTTCGGGATGTGGGCTATTACATACTCGTGCTTTTTTTTTACCTTTCCCGAACTCGTGCGTTCTCTTTCCCAACTGTCAAAATAATGTCTATTAAAAAGAAAAACCAACCATGAAGTTTTTACTAAAAAAATTCATAGAAGTTTTTATGATTCATGCAAATACGTATATTTCTAAAAAGAAGCTACTAATTTGTTTCAATATCAGATTTAATGATTTGATTGAAAAGAATTTTCATTTCATATCAATAAAAAAATTCTACTTAAGACTTGGCTGTATGGGCATAGTTCCCTTTGCCTACCAGAATGGGTGAAGAAAAAAAATCTCTGCTTATATTTTACGGTTGGCGCCATAAGTTAGTTGAGTTTATTGTGTTTTTATTATTTTATTAAATTGCTTCATTTTTTCGCAACTGTATTAAAAATAGTCGTTCAGTACACGTGCGAAACCGTCATTGCAACTTGTTCCGACTGTCAACCCTCGCCTTCGGCTGCGCCTCGGCTCGGGTAGACATTTGTCGGAACTCTTTGCAATGACAACCTTTCCGCACTTGTAATGAAATATACTATTCCGAAATTCTATATTTAGTCTACCACTTGCATGCCTTGCACATTTTACAAAGGTACCTCTTAATTAAGGTGCCACTAGTCGATATTTATTCCATACAAATTTCGGGAGAGTATTACTCCACTGTCTGACATTGTGCATCCAAAGTTAAACATGATATTGTTTTGACTTATTATTAATTGTCTGTACGGAAACACGTTAATAAAATAAAAAGCCATTAAAAAGTTATGAGCCAACAAAGATTCGTTTTTCTTGCTATTTTTAACGTAATTTGGGTGTAAATACGTAATAAAAGAACTGTAACATCTTCAAAAACCAAGTCCGTACCGACAAAGCTCAGTTATCGAAGAGTTCAATACACTTTATTTGTAATTGATTTATGTAGTGATTTTTTCATAAAACTCGATTTTCCAAAGCACCTTTAACCTAAACTTCTTATAGTCTTTATTACGAGCTTCTTGAGCATCTTCAGATAATTGGCATATTAGCAAAACTGTAAAATGCTCGATTATTTCGGCACCATATGTAAGAATTTTGTGGACTGAAGATGGCATATAGTACCTACCAGTTATATTTACTCACTTATAACTGTGTAGTCTCCAGCGTATATTCACCAAACTTGAATGCGTTTATAGGAAATTCCGATGACGGTTTGCAGAATTATGTATAATCTCTTGATCAACTCTTCATCTACACCCGTGATATCTGCAGAACATTGATAGTTTTAGAAGAACCTCCTTGCCGTATTTCCATCATTGCTATTTCCGGAATCTTGACGAGGTTTATCAATGTCTAAACCAAGCAATTCCCGGAAACGAGTTTGGACGTACTTCTTCTTTCCTTCATTAATCTTTCTGTTCTCTGGAGTTGAAGCAGCCCACTTTTCAAAGCCTAGATTATAAGAAATATGCAGAGTCATTTCCATACATCTTATCAACGCATGTAAGATGGAGAGTCCGTATATAAACGCATCTTCATTCTCAACTCTTGCAGATACTTTTGTTAGATCGTTTATCTGTTTAGGAGTTGTCCCACAAACAGTACATGAAGCACTCGACGGTGTCTCCGTTAGCACTTAAGCAACTTTCCCGTCAATCATAGTCATGAACAGCTCATGTATTACTTCTATAATATTACCTTCTATTGCTGCAAGCGTCGGAGTTAATTCATAAATTTTGGCTTCGAGTTCACTTACAACAGCTGTGGTTTTTTATGGAAACGAATTCACTCAATTTGAACTTTTTTTCAGCAATTGCACAGCTACTGAGAGAAGGTGTCCGGACTATTTGACGAACATGCTGAAAACCCGAGTATTTATAGGACCCTGGTTTCAGTAACTTGTGTAAAACCGATGCGAAAATTGTTTGAAATAGTCACATAAATGCTTTAACAAATACTAATTACAATTACCACAACAGGTAAGAAGTATGAAACATCATTATATACATGTGGTTAAAATAATCACCGCAAAAAAAATCATTGGAAAATATTTTTCTCTCGGTCGACATTTTTGCTTCTAGCTCGAAATGGCGAAATGAATAGTTAAGGAATCAAAAAAATGTCATTAACTCGACATCGGCAGCTATCGGCAACAAGGTGGAGAGGTGACACTAGTAGATCCGATGACCGTTGGTGTAGGTGTTCTTTAGTAGAGAACGAATCTCCTAAAGGGGTCAAATAGGTGATGAAAGTTTGTGTTTGTCGATTTCTGGAAACTCATCCCCTACCTAAGGTGTCTGAGAAATTGCCGAATTGGAAGCTCGCCATTGTACATTTAAGCTGTCCTAGTGATGTTGTCACTATGTATCTTTAATATAGGTTTACAATAAATAGTAAGAATAAGAATCAGGTACACGGCTTGAAGACTTCTAATTTTTTAATAGAGGTGTAATGCAAAACGCTTTTGTTGGAACTGGAAATAAACAACTTATTTATCTGGTAAAAATTTAAAGTATTTAATACCTTTATTTATTATTTTCGGACTAAAACGAAACGCGAAACGGACGAGCGCAGACTGATATCTCTACAGCGAGCGTACAACTTTATTAGTTGGTTCAAACTTTATTAGTATTGATATCAAACCAAGAAATCTATGATCTTTTAAATTAATAAATAAACGAATATCAATTAATTAAGGAGTTCCCTATTCCAGCCTAGGAACTCAAGCCAACATCACCCGCACGTGGTACACTTTGCTTTCGACAAACGAGGCTCTGGCGACCCACCGACAGGCTCTGGGCCAGCGCGGTGGGATATGGTCCAAACCCTCCATACATGTGGAAAGACTCCAGCTGCTCTGCTGGCATATACGGGTGAAGGGACGACGTGAATTTCCATGCGAGATCGATTAACCGTCAGTCGACCCAGACTAAAGTGTTAAGGAATTCCGATATACTTTGTGTGATAACGTACAATGTCCGCACGCTCATGAAGGATGAGCGCATAATGGAACTGGAAAATGCCGTTAAAGACACGGAACATCATAGGTCTGGCAGAAATTAGGAGACAAGGAGAACAGACCAAACACTGAGAGGAAGCTGTCTTCTTCCACTTTGGAGAAACCAACGGACTCCATGGCGTAGGGTTTATGGTAGCAAAAAAGTGGAAGAACAAAATCATTTAGTTCATAAGATACTCAGAACGAACGGCAGTGCTAAAGTTCCGCATTTTACCAAAGCAGACCCATACAATCATCCAGGCCTACGCACCCACTTCTACTTATTGGGACGAGAAAGTGGAAGACATTTATGAGCTCCTCAATAAAGCATGTGAAGACAACTGGCACTTGACACATGGTATTAGACGATTTCAATGCCAAAGTCGGACCAAGACAAGAGCTAGATGACGAATGACGAAGCAGTTCTAGTTCCACATGATGCAGGAATACGCAAGAAATAAGCTCGGTTGTTACAGTTTTGCTTTCAGACAAAACATTGCTATTGCCAACATAACGTTTACAAAAAAACTCAAATAATGTTTACTTTATATTTTTTTTAAACCCACAGACGTTGGACATCATCTGGATATCATCTAAAACAAGCATTAAAAACGAAATTACTATATTTGTACTTCCAACAAGAAGATAATAAGATAAGACCTGTGTCATTAACAAGATAAAATACAGCTCTGGCTCACAGAAAACCTTTCATCACCCATAAAATACTCGATATAGAAACCCTAGTAAACAACTATGTAATCTTTAACTTGGAACTGTCGATTTACTTTAAATGCCTACATGTTGATGTCCCCATCGCAGGAATACAATATTCCAGGATAGTTATACGCAAAAGCAGTAACAGCATAAAAACAGAAAGGAACAATAATAAAAAGCTCACAACACTTAAACTAAGCTTAATTGGAAATAGAACATCATAGGTTTATAGAAAAACAGTTAATGAGATTAGAAAAGATCCTAAGAACATAAATATCCACTTAGTAAAAGTTTCATTAGAAAAACACCGTTCATTAAGAATTGAAAACAAGGAATTTCTCGGAATAAACCTTGGATCAAGCCTTCTGTAAAAAAGGAACCAAACATAACAACAGGCAAAAAATTCTTGTAATTTGCACTGATTTCTACAGTATTCTTTATTAGGACAGTTCTCTTCTAGAAACAGAAAATAGTTACATACAATTACCCAGAAGACATCCCTCCTATACCGGGGTAGAATAGAATGGAATAATTTATTTGTAAAACATAGTGCGCTATGCTTTGCCAATATTGACATTGAGTGGGTACCTACTATTAAATTACAATGGGATATGCAGTAGACAGAGTGCTAAAGACAATGGACTATGATAAGAGTGCCGGCGAGGATGGCGTTACAACTGAAGCCTTGAAACTCGGATGTGCCAATCTGGTTATTGGTACAGTTACCAATTTATCGACATTTTACAATCTTGATATAAACTAACTTAAAAGCTTATAAACTAACGGTATTCACAATCATACGGTGACAAAAATACACGTTGGCAAATTAAAGTTTCCAAACTATATTTGTGAGAATTCCCTTTGTCTTTAACTGGTACAAGGTACAAGAAACTGAACTGCAGGTTCAGTTTCTTGCACCAGTTAAAAAGAAACCTTGTAGATTTTCTTCTCGGGAAAAGTTGTTGAAGTGAGTTCTGAGCGTTTATACTATAAACGCTCAGAACCCACTTCAACAACGTATCAAATTCATTATAATTATGTTTTGAACACTATCTAACTAGCATATATCCTGAAGAATATCATATACTCGTATTTTTCTGATTTTGTTTACTGTAGTCGATCATATACTTTTAGGCATTATAAAACTTGCGTTTTTTGCGTTTAGGTCATGATGTCTCCTTAAACAATCCTAAATCGCAAGTCGCTAGTATACCTACACACTAAACGGGATAATTATCCGTTTAGTGTGTGGGTATGCTTGCGACTCGGTTAAGTACAAAGGTCATTGAACGTTGTTTTATGTATTAATTTGTACGAATTTTATTTTATAATAAGTATGTTCTTTTCTTTACTCATTTTACGACTTGATATTTATATTCGAGGAATAAAATTGCCATATTAATATGTCAAAAATTCCAAATTATTTCTAATAAAATATATCTGGTGTTGGCAATTTTTACGAGTACAATTATTGCTGCTATTGCATGCCAATCAAATGATGCCAACCAATCAGTGATGCCAATCAATCAGTCATGCCAATCAATCAAACAAACAAGATCTGCTCTAATCGTGTTTAGCATAATCAGCCAGTACTGTTCCCACTGCTGGGACACAGGCATCCTCTCGGTGAGGGGGAGTGGGCTGTAATCTACCACACGGGCCCAGTGCGGGTTGGTAGATGTCACACGTCTTCGAATTTTTTGTTCTAGGACATACCGGTTTCCTTATCGTCGCCTTAGAGTGAAAACCTCGGGAATACAATTCCTCGTAAGTAGCATTTTAGGCATTTCGGACAATCTTATAGTATCGAACAGTTCTGGATAAAAAAGCGGGTTAAATTTCCATATTAATTAATAAGAATACGTTACAGAACCACCTTTTACGTTTTTTTAACCGACTTCAAAAAAGGAGGTTCTGCATTCTTATTAATTTTATTTAATCCGCTTTTATACCCAGAGCTGTTCGATACTATAAGATTGTCCGAAATGCATAAAATGCTACTTACGAGGTATTGCATTCCCGAGGTTTTCACTCTAAAGCGACGTTATGATGTGATCCTTCACGGTTTTTAGAGCAGCAGTGATGAAAATATTTATAAAATAAAGCGCCTGTCTGGGTTCGAACCTACGACCTACAACTCGTGAGTCGAGACCGTTACCACTAGGCCACCACTCACTGCTCCTAATCTTGTTAAATGAAAACAAAATTAATATTCGTCTGATGCGAGTGCGCGACGTTAGCGCAGTCTTTATAAAACCACTAGCAGCGCCCCGCGGTTTCACCCACATAAGTGCTGATCCCGTGGGAATAGCGGGATAAAACTATCCTATGTCCTTTCCCGGCACTCAAACTATCTCTTTACCAAATTTTATTTAAATCGGTTCAGTGATTTAAGCGTGAAGAGGTAACAGACAGACAGACACATTCGCATTTACATAATATTAGTATGGATTTTCAATCCAGGACAAAATAAAACGTTAATCCTCTTACTAATAAACGTATTATATCAGATGAATAGTTCAAACTCAAACTCAAAGCATTTATTTCAATTAAACCATTTACAGGCACTTTTGAATTGTCAAGAAGTCGGTCAGTCAGAAAATATGAAGCTAGTTGCCCATTCCAAAGCGTAGGTACCTATGGAGAAGAACGGGCAAGAAACACCATGGACACTCTTTTTAAATGATATTTTACAAATATATTAGTTACATCATTACTTTTGGTTTTAAAATTATATAATGTGAGAACGATGTAAAAAATTAAGAAAGACGTACGTGTTAAAAGCGTCCAGAGTACAACAAATAGTACCTACTTAATAAACTACAATCCAAAAATAAATTAATTAAAAATAGTTACATACCGATTTCTTTTTTCAGTCGTCCGTAATTTGACTTTCGGAAGAGGAAGACAAAGCGTTGTGTAACTATATATGTAGACGCTATACAACGTTTATTAAGAGGGTGTGTATATAAATCCTTAACTCTTTACAAAAAAGGTTAGTTCGTATTTGCCTAAATGCCGGAGGTAAAGTAGACGACGCGGCTGCTGTCTGTTCATGAAAACCAGTTGCGCGGACATCATCATCATCATCAAACGGAAATGACATATATTTGCTTTTCCTAAACAAAAGGAAATTGACAAACAAAATCACGGTACCCACGACGAGAAGGACTTACTGCCTCAGAATTTTTATTGTTATCAAGCCAATAGGCATTCAGTGTCCTGAAAAGTGTAAAATAATCAAATAGTTATAAAATCAGAACTCACCCCAGAAACTCAGAGCTGTCGTGTTGATTGTCCCTGGTGAAGAATGGTGGCTTGACCACGGCGAAGAATTCATCGGGGTTCACTTTGGTTGACACGGAGTGCATCATCTTGCCAAACAGTATGGCCATTCGCGCCCAATATGGCACAGCGGTCATCTTGAGCACAACATGTGTGCTAAACCTGTCAGAAATAATAAAATAGTTAAATCACCGTGTCCAAAACACCTAGTCACTAGTACTAGTACGGGGGGAGCGGGTGTTTTGGCTTTAGTGGCGCGGGCGGCCTTAGATTATGTTATGTCAACAGTCTACTTATGATACTAAATTGTGTATGAAAAAAGTAATTAACAAACGAAAAAAACTTTTACCAAAACCAAAAGGTTTGTTTTACTTCCAATTTTTGTTGTCATAACTGTATTACGCACTAGGTTTTGAAACTATGACCGCGGACGATCGACCGTGGTCTGTAGTGCCCTTACTTAAAAAAACATAAATTAAAGAGAAACTTCAATAAAAAAATCTTGTCGTGACATATGTAAACTGAAATGAACTATAAAATAAATACATCGCGGTTTTTAATAATAGAATTAGCCCAGGCAATACATGTCCAAATTATAATCCCTAGAAGTACAAGTATTTTGCGTTGCAAACAAAATTAAGTACAATTCGCCAGAATGCTTTAACATCTATAGAAGACAGGTAAAACTAACAATAACAACTTAAAAAAAGTTGGTCTGACAGACCATTATAGGTCTGCACTACACGTATCATGACATCCCTTATAAAAAAAAAGCTTTGAAAAGAGTGAGCATAACGGATGCATCAATTTAATTCTGACATTCAGCTCACTGATTCGTTCATAATCCATATTCACTCTATTTTACACGTTATTGGATTATCGATGGAGTGCATCCAATATCAATCAAGCCATTAAAGCAGCGCGTCGCAGTCTACAGCAGAGGGTACTGTGAAGTTGACGCACAACAATATATTTATTTATTTATTTAATACTTCAAGCACATAAATGTACAGAGGCGGACTTAATGCCATAGGCATTTTCTGCCAGTCAACCTTTGGGTGATGCAGAGACAAACAATATAACTATTTGTTAGCCACAGTTTAAGTTAATACAACCCAAGATAACATAATCTGCCTATATGTTCCTACTGATGGAATACAGGCCTCCTCTCTGTGAGAGGGTGTGGGCCGTAATCCACCACGCGGGCCCAGTGCGGGTTGGTAGATGTCACTTGTCTTCGAATTTTTGGATTGAACCAAAAATCTATCTGTTATCGTACACCGTTTTGAAAGCACTGGTGATGAAATAATTGACACAAAGTAAAGCGTCTGTCTGGGTTCGAACCTACGAACGACCTACACGTACTCGTAATGAAATGAAATTGTTTATTCTGTAAATAGGATATCGGAATCACTTTTATTACACGTCATATTATTCAAAAATAAACTAAATGGAGTCGACATTTTCTCTCACTACCCCTAAGAAGAAATGGCAAAACAAACTCAAGGGTCACAAGTCTCTTTTAAAGTCCAAAGATAATCTTGGTCAGATATAAGTCGCGGCCGTTACCACTGAGCAACAACTGCTCCTTGAAGATTGTTTGATTCAACCATCAACTAATTGGGCTGGAAACTCTCGCTGGGCTATTTCTACGAACCATCATCAGCATTGATCGATGCTGTGCTATGGGTTTGATGCATCTGAGTGGATGACCGAGTTCATAAACGAATACTGTGAAACATGTAATCGGGCAGTTCGTTTAATTTTAATTATTGCAACAGATATTTTCCGAACAAAGGAATTGCGCGCGCAAAATCTAGTATGTAGTGCGAACATTTTATGAACGCAAGGGCCAAAATAGCTGAAGATTTTTATATTGAGTTAAAAATAGCGTAGACTGTTTGTAAATGACATGTTGCACTTTATGACTAAAGATCATTGGACACCATTGTATGGAAACTATACCCACGCTGTACAGAAATAAAATAGGGTGGAATAGACAATTTAATGTCTCTAGTTTACGATAGTATGGGTTGCATTTGTAGGTACTGTCTGTCAGACCAAAAAAAAATAAAGTGTATTTTTCCAAGTGTATAAACATCGTTTTTTTAAAGACCTGTTAATTTTTACTCCTATAAGTACTTAGATAAACAAAAAAAGTACATGAAATTAAAAGTGGGTATAACTTAACAAGTTAAATCTAGTTTGGTTTTTGTACGCAAGTTTTAACAAACCGTGTCAGATTACGCCCAATGAAAAATGAGAATTAATGAAATCATAAAAAAAATTAACTGAGAGTTTGAAAAAGGAAGGACGATTGGAAAATGGAAATAGTTATGTGATAAGTTCCCAACTTCAGAGACTTAGTTGGGTAGGTAATAGAAAAAAGTTTTGTCTTCTTACACATTTAAGACCTTTTATGTGTGCCTATGTTCACAAATAAAGATTGATTGATTGATTGACACAATATTTTTTTTTACCCTCAGTCAGCTCTATCAAACTCAACACTGTTGGCACCCACCCACTGTGCTGACTGACTACTACAAGATTCTACGCAAAGTGAATTCAAGAAATATGTCTGCAATAACATATATCAGCCTATAATGTTCCCACTGCTCCACTGCTAGCTCACAGGCCTTCTCTCGGTGAGAGGGAGTCGGCCGTAATCTACCACGCGGGCCTAGTGGGGGTGCCGATTTCCTCATGATGCTTCACCGTTTTGAGAGCAGTGGTGATGAAATAATTTACTCAAAGTAAAGCGCCTGAGTGGGTACGACCAAGACCTACATATAGGTCGTAATCCGGATTCCCTAGAACCAATGTTCGCAATATTTTAAATAAATCCCTTTCGACCGCGATATGTACTTACAAAGCCGTTCGATTGAAATTCTGATGAAATTCTATCAAAGGAATTTCTAGGAACTTGCAGCGTTATTGATCCAGATTATATTATGTACTGTGGTACTATGTAATACAATATTCACAGGCTGCCATCATATTTAAATATGAATAGAGAGAGATATATATATATATATTTATATTCCAATACAGGCTCACAGGTAGCCGTTTAGAATGATTTTGAACAAGTTAAAAAGTTCGGCAACAATGAGCGATGCCAACCGAAAATGTATCATTATGTTAGCTACCACTCTAAAAAAGGTTGTAATTATTTGGGATATAAATCACCAATATTTACCTATAATGAGTTGTCAGTCTAAGTAAGTCGCAAAGGTTTTTGTTGTTAACGAGGACCGTAATAATAAGCTTGTTTCAATTGACGCCAGCAACATTACGGGAGATATAATTATGTGTTGTTTCCTATAAATGCCTATACACATTCAATTTTTCATATAAGTTAACCAGCAGTCAAAGTCCTGAACTTAAATCCGAGGGCTCTGCCAATTAATATTTCTTATTATGAACAAAGAGGGTTAGGGCTGATACATCCAACGCCAGCATTTGTAGTCTTCGAAACAAATTAGTATTTTAAAAATATTTTTGAAATTTTTCCAATAATCTGTCACACGGATAATTTAATCAACGGATTAAAGATATCCGAGCTTCAAAAAATCAGTCATCCTTAGTAATGAAAACCAGTAAACCACTTTCATCGATTTTAAAATTGATACCGATAGTCGCATTTCAGGTCATTAAGAATGCATAGGTATTATTACGCTTCATAGGTCGACAAGAATAGAACCATCGCAGTTATTAGAAACAAAAATCAAGAAAATTTAGCGCTGCATACCAACCTAAAATGCATGTCATGGATGGGGATGAAAGTTACTCGAACGAAAAAGCCTGTTCAGTCCAACATTGTTTGACCACGAAACTGGAAAATGGCGTCCTGAATCTGCTTTTTACTATACGGGCAAAGAGGACAGTCAGTTTTACATAAACGGAGAGGAAGATGACGCCACCAAACATTTGTAAATGCACAGGAACACAAATCACAAAGCGAAAAACCTTCGACTCTTGAATAGGATTTGCAAATCAGAACATTTGGTGTCAATTGATTTTAATTTTTTTTTTCCTATCTCCAAGTTTGTTTGCAAAACACGGACTTAAATGCAACATGAAAATAACTACGATAATATTACGGGACATAAATAGTTTCTTGGCCTTATTTTTATATCCATACGTTGAATACGTTGTGCTAAATTAATTCACTAGTGTCGCGAGATCAAGGGGCTTATCAAACTATGATCACTTTGCTACATAGGTACTTAAAATGTGTTTTACACAAAGATCAGTCCCGGTTTCTATGTTCTAAATCTCTGGAGGTCTTTAATAGAATTACCAATCGCGAGTAGGCGCTAAAATTGCAAATTCACTCTGAGCAATTAATATTCGCTACGGCAGAATAAACATGCATAAAAAAGCAAAAGCAGCAACTGAAAATCGAGTGCATAAAAAGAAAATATTAATGTTTTTTCAAGAAACAAGAATAGACATTTTTAAATAAATAAAAAATAATAACTTAATTATATTTTTTAAATTTTAATGTAATTTTTAATTTCTTTAAAATTAAGCCCTGTCACTTTCAGCGGCTCGCTTGAAAGTCCAATCGATATTTACGATATTATCTATACATTTACTTTATGCATAATGTCGCGTATTCATATAAAATGTTGTTACTTTAGGAAAGTTTCGGTTTCATACTTTGTTTGTTTGTTGTGGTTACTTAATATCAGCGCGAGCATCATTTACACAAACAAAACATCAATAACCACTAACATCAGTTTTTTTTTGTCAAATCGCTTATCCTTATTATTAGCAGAGCTGTCCACAAGAATATATTTATTTTCGTGATTGTACTGCGTGTAAAACAACCTAGATATCGTAAACAAAAAAGCAAAATTCAACAAATAAAAGTACAGATAATTTTACAGCAATCGATTTTCTCGAACGAAATTATGAAAAAT
The DNA here is from genome assembly GCA_963855955.1 of Luperina nickerlii. NCBI lineage: Eukaryota > Metazoa > Arthropoda > Insecta > Lepidoptera > Noctuidae > Luperina > Luperina nickerlii. Next base: position 15,681,558 of record OY979662.1, read on the forward strand.
GTGTTCTCATGAAACGCACTTTTTTAAATGATTAAAAACTCAACTTCATACTTTCATTTTGAAAGTTTTCCCAGTATAAAGATTGAGTAATCTCACTAATTCGTGGTTACCAAATTCAGCCCAATTCAGATTATATAATATAAACAAAAAAATTTTTTTCACTGGTACTTACATATCTGATAAATATTACAATACAAATGCAATTTGATGACACATGAAGGAGATAATGTACTTACTGCCGAGTGACGAGCAGAGCCTGCATCACGCTGTTCATGTAGCAAGTATTCCCGAGGTTGAGGAGGCCCACCTTCCTCATGGGAGTGTGTGTACTCACGCTGGTCAAGCACACGTTACGCGCACGCCATGGGGGCAGCTGCAGATTATGACACCCGCGAGATGCCATGTGTCGCTCTAAGCACAAAATCTAAACAACAACAAAATAATTACTTAATAACTAACCTTCCTAAAAACAAAACAGAATCAATCAGGTAGGAAGAAAAAATTTAATTCATATTCCAATGGCTGATCTTGATTCGAATATCGCTAATAAATTATTATATAATAAAATAAATAATGACGTTATATTGACAGATAAGATTTAAAAAATATTGGCGTTCGCGTACTTTTTTATCTTCACGATTTTGCGTGGTTACGCTGCGGCGGTTTCGCAAAGTTGTTGCACGACTTAACATTTTGACTAGTAGCCTCCGTCCAGCCGCGACTGCGTTCCACCATGAACTAAAGCACTGAAACTACGCCTACAGACCCGTGGATAGCCGAGCGTGCCCGATAAGGTCTGGGGGTTGGCTTGTGGCATTGTTTGTCTTATTTAAATTAATACACTAACCATATAATAAAAAAATAATGGAAAATATATATGTGCTAGCAGTGCCCCGCGGTTTCACCCGCATAAGTGTAGATCCCGTGGGAATATCGGGAAAAAATTATCCTATGTGTTATTCTGAGGTATAAGCTGTATTACTGTAAAGTTTCATCGAAACCTGTTCAGTAGTTTTTGCGTGAAAGAGTAACAAACATCCATCCATCCTCACAAACTTTCGCGTTTATAATATTAGTAGGATTACTATAAATATTTTAATTTTTAATGAAAAGTTGAACTACCTGTGGAAATTAAGATAAATTGAGAAGATTGACATTTTCTAGAATTACTTTCTTTTTAATTCCTTCTGGACAAGGATAATTGCAATAGGTATTAGTTATTTTTTGCAATGAAGTTGGGATTCGATCCCTGCTTAAATCAGCCTTTTGTTTGCAACATACTTAACTAGCATTCGCTCGCGACTTCGTTCGAGCTGATCGTGCCCCCGCCATGTCGGGCATTTAGTACTTTCCCTTACGAACTTCAACACCGAACTTCAACGGATGTTGAAGTACCAAAATAACCCTTCCAATGGGGTGGAAATTAATCATTACGATCTTTACCTTATTATGTATTCGTGCCAAGTTTAAGGTTTATAAACCCAAGGATAAGGATTTTTCATAAAATGAATGCTTTTTACCCCCATAAGGTGGTGATCGATATTTTTTCCATACAAAGGACAATGGGTAAATCTGTATGGGCCCAGTACACAAAAAAAAAATGTACTGTAGCAATATGAAGTAAGTCTATATGCCCTCAGGGAGTAGTTTAATTAATCCTAAGAAAGCATGTCTGAATTCACTTGGAGAAAAAGATATTTGAGGAAGTAAGATTGGTTTTATAAACGGAATTATTTAATTTATCCTCTAAAAACTTATTGAGCTGCTGATGATGGACCCTTTTTGCAATTAATGAACCTCCAAAAACTTTTTGCGTTTCTAATAACGCACTTAAAAAAATATTGAGTCTCTTTTTAACTTTCCGGCCGTTTGTCACACACAGTTGGTGGTAATAACTAAGCTAGGGTCAATCAATAAAGTCAGCCAATCGCAGTCCACTGCTGGACATGGGCCTCTCCCTACACAACACCCTATCCTCCACCTTTCGCATCCAGGCTCCCAGCCACTTTTTTGAGGTCGTCTGTCCATCTAGCTGGAGCGCGTCACACACTACGCTGGCTATCTTCCTGCCCTTGTCCCATGTAACTTGGGGTGAGCGCGACACGTTATCTTCTTCCATTCTCCCCAGTCAACAGTCACGCTATCATGCACTCCCTTTTCTTTTCTATCATTCCTTACACAATTCATCCATATTTTCTTTTGCCTTCCAAAACAAGGTCCACTTAAAAGTTTTTAAAACTTCTCTCCACGACTTCCCGAAACATCCTTATGTATGTTCAGCGTCCAATTTTATTTTAGGAGTTAGAGCGGTTCTGCACTATATCCGATCCGAATCCGAGAAATGCCGGCCTGAAGTGACCATAGTCCTATTTGTATGAGGGGTTGCGCACTAGATCCGAACTCTATCCGTCCGAATGTAGAACATTTCCAATTCGGATTAAAGTCGGATCTTTAATTGGGATTCGGTTCGGATGTAATGAGTAGCGCACTTAGGCTTAGATTTGTTCTATAATTTCAGTATAAAAAAGAAAACAAAAAAGGTGGCAATGACCCCCAAAGTAGTTTTAAAAACTCCACGTACTCGTACGTACACGTAGCATATCACAGTAATACAGATAATAAGTAATTTGCATGACATTAACTGGTGAAATTGGAGTTCGAACATGGTAGGCAAAGCAAAATAGTTGATTGTTTGCCAAGGGAGCAAACAATTATTTTGAAGGCGAGCAGGATTTAAAGTACTCGAGCTTAAAATAGTGTTGCTCCTGAGGTGGGCACTCTACTTTTTATCACCCTCTATGAAAAAATAAGTAAGTGCAACTTAAGAATAAGAATAGTAATTTTATTTATTTACATACAATTACTTGAGAAACATATACTCATTTTTTATACATACTATATATTATAATATACATTTTTTAAATAAATTTGAGTAAACAATTACAAACGAAAGCAGAATGCTTTTCGCGCGTTTTTATTTATTCACAATTTTTTTTTAGTTTGATTCACGCTTTTTTCTTTATCATACAGCCTGTTACTTGTTCGTAGAATATTCGTGATTGATCTCTTTGGTGATTGGAACTTTTACTAACAATATCCACATTTCAAATTCAAATTACCTTTAGTCCCTAGGGATTAAAGGGCTATTTTAGTCCCTGATTACGAAGACTACACTAGCTCTTTTTGTATAGATGTGATAAAAACTATTTTTTTTCATACTTA